>OY735204.1:37238286-37803286 GCA_963457665.1 Thysanoteuthis rhombus
TCATAATTGGGTGGGATGTAGTATCCATATACTTTCCATTTTTATTAAAAAAGGAGCTCATATGACTAATTCTCCCTTTGGTCTTATTTTGTATGAATTCCATTTTTTTTTTTTAACATAATGCAGTCTGTGCCATCTTCAACAGGGTCATTTTCTCAAAACCCAAGTCAAAAGTCAAGTGAATTGAAAGTAACTAAAATTGAAAAGAACAAAATTTTATGAGAACTGCATTGCATCTCATACCGATTATCAAGATCATATATCCTTTATATTATTAGTGAGAAAAAAGATTGTCAACCAAAATTTTCAAAGGATGATACTTGAGGGAAAATTCATTTCATCCTATTACAAGAACCAGAAGTCACTTTTCACAAATGAGTGTGATAAAATAAAATTTAAAAAAAAAAAAAAAAAAATCCATTGCAATTAAAACGTAAAATTCAAAATCTATAACTAGCAGTGAAAGTGACCGTTATATTTAATACAAGATATATTCTTTCAAACGTTTTCTTACTGAAAGGTTCAACACTACCAAAAATCACAGGAAGTACCTAACAGCCATGTTTGTATGAACAGGAAATAAGAATCCAAGGGCAAGTAACTCAATGCGATCTTGCAGATAATACCAAGCACAGTATTGTTAATGGTATTGAAACAGTCAAGATATTGAAAATTCTCAATGCTTCTTAGCATGGCCTAAACAATTCAAAAGCAGTCTAAATAGCATATCAGTGGTCGCAAAAAAAAACAAAACAAAAACAATTTTTGAATAGTGCAAGCTTGTTATGAAATAAGTCAAGAAGACAAGATTCCAATAGATGGTATCTTTTTCTTTTTTCTCCCCCCACCGGACGATGTTAAAAATGGCACACAAGTTCCTTATATATTGAAGGAGTGAGCGTGTTGAAACATCACAATTGAAACCACTTTCCCAGCATTGTGCTTTTTTTCTTAGACCAAATAAACAGTTTTAATTTAATTTAAACAATCATGTGACCGTGACATAACAGGCAGTGTTAGATAAATCAGCAACCTATTACAGAGTCAAACTTGGGTCCATATTCTCTATTGATATTTTGATTATAGAGTGAGGAATGCTCTCGTTTTCAATTCAAAACTAGTCAGTCTTCAGCTTAAGATGAATGTAAAACCTGCAAAATAAAAGTAACATTTTCAACCCGAATTCAACAAAAAGTTTAGAGATACATTAAATCCACTTGAATTCTGCCACTCATCGTTTCATAAACATTTTAAGGTGATATACTCTTTTGGTCACTGATCAATTAACTTGACAGTTGAAAATGATTTCATCATCATCATAAACAAGACCATCAAAAGGGTAATCTATGAAAATTACTGCATACTAGATTCAGAAGGAATGTCAGATCAATTTGGAGCACTGTTGTTTACAGTGAGGGGGTTCACAAGGATAATAATGCTTTGATGAAGAAGAAATATCAACTAGAAACAGATATCTGATTCATTTTGTAGTTATCTGATCTTTTCTCTTTTTTTCAAAAATCAACATCCTCACAAAGACACTGGTTGAATTATAGAGAGAGCGAACTGGTCATTGTTGGAGACAAGGTGTGAGAGAGCAAGTGAGCAGTCGAAAATTGCCAGTGTTCATGACGTAAGGTCTTATAAATTTTGTTCCGTCGATTGTTATTAACTGAACAAACCTTGTAATAGCTTGTAAATCAAAAGTTTTTCGGATCTAGAGGAGTGATTTCAAAACCCGGGTCAGTAGCCCCCTCTGGGGACTCTGACAAATAATGCTCAGTTGTCCACAGCGATGTTCCTTTAGAACCCGATATTACAGATCTTGTGGCAGAATCAACCCCCCATGTGCATTAAAGTCCACCAGAATATATTTCCTTCACAGAAAGGGTCTCAGAGTTTTCAGTTTCAAAACTACTGATTTAGAGGACTACAAAAATTTTATGCATCAGAAATCTAAAAAAATACTAATGCTTGAAAACAATTGCTAAAAATTTCCAGGTGATTCAAGATTTTTTCTAAAATATTCAACCGTCTCAAGATTCTAAACGATTTACAAACAGCAAAACTTCACTCAACAGTTGGAGGATATTAATATGTAACAGTCATCTACTGTAGGTTGTTTTCGTGATTGATTCAATCACTGCAATGACAAGTTCGGTTTTTTTTTTTCTTTCAATGCATCACTTTCAAGTTATGATTAATATTGCAAACATTTCAAAGCCTCATTTTAAAAAATTTATTTAGAGAATACTTACTGTTTATGAACACTGTACTTACTCAAGTTTGTAGCAGACCGATCAGAAGAGAGGAAGAAAGAAAAAAAAGAAAAAAAAAATCGAACTGATTCATGTGTTTCAATAAGGGTTCTCAGTATATTAAAAATTGCACTGTGAGTACTCAATACACATTTATGCCAAGTTGAAATATCTGGTAGATTTTCTACCCAGATGCCATAGACTACCAGTACTTGTACCGAACAATGCCGTAATATTAATAAAATATCATTACTACATGTAACTTTAAAAAGAAAAAAAAAATTATTGGAAAAAAAAGAAGTTAGTTGTCCTGAAACAAATATCTTTAGCAACCAACCTAAGATGACTGCAAGAGGAAAGTGCTCAAGCTATACCATTGGATACAAAATGGGAATGGTAAACTATGTTGTCTTAGTGGCAAGTTTTGTACTAAGCTTTTTCTTCCGCAATATTTCATTGCCATTTCAAAAACAATAAACGCTTACCTGCAAATGCCCCCAAATTTCCTCTTGAAACAAGAGATTATAACACACCTGCCCCCATTGCAACAGGAAAATTTAGGCAAAAATATGGTAACTCAACATTTCTTCAACTATCAGAAAATTCTGCTTACAACCAAAATGCATCCAAGTATAACTGAATATCTGGTAAACAAGAATTTAAATATGTTTCAACAAACGGCTTGAGAAGAGAGGGAGATATTTGTCAACTTCTTCATCTGAGGAAACAATTGGAGAGAATTAGATTTGGGGGAGGGGGTCAAACTTTTGAAAAGATAAACCAGAAATTGAATGACTAAAAATAATTCTTAGAAAATTACTTCTATCTACGGGGGAGGGTGGGGTAACAAAGAATGATTTAATTGGATTACAGGGGAGGAGGGTGGTGGACACAAATTGGAAAAAATCTAATCCACTGAGGTTTCGAATTTAGCTGTATGCTAATCTTCAGAAGGTGGACCCTATCTATTCTCACTCTTAAAAGAGCTCAAACACAGCCGGACTTCAATATATGTAAGGAAGAATAGGAGAGAGAGAAAGTGAGAGAGTGAGTTTCAAGATTGTAATACAGGAGATTTTCTGCTTTTCCCGATATATTTCATACTGATAATTTCAAGTGAAATATAGTTTACGTTCAATTGGGTGGGAACCATTACATTACAATGGGTACACCATTTTTTTCATGTCAATAGTTTTAAACAATTATTCTCAACTTTGTTAAGGGTGAGGAGAATCTCCATATTTAGGGCATGTTTCAAACAGGTCATAATTTTTCAATCTAAATAACTGTTCATTATGGTTGAAAATTTAGTCTTAATAGTTTCAATTAACTCAAAATGCCCAATGAAAATAATAGTTCTTCAAGTAGTTTAATATGGAACAGAGATTTTTTAACGGCCTTTCCAAGAGCAAAAGTGATTCCCAAACTAGACACTGTATATTTCCCTTTTAAATAAATCTGTTGAGGAATAATATAAATCAATCATGGTCAATTCTACAACCAAAGATATATATGTATCAGGAAAGTCAACACTTGTGAAGAATTGGAGAATGAGAGTTATGGTTGGTTATCTACAGAACATGCAGGAAGGAAGAAGGTATAAAGATTCTGACATTCTTACTTGTCTCTGATGTAAGTTTAGATAAGTTCAACATTGACTATTTGAATTCATGCTATGTTGGGTGGCCTAATTAAGACTCACTGATCCAAGATTATTCAACTTGAATACATTTCTTTGAAAGTTTCAAAACTGACATCACAAACATTCTGTTCTACACATGAACTCAAAATCAGGTCCAACTAAATATATGAATTACATTGTGGTAATGCTATCAGAATAGTAGATGGGCAGACTTCAAACATAAATAATTGTTCATTTGGGGTTTTATATATATATATATATATATATATATCGAGATGAACAGGGAATTATGCTGCTATCAGTTCAAGAGTTTTTGGATGGTCACCTGGTTAATAACATCAGCAAGATACTTTCATAAAGGATACTTTGAGATAGATCTCTGGTTCTATACTTAGATATATATATATATTCAATATCATCCATGAACAATTAAAAAAATAATTGACAAAAGCAGCAGAAATGTTACTGGTCCAATTCTTTACTTACAGTATTACTCCACTTTAGAAGCCTTAGAAGATTTTACTAACTTACCGTACTGTCTACTAAGAGATCTTATCACAAGCTCAAAACTCAATATTGTTGGTTTAATCACATCAATAGGGTTATCTTTTTCTGTATAATCTGAATTAAAAGTTGAAACAAGTCATTTCATTCATTTTTTTTTCCCGCAAAATTAGATCAGGTTTCAAGTCAAATGCTGAAAAGGAAAGAAATAAGAAAAACACTTTCAGAAAAAATTCAAAGAAAAAAAAATTTATTTTTTTTCTGGTAGTGTCCTGTGTTATTTTCGTTTTATTTTCTTCCTTTTTAAGCCGAAGCTAATCTTGCTGTATGTCATTCTGCCAAAATTGACAACTGCCATGTCCCATGCATATTACTGCTTATCAAATGCCTCAAAGAGACAAACTGTAGAGAAAAAAAATATATTTATTCCTATTTTTTTTAAGGAATCTGTGTGTAAAATCCTTTTTCCTTTGCTTATGTAGTTTAAAGGGTTTGTTTTTGTGTTTTTTATAAGATTTTAATTTCATTTTTTCTTTTTTTTTTCTTCTTCTTTCAATCAGGCTGATTGGATCCAAGGGTCAAATAGGAAAAATGTTTTTAATTAACTGTTCATCTATTGGTCATCCTACAAGTCTTGTTGGAAAAAAAAAAGATAAAAAAAATTGTTTGTTTTTTTTTTTGTTTTTTGCTTTTCAAGGAATGAAAGGAGGCTTTGAAAAAAAAATTCCACATACCTACCTTTCTCCCTTAAATTCTTTTTCACAATTTTAATTCTATTTAATTTTTGTTAATACAAGTTCAATAGATTGTTTTCTGGGACAGGGATTTGAAAGAAAGAAAAAGAAAAAAGAAAAGAAAGAAAAAACATTTTGTCCATATATTTGAGAAAGAGGAAAAAAAAGTTAAATTCTAACTTTGGTAGACCACAATTTGTATCGATTTTGCAATGCATTATCCCTTCACCTTTAAAAAAATGTTTTTGGGAGGAGAAAAAAATAACTTGTGTTTTTGTTTCTTTTTTTTCTTTTTTTTTTTAAATAAACATTACTTGGCAACAATTTCTTTTCGTTGGGGTATACCTTATTTTTCTTCCCATCATCTTCCAAGTTTTTTTTTTTTTTTTATTATTAAAAATTTTCTTCAAGTTTTTTTTGTTTTTCGTTTTTTTGTAGTATTTTTTTCCAGTTTTCTAATTTTTGAAAAAAAAAAAAAAAAAATCCCCCTTTCATCATTCCATATTTTCCATCCAGAATGTTTGAATAATCAGCCAAGTGATACAGGACAACACTGAAACCAGTGAGAGTGTAAGCTCAAAATTAAATGATGTTTTTTTCTTTTTTTTTTTCAGTCATTCCAGGAGACTTCCAGTAGTAATAATAGTAGTAGTAGTAGTAGTAGGATGAAAGAGTAAATCTGGATGTCAGCCATATAGGTAGACACAGAGGCAAAAGAAAAAAAAAAAAATTTCAAAAAAAAAAAAAAAAAAAAAAAAATCAATCTAACAGTGTAGGAGTAGTAGTAGTAGTAGTAGTAGGAGTAATAATGCAAACGAGCATTGGTAGTATTGGTAGCATTGATCACTCAGCAGAAGTGCTGGAACTTACAGGGCGATTGTTTTTCTTCATTGGAACTTCTGACTTCAAAGGTGCTACTGGCTCCTGGAAAAAAAAAGAAAGAGAAAAAATAAGGTTAAAATCAAGAAATCTTTTCGTCTAGTTAGAACAACAATGGAAACAGGTTTCATAAATTTATCAGCAAATAATGGAGTGTGAAATACTATTTGAGCATCTGCTTATTTGTTGAATAGAAAGTGGGCTGCACTTGCAAGTACAGTGAACCCTTGTTTAAACCTTGATAGGCTGGATATCAGATAAAATGGATAAAAAAAACGCATTTCAATCAGACAAAAATCAGAACAAAACCCCCTATTGTAAACTTTCACTCAAGATCAAATTATGCACAATTCATTGATCCACATAACCAATCAGTATTGGGAATACGGGGGAGGGGGGTACTGCTGACCAAATAAATCTAGAGTCCAGATGCATGATTTGTGAAACATGATATTAAATGGTCAATCTCACTCTTCTTTGATCATTATCAGAAACATTCAATCACAGAATCATTTTTTGTTCCAAACGAACAGACAAGATTTCTTTAAGAAATTGAAAAAACAAAAAGAAGATTAATTGCACTAATCGTAATCGTGATTTAAACATATGGAGGTACTTTCCAGGAAAATTCGGGCTACTTTGATACTCTGGTGTTCTTGCTATAAGATCATAGTTTTTGTAATTTGAATACATCAATCTTTCTTTCTACTTTGAGACAAAAAGGAAATTTATAAACTTATTAACCTTATCTGAAGGATGGTTGAATACAAAGCTTTTGGAAATATCAATTGAAAATTATGTGGGGCCTTAAATCAAACATTCGGACAATTTTGGATGTCCACTTATTCAAATATTTTTTGGACACACAGTGCATTGAGGAGGGGAAAAAAAAATTTAAAAAATGGACACATCTGGCAATGAGAAAGTGACCATCTGTGTCGGCTATAGATGACAGAGCATTCAATTTTGATAACTGGACTGCTTCAAAATTACTAAAATTACTTCTCTACATTTAATAGTAACTAAACTTATCTTGCCATCTCGTATTTTGTCGGCCTTGGTTTTGCACTGGTTCCGCAACGCCCATGATAGAGAATTGTGGCAAATCCTGGGGAAGGTCTATGTCCAAAGAAGGACGTTGAAAGACTGATGATGATGATGATGATACTCAACAGTTTCAGAGGAGTCAGATCTAAATTTGACCTGAACTAACCTAATGATATGTTGAATGATCTCATATGTTTTATATAGTTATATGATGTATCATGTAGTGTATATACATTTCACTTTCATAAACATAGACTATATCAACTCCCACCATCGATTAACCCAGACAATCGCCTAAAACAGACACCCTACCTCACTTTTTAGTCCGTTTTTATGAAGGTTCACAGTAATTGTCTCAAGGTTTGATTTAAACTGAATGCTCTATAACTTTAGTAGAGTATAGGTTATTTAATTTGATTATGTCTGGTCATTCATCTTACTAAATGGCTCTTTTTGCTTCATCAAGACAATATTTGAACATGTTTCAATCAAGTTCATCAGCTGAATTCCTATTCAATGAGTTAAAAGAAAAAAACGTAGCAGAAGGGGAAAAAAATAGCAGTCAAGAACATTCCCAATAAAGAATAAATGGTATTATCAGGCGATAGAAAATCCAAGCCAATCTGTTAAATCTTAACTTGCAGAAGATTTTCATACCAACTTGAAAAGATACCATGGAAAACTTGAGTTCATTATACTATAAAATATGAACAACGTTGGTTTAAAAACTCTAAACCGGGTGTTTGAAAACTGAATTTACTAATTCATAAACTGAATGTACTAATTCTTTCATAAACTATGAGCTTTCATCAACTCCAAATTGCATATTCAGTGAAGTCGAATCTCAAATTAGCATGCTTCAACACTTTCGCTGGATTAACACTCAAACATTCATAAATTTATTTTCTTCAATAAACAGTGATCAACTTGTTCGAACAAAATTATTTTCCATGGAAAGGTTTTCCACTATGAAACTATGTCTAAACATTTCAAATTATCTTCATTATCTTCTGTCAAGTCAAAGAGATTCTATTAAATGTGTATATGGACTGATATCTACCTATAACCAATCTTTGCTTACATGTATGATTATTCAAGGGTTAATATCAGGATCAAAATCATCACAAGAAGGAATATGATGCCTGTGAAGTTTTGTCACATTTTTGAAGGATAATTGAAACCAAAAATATTTCCTATCAAAGTAAAATTGATCAAATGACCCTAGTTTTCATGGCACTTGCTAAAGATCTGTGATGAATTTCAAGTAGCAATATTAAAATACAGCGACCATTCAACTTTAGCTAAGTGTTAATACTAATGAGTCAAAATTGCCCGTTTGAGAAAAATCATGCTATTGTATACCAACAGTGAACCATAAGATCAAATTACAAGCTTTAAACAACAATAGACATAAGGTAACTTCAGTTAGATATACTCACATCAAAAAAAATGTGTCAAATTTAAATTCTTAGAAGTTTATCTCAATGTCTTGAAACATTATAATACTTTTATTTTTTTGAAGAAAAAAGTCTTGAACTTTATCAAGTTTATTGTCAAAAAGATGTTCACTGCAAAACTCAGTAATATCGAACTAAGTTTGCTCAATAAAATCAGTATAAATTTGCCCTTCAAATAGATTTATTTTTGGAAACTGGCTAAAATAAAACCGTAGATTTACCAAATTGACCACCTTCCCCTCGTTGGGGACTGACGTTTCAAGTACACAAATTGTGTTTGCATTTCAATATGCAAAACATTTTCCACTTCAATTCTGAAAAGTAGATTACTTAAAGTGACCCAATTCAAACCAGATTTACCCTTACTAAAATACAATTGAAGACAATGCATCAAATGAGCTAGAATAAATTCTACTTTTTAAAAAAGGGGGGGGGGACAACTGATAATGTCATGACAAGTATAGAGGTCAAAAAGCAATGAATGAGAAATCAAAGTGTTTTAAGTATTCTTTATTTAGATAACATCCAAAAAACTCCTGAATTTTAGCTCCCATTCATGAATTGTGTGAAGATATTGCATGGATGGCTAATTTAAATTCAAAATTTTTCAAAAGTCTCAAAGAAAGTTATAATTGCTAGACAAAGGATACAAAATGGAGATATCTTAATAAATATTCAGCTAAATTAATTTCTCTCGAGTTATTTGAGAATCTTGATCATGAATTAGAAAATCAAGATATTCAACACTTCTCAAACATGAATTATCCTATATTACACACATGATATCATTTAGATGTTAATTGATCTCAGTTTGAGCATAACCTACCATCTGTTTCCCCAGCTAACCAATGAGAGAGAGTATCATTATGAACAGAATTTGAGGAAAACTCAATATGGTTTTTTTAAATTCTTTAAATAAAAATAGATAAAATTTAAGAAAAAAAAAAAAAAAGAACTGCAGTCCAATTTTGTACATCATTAATTAGATAAAAAATATAAAAGCAATAGGTGAAGTATAAATTTTTCAGCTCTCCAATAGAAGAGGATTTTTTTTTTAGCAAAATATAAGGTAAACAGGACAGATTTAAAAAAAGAAAAGAAATGAAAAACACAGTTGATAGTACAAATAACAGATTATAAGAGGAACTTGCCACCACAATATGATTTATATTTTAGTGCAGCACTCAAGAGCTCAGGTAAAAGATCAGCTACTAAAAATCATTTGCATAGACAATATACAATTATCATTATAACTATTATAATTATTATTACTATCATTATATATAAAAAATAAAGAAAAGAAAAAGGAGAATATTGTGGTTAATAATTTGTTTACACTTGCAAACTAGTAAACCAGAGAATTTGAACAAGGAAAATTTAGCTCAATTTTTATGCATATTTGACTATTTCACCAATAATAAAAATATGAATACACAGATAGGTCCCCAGAGATCAAGTGATATCTCAATCAATACAGCTAACTTTAAAAAAAAAAAAAAAGGGTAAATGTAATGAATCAGAGATATTTTTTTTTGAGATATCTGCTGCTTTTCTTTTTCAGTGTACATTTTTTGGTTTTACAAAAAAAAAAAAAAAAAAAAAAAGTAGATTTTTCTCTTTAAAAATTTTTGATAATTTCCAAAGCATCTTTGATAAATTTAGATCATCTGAGATAGAGCTGAATATATAGAAGAATTTAGGAAGATAGAATATGCCAGGTAAGTTCCTTTGGACTAGTACTCATGTAATTCCTTCAAGTTTCATACATTTTCATCACCTGTATTAATGTACATTCTAATATTGAATATGTATTATGTAAATTATACACAGAGATGCCTACAGAGGCACTTTTAATAATCATTATCCATTAAATGAATAACTTTTCTAAAAATTTTGTCAAATTATGAACATTTGTTACATGCATTCATTGTTATTCAGAAAGAACAGTGTTTTACTTACTAATTGGGATGGGATTATTCTTTTTTCCCCTTTTTTAAAGATTTGATTATCTAATGTTAAATTACACATTTCCTCAAGTATGATTTATGCTTAATATTTTACCAGACATTAAATTATCTCGTTTTCTTCAAATCTAATTTCTATGAATTCTATTTTTAGGAGAATTTTAAAATAAGATTTCAAACTGCATTTTGTGTCCTTATGACTTAAACGTGGCCAAAATCATCTACTAAAGGGCTATAATAATTTAGTGTGTAAAAAGCTAGAGATTGCAAAAGCTATTTCAGCATGAAGTACAGAAGGCCATCCCAAGTGAAAATTGTCATTTCACACCCTTGTTCACTTGAGGTTAAAAAAACTGTGTATAAATTGAAAGAAATAATACAATGAAGAATAGAATTCAGTTTAGACACCATCATCAGCTACAACCGTGATAAATATTAATCAATTAAATATAAATGAATGATTGATAATCAAGAAAAATTAATAAATCAAAGTAGATGTACAGTTGAACTGGTATTAGTAAGTGGCCATGTGAAATACTGTTCCTTCTAAGCACCTGTAGTCAATTTCGACAACTGTTATAAGTTTATATATACACAAAATGAAAGAATACTCCCTTTTTTTGTTAGTAAATGATGTATGCGAATATTGAAATTTTATGAAAATAATTTGAGATCATTGTTTTATACAGTGTATACTTAGGTGATGATGGCCCAAACAAAAAGGAATGTCAGTTTTCTACACTTGAAAAATGTTTCTCTATTAGCTACTAATGCCCCAAAATACTAATACGGCCGTCAATGGGTTTTTTTTTTGGGGGGGGGGTAACTAAAAGTAACTAATTATGACCATCATACAGGATTTTCAAAAGAATCAAGACATCACTTCTTTTTATCACTGGAACATTTTCTCCAAAAATCACATCCAAATAATATTTATATAATATTTCATACTGTAACAAGGATTAATATATTCCAACTTTTATTATCATTGCAAAAAGCTTTACATAAAATAGCCACAAACATTTCACATGGAGTAACAGAGGGGAATTAGCATTAAGTCATTTAACATAAATAAAAGCAGGTCACCCGCATTAATTCATGCTAGTCATAAATAGATCTATAAATTTGCCTCAATCTCTTTGACCTCAATTCAAAGCTTAATTAATGCTGTTAACTTGAATTTTGGTTGAATAATTTCATACACAAAAATCTTTGGCCCAATCAATTGTACTAATTCTGAATTACAAACTATTTCAAGCCATCTTTTAGTTTTGATAACAAGGCTGTTTTATCAAAGTGTGTGAGGGGGACATTCTAAAGTGTTGAGGAAAAAAAAATTAAATAAAAATGATAGCACTTGCCCAACTGATCAAAATAACAAGTATCTCAATTGCAAAATGTGAAAATTTTCAGATTTTAATACATATTTTACAAACTATGCATAAATAATTACCTGCTGAAAAATCAAAGATTATATACCAAATGGTAAAGTGGGCAATCATAATTAAAACAAATTTAGTTTTGTCTGCATATTTTTAATCCTTAACATTAAAAGCATATGTACTTTAGATAGGTGATAGTAAAATTAGCACTTATGGTAATTTGCTCAACGTTTTTCATGATGTTTCTCCATGAAAATTGAGTTATACAAAAAACAAACCCCCACACACAAAAAAAAACAAAAAAACTGCAGACTTTAGATATTTCACTCTAGATGGTTATAGACTAATCTCCGAATATTTCCATGATTTTGAAAGAGGGAGGGAAAATGTTTGGGGACTAAAAAGTAACATTTAGAATTTCTAAGGATAGAAGGCTATAACAGTTATCTCAAGTTCCTTGTTCACATAAGAAATACTAAGCAAGGGTGTATCATTTAACAACAGTTCAAACTTATCCAATTTTTTCTTTATATCTACTGCCTTTATTTGGAGAGGGGTTCAATTTTGTTTTTTCAGAATTCTCATCTAGAAATATTACATTTTCAAACTATATTCATCTCAAAGTGCTCTATGATAGAATTAATAAATAACTGAAGTTAACATTCCATTAGGGGGAGTATTTAAATCATTAATACCATTAACTTTCATCTCAATGTTTACTAGCTTTCTATCACAACTCAATAACATCTCACTATCACAGGTCCGTCTATCTGTCTGAGCAAAATTCAAGAATAGCCACCTAATTTTCTGTCGTTACAGCAAGAATAAACAGGTTATTTTTTTCCCCAAAATAACCCCTACAAACTTTCAATTGGGGTTTTGACTTGTGATGTAAGTAATATGCTATATTAGTCCTTTATTTTGTGTCCAGATATACTCACTCATCCCTAAAAATCTGCTTTAAACAATATCTGATTTCCATGTGGGTACTTCAGTATTGTCCATAGAGTAGAGTGTAGGGGAAGAATTATTTGCTCATTTCCAGTAAAGCATGTATTTTTATGATCTTGGGAAAATGTACAAAAGTCACAAGCATCACTTTTCAAAGACAAATCAAATCAAGCATTTCCATCTATGTAGCATCTATTCAATTAATTCTTGTATCATTACTTGAAGGTTTTAGGGCCATAATAAAATAATAATTGCCCAGAGGGCAGGTGTTTTCAGCTAGAAAAAAAATTTGCTAAAAACCAAATTCTATACATTTATGAGAATGAGAAGTGTTTAGCAGTTATGTGCACTCAACAACAATTGTTTGCAATGTGTAAAAAGCTAATAAAAAAAATTACATAAAAATACTGATTGCAGATACAATTAGGAAAGACATACCTCTTCATGTTAGTCAGATATTTTTGATTAACGTTTCAAATGTTTGATACAGCAGTATTACCTTAGATAAGGATTATTTAGAACGCATAACAAAAATGAATGTTACTACCTGTATTGTTAGGAAAGTAGATCTAAGTTCATGAATACCCATACTTATACTCAAAACATCGAAGAACAGATTCAAAATAAGCATTTTCTTCAATCTACATTTTACAAGCAAGAAAATTGGTTATGCTTAATTTCTATCATATTTTTTCTCAAGGCTGAAAAAACATGAATAGTCTAATATGTAGATATTGATACCAGTGTAAAATAGAAATTAAGCCCAATTCACTTTGGCCTGCATGGTGGCAAAGTTAGTTGCATATTTTCTACTGGCATCAGTAGCCAGGAAAAAAATTAAATAAAAATCAAGAAATTTTAGATTTAGATTCAAATAGAGGAGACCATTCCCACTTTAACAAAACCATCTTCCTGCCACCAATTTGACCCTACATTCATTCAAACTGAAGAATTTTCCTACATAAACACCATAATTAAACTCAAAGAGTCATATCTCTGAATTTTTGAGATGAGGTATTATTATCATTTCTATTAATATTCGGACCATCCTCATCTTGGTTGTTTTTCATACAATGTTTCGGCCGAAACATTGTATGAAAAACAACCAAGATGAGGATGGTCCGAATATTAATAGAAACATCAAAGAGTCATGTTGAACCTAACTGATTTATAAAATCAACAAAGATATCCCATGATTTGAACTGACATCATGGTGGTTGACAGTCTAGTACGATAATCACAATTACAAATTGAATATACCATTCAACTCAAGTAGATCAAAAAACAATATACATTTTTACCTTGGGTAAAATAAAGTTGACCTCGAACTTGACCCTCCCTCCCCTCCAAGATCACTCACTTTTTGACCAATTTTTCTCGAAAATTTCACAAGTAATTCATCTGGCCTGGGGGGGGGGTAACTTCTACTTCAATGAGCTGAGGTGTTACATTTAATTCACAATGAAAGTCTATTTGGGCATATCAAAATTAATTTTCAAATGAAATATTTTATATGGAAAATCAGGAGTTATGGTCACCATGATTATGTCAACTGGTTTCAATCAAAAAATTTCCAGTCCCCAGCACTCACCGATTTTTCTTGTGATAATCAAACTTAATTGTGATTTCAAGCTAGAGACATTTTCCATTTCAATATTTGAGAGTTTCTTCCAGTATAAGGTATGTATAATGTACAATAAATATATCTGGATATGATAGATAACAGAACGGTTAAGGTCTCTTTCATTCTGAAAATGTTAATTTCACTTCATTGTTTGCATATCTATCCAGCACACAACTCAATTATGAATGTCTATAAACTGTATAATATTGTCCAGTTTCCAACTTGAAACAGAGTAGACACTGTTTCCACTTCAACCTCTCCCTGAGAAACAGGGAGGGAAAAAAAAAAAAAAAAAAAAAAAAAAAAAAAACTCACATAATTTTTTGAGTTTCTATAATTGTAGAGGCATGGTTGAGTATCTTTTCCAGGATGTTTGCTTCTATGGGACACTTAACTTATTGTAAATGATATTCATAAGCTGTATCAAAACAGTGAGTGCTCTCAAACGGAGAAGTTTTCAAATATATAGTCCGAGACATTTATCTATCACACATACATTCCAGTATTTTCATACATTCAATGGCTGGTTTAAGCCACGCGAGAATTCCATAGGAACTCTGTACAGAAAAAAAAACAAAAAAAACAAAAAGGTACTTAATACCTGAACACAGAAAATTTTTCTTCACGACACTGCAATAATCGTAAATTCAGTTTAGGATTGCAGTTTAATCTTACTAACCTAATATCGTCCTAATTGAATAACAAAAAGAAAAAAAAGATACAACTGGAATCTGTACGTATATTTAGAAATTTATAAATCACATGAGAAACAAAAATTTGTTTGTACAATATATCAAAAATAATTTACACCATTCTAATCAGACTTACTTATGCTGCTTTTACCAAAAATCTAATTAAATCTAACGAAGTTACCACAATCAAAATGTAATGTAATTTAATTGAAAGAGGGAAGAAACAACATTCAGACCTTTTCAACAGCATAAATTGAACATTGTGAAGAAATATTATCACGAAATTGAGAAAACTGCAATCAAAAACAAGGATTGTGTAATAACCGGTAAAGATGGAAAAAATGAATCTGGCAGACGAATGATATTTGGGTACTCATGAACCGATATTGTAACAGGGATGGCAAGTTACAATGTTACCACCACAAATGAAAACCCTTTCAGAAAAGGGAACTGGTGGCTGGCAAGTACAGATATATCTTTGTCAAGTGACCAGGCATCACACGCCACACGCAGAGGGAGAGTTGGATTGCGTAGACAATTGAGGATAAGGACCGGCAATCCAGAGGGGAAAAGAAAAAAAAAAAGGGCTCGATCTAGCTCCTAAATAGAATCATCGTGACTATATCAGTGTGAATAGTATTGCTTAGTCTTATATTGTGTTTGAAATATACCACCGGTTCCTCACATGAAGATATATAAGGGTATATATAGTCGTTTGTGTTTAATATGTATACACTCACCACATTAATTTCAAAATTTTGTACCACTAAAAGACTTTAATTATATTAACATACTTTCCCTATGGTGCTGCTTCAAAACATAAATTATATAGTACAAGACTACTGCAAAAAGAATATTAGTGAAAGGTGAGAGGTAACTGTGGCTTGATTTGCTGATCTATCAGGAGTGGCCCCTTAAGCAATGGGAATGCCAGCAAGATGGTAGAGGTAAGACCACTATTGACCATAGCAGAAGGGAAATTTTTTTACCAAGACCTATCGGCAAAAAGTTTTTAAAAAGGTAATGAAAACTTCAATTTCCATATAAAATGAGATATTCCATTTGAAAATCCACTTCAACTCTCACCAATTGACCTTTTCTGAGTTAGTTTAGCACCAAAGTTGATTAAAATTAAAGTTCACGTTTTTTCATGCTATTTTGTACTACATTTCATGTTAGACAAATGTATTTGTTCAAAAATGGTCAAAATTCAACTGATCTATAAAAAGAAAAACAAAAAAAAAATTCTTTCAAAAAAGGTTCAGTTCGAGGTCAACCTTTTCATTTGACCTGAAGTAAAAATGCACAAAAAAATGCGGTGAGATCTATAATTGCTAAATCTCAACAAAATCCGCAACGGTCATGGTTTGACACGTAGTCGATTTGACATGGCAAACCACTCCTCCATAAGTACTCTACCTGCCTGGGCAGTAGCAGCAAAAAGCTGTAACTTCCTCCATCTGAAGTTCAATAGAGCACAATAATAGGCCTAAGAACTGAAATGTCTAAATAGATAACAGCAAGTTTAACTAAGAATTTTACAAGATAACAAAATGAAAAATGAACTATGCCCTTCAGTTCCAGTGAAAAAAAAAAAGCATAAGATTTGGTGGGATACATAATAAATGAAAGAATTATATCAGATATTGCCAAATGCAGGAGATTGCACAAAGAAAAATTTACTATAAATCTTATACTGATATATTCAAGGAAAGCCATTAAGTAACAAGTCTGAAAGTAGACCATAGATGCACTAGTTTGATCTTAGCCAACAACCCACTGTTGGGATATCCCATAGTTGTTTTTTCAGGGGGTGTGTTAAGTTGACTATTCCCCCATCTTCAACTGAAGGAAGACAATGAGAAATAACATAGGTTGGAAGAATCAAAGTTCGGTTCATTATACACACCAGTCTTTTTCAGAAGTCAGACATTTCAATTCAGGCACTGAGTACAGGTTAGTTAGCCTTGGAATGGTTGAAAATGTGAATATTTGGCACGTGGAATTCATACACAATGACTTTCTGATTTAGAATAAAAATGCTGTAGATATTACTTAATTGTCATAAGAAATGGTGTAAACGACAACAAAGCAATAAGAATACCAGTCACCTCGAAATTT
Source organism: Thysanoteuthis rhombus (assembly GCA_963457665.1). NCBI lineage: Eukaryota > Metazoa > Mollusca > Cephalopoda > Oegopsida > Thysanoteuthidae > Thysanoteuthis > Thysanoteuthis major. Next base: position 37,255,542 of record OY735204.1, read on the forward strand.
TAATTTTAGGAATTAAAGGTTAATTCAGGACAGTTGTCTAGCCAGAGTTGTAAGTAGGTTCATCTAAGTAAGAGGCGATGGTAGGGAGACATTCTCACATGAAGATAACTGCCACAGGACCAGCAGCCAAGTGGCAGTAGTGGGAAATCTTAGTCATTAAATAGTTGAATAGTGAGCTCAGCAAGGAGTGCAACAATGAGGACATCAGCCTATACTTTGCAAAAGCAGGCTGCTGTCTTGTCTCATATATATATATATATATATATATATATATATATATATATATATATACATACACACACACACACAATATACATATTTTTATCCTACAAACATTTTCAAACTTTCTATTCACTCTCCACTGGAGGAAAAAAATTGCACATGATAGTTTTTCTTCTAGAAATTGCACAAAATTCAGAATACATTGGACAAAATGATCAAGGCTAATAATGCATGATAAATTAAGCTATCTCAATATAGAGAACAAAATAAGCAAATATATCTACTCAGCATAGTTCAATCTAGCAAAAAATATACTGCTTTCATTTCTTTACTTGAGCAAAAAAAGTAGAGACAATATTAGTTATATTGTTCACTTATCAAAGTTACAACTAAACTAACAAACTAGCCAGTTTTTTTTGACGATTACAACCTGCTGACAAAATAGTCAGACTAGGTTCTAAGATAAAACTTGATTGGTCTTCCTGAAATAAGTGGTATCCGAAAACAGGTGAAAAGAGAAAAAGACAGGAGAAAGCAGGCAGTTAAACAGGTTTTTAAGTAACATCAAAGCTGTCTACCAAAGAGAGGGAGACTTTGATGAAGCACATAGAATTTGCCAACAAGGAAGTATAGAGTGCTTTGTATTTGCTGTCACACCAGCTGGATCAATCAATATAAATGACCAACTACAATAGTCAATTTTCTCAACCACTTAAATAAGCAACCAATATTACTCAAATTGAAATAAGTACCTTCCATCACTTTCTGCTTTTGATTGAGGAACCAATTAAAATAAGTAAGAAACATGGCTTTTTATTGATTCAAAGGGAATTGAAAAAAATCATTTTGGTATGGTGTCAGTATGAGATAGTATCTACACTAAATTTAAGTAGATTAGTGGCTAATCCTAAAACTGCATGCAGCAATATTCTTGAATATTTATAACCAAATTATTATATTGATCTTTAGGAACTTGCAAAGCTCTTCTTCATGAATCACTATGTCATACTAACTCAGGACCTGGATAGAAAATCTACACCTATAATAAATAGCATATGTGCTAGAAGAGTAAAATTTGAGAACACTGCTTTGTAAAAAAAAAAAAAATAAATAAATAAATAATTTTGATAGTTCCTTGATTTGAGATTTTCATGTGAAACAATGAGAATGCAAGATGGACAGGAAAAATCATTCAAAAATAAAAACCGTCTAATATCAAAGTTTATTATACTGACCAAAAAATACACCAACTTTTGATTGATTGATCAAAATAAACCTGATTATACCAAGTTGAACAAATTTTAGGTTGCTAATTTACATCAAGATTTGTTTGAACTGTTAAAAAAATGAGGAATCACCATCATCTGAACATTTCTAGAAAAGTCTATGATCATGGTGAGGAAAATGGATTTTATGAATCTAATGTGTAAGACTTGTCTTATGTCTCTTCTAATGAAGCTAAAAATGACATGCAGATCATGATTTTATTGGTAGCTGTCATAATTTGGTTTTTCAACAGCTTTCTTCCACAGAGGCGGATTTGAAGACTTGGCCATTGGTAACCAATAGCAATAAACATGAAGCAGGCTTGCCTTAATTATTGTCGGCATCAAAATTCTATCAGTGAACTAATACAACTAAAAGATTTTTCTATAGGATTGAAAATCTCATTGCAGGAAGGATGGGGGGGGATATCAGCATGTTTGTAGCAAGGGTCTATTGGATACTGGATAGTCCTGTGATATTTACTAAGTATATTGTAGACCCATTATAATACATTTAGGCATGGACCCCAATTTTCGAAACGTTAAATATGAAACTCAATAGGTGAATGCAAAAATAGATCTCAAAGGAATACTTTGCACTGGGTCCATCAATGTTAAATCTGATAGTCAGGAGCATAGACATATTGAAACTAAAGAGGTCAATCAGGTCAGTGTTGCCGACTAAAAAAAAAATTTTTCCCAATAGTTCAATGGTCAAAAAGCTGTAAAAAAATTTTTCAAATGGGGAAAAACCACCAAAAAGATACTAAAAACAGGCTAAAACATGCCAAAAACTGAATCTGGTTACAACTGTAAAAAGGACTTGATTAGACAGGAAGATTCAAGTAGCCAATAAATGAAACTCATGTAAGTTCATTTCCATCTTCCTGCAAGACTAGCCTCACCCTACCCCCAGTTGTCTCTTCATTTCTGCACAAATTACATGAGTTGGTTTTGAAGAAATAGAGGAGGGGGAGTGTGGATCAAGGTTTATAAACATGGAAAATTCATTACAACTGGGTAGAGAATTATGGATACAGACTTCCGCATTATAATGGGTCACAGTGTATCTGATGATTTTTTTTCATTAATTCTTAGCCTGGTGATATCTGGTAATGAGGCCATTGAAAAGATATATGGTATAAATTGTCAGAGCAATATTGTCTTAACCTGTATAAAAGATTCAAAGCCACCAAAATATAAATATATAGCTTTGATACATATTGAATTATTTAATCTAGTTCCATTCTATAAAGCAAAGAGTAGAAAGCATCAATTGAGTCTCCCTAAATTTCAAAAGACAGTACTAGGAATGGAGAAATTAACATTTACAGAATGAACAGAATTCTGTTATCCCTCATCATTTGCTCTGCAGGGGTTAAATAAATACAGTAAATCAAACAGCAAAAATCTTATTTCTGGGGGGGGGGGGATCTTTCTCAGACAATGAAAACCATAAATTTCATAAACCTACAGGGCAGTGTTTGTTTTTTGTCTTTTTTAATGCTACTATTTACATTCATTTTGATTTTTTTTTCTTTTCATCAGGGCAGAGAAAAAAAAGTAGTGATCAAAAGGGAGAAAAAAGAAAAAATTCAAGAAGGTAGATAGTAGTATAAAAATGAAAATTTTTTTTTCTATGATTCATAATACGTATTCTATTAAAAAGTACACTCACACAAGAAATTCAATAATACCATTCCACTAATTCCTGAGTGTTCAAACAACTTATATACTGGGTTCAAATTGTCTACCTATTTTAATATTACAATGCATTTATGCTTTCCAAAACTTTTCAAGTGGTTTTTACTGCACAGTGTATTTTCTATGATGTAGTTTTTCATGACACACAGAATTTCGGAAAATTGCCATTGACTGAACGGCAAATTACCAAAACCAGATAGAAAAAATTGAATATACCGTTCTCTAGATATTTGGACTTTCTTTCTCCAATTTTCTTTTCTTTACCAGAAAAGATTTTCATAAGCTTTGATTATTCAGTTTTAATTAGCAAGAGAGAGAAAAAAAAAAAAAAATGAAGTTAAATTTGAAATCTGACATTTTTTTTTTATGTGCAGAGGGTTTGCAAAATGAAAAAATTACAGCTAACGATGGTGACATCTAAAGATAAAAAATTGACTTTGCAAAAGCATATTGCCTAACCTGTCCTCCTGAAATGATGGAACTTAATCCTTTTCAACACATTAAAACTGCTTTAATACAAGGTAGATTTGTTTTGTTTTTTTTGCAGATTTCATGTCCAGAGCAAAAATGCTGAGCAACTGGAGAGATTTAGCTAAATGTGTTTACCTGATTGTGATATATGGGACTGATAGATTCAACTTTGGTTCAAGTTTTGATAAGTCTTATTACAGATGTTTTCTGATAAGCTCAATTTTTCTAGTTTTTCTGGTTACTATTCAACTAGTCCATCAGATCTAAGAAAACATTCAATACAGTATTTAGTGAACTATACAGAAAGGACTTTTTCTATTATGAAATAAAAATTCAAGCCAAAATACTATATTTCATTCTACAGCAAGAAAATCTTCGATTTAATACCCAGGAGTGGATTGGTTTCAGTATAAGGTAACATTGTACCAACATAAAAGTACTAAGGATGAGAATGAGATAAGTTCTAAGGGGGACTCAAATTTTGAAAGAAAATGGTATTGCAACACTTTGAAAATAACATTAATATTACACTATATGCCCAGTTAAAGTACACCCTCAGGACTCCAGCTCTCAAACTCAGGTGAAGGTCATAAGCACCAAGGATCTAACATTCAAACACCATCTCTCCATGGTGGTGGAGAACAGGGTAATGCTGAAGCTTGTAGTTTTACAGAGAAGCTTTCAGTACCTTTTGTCATAATGTATATTTTTTGAAAATGCTTACATTGAACGAAAAGCCACCATTCAAATATGAATAATTACCAACATTAAAACTAAATATCATACTTTACAAGTGGAAATAAGTTGCTACAAGTAATATTTATTGATTCTATCAATATTCTCATATCTTCATGTACGATTGAGATCAGATTGATCCTAATTTCGACTGGTTCCAATGGACTACATAAGCATGAAATGTTGCCAGATCAACCAGGAAATGACGGTGAAAATACCAAATTGTATCAACAAGAACATACTTAAGTTTTTCTATTCTTTTAAGTACATTTTTCACTATTAGGAAAATCAAGAAGTCAATTTAATAATTTCATATCAAGTTAGTGTTTTTATATTATACTTCATTAATTTGTAATAAGGAGGAAAATACAGATGTTTCAATTCTAGTTGTCTGAACTAGAATTCAAAATACATTTTAATTCCTCAGTCACTGACCGAACAAGAATTGAAGATAATCATATTTTACATTTCATGGAATCTCCAAGTGTTTTATAATATCAATTTTCTGGAGAAAAAAAAAAAAAAAAAAAAAAATCATTCTTTTTTTTAATAATATGAAAATAATGCATTATCAAAAGGTATTCAACCATTCAAATTTCAAGAAAGGTAGAAACAAAATATGACCACATTCTTGGTAGGTGACATTATCAAAAGGTAACAAAACAGGATTCAAGTTTAGTAACTCACCTTTTTAGTCAAATCTTCCTCCTGTCGCTTCTCATAATGTCCGAAATCATCAAAGATGGACGTTGAGTGCCGATAATTATGGAGAATTTTCAGCACTTGTTTACCCTTTTCTGGTGGCACCTCTTGGGTGTCCCGTGAATTGGTAACTGGCTTGTTCTCATTATTTTCCAAACGAATATGTCGTAATTGACTATTTGGCACGTCCTTGACGTAAATCCATTTCACCTCAAATTGCCCCTTCCACTTATCTTGGGCCCACACCCCGCTATTGGTGGAATAGTCCACTGAAGACATCATTTGGGCCATGCCACAAAAATGTCCGCTACCATTCACACTATAGAAAAGGTATACAGGACCCTTGCCCTCTCTCTCTCTGTAAGCCCCATCCAGTCTCTTGTTACCATGCTCAGTGCTGCACCATATGTTATATTTTATCGATCGGTGAATATCATCCTCAGAATAACTTTTTATGATAAAGAAACGAGCCCCCTTTGGATTAAGGTTGAAATCCTTTGGGTTGTATTGGTTAACGGATCGCAACTTTTCCAAGACTGGGTGAGGTAAACTTGGGGAGGATGGAGGTCCATTCAGAGTGCCAGAGTTACCTGCATTAGCAGAAGGCGGACTCGCGTTCCCTGAAGGAGTGTTATTGTTGTAAGACGCCATTGTGCGTCGCGGAGCACTCCATACTTGTCTTCCCTGGTTGGCCTGTTTACTTGAATTATTGTTCTTGTTATCCCAAGTGCCGATGTCCATACACTTTGATGTCATGGGATTGCGGGGCATAGAGCGTGGTTTGATTTGTGGCTGAGGTCGTGCCGGCTGGCTAGCGACAGCAGCCCAAGAAGTCTTCTTTGGCCCCTGAGGAGGGGAGGGTCCAGCAGAACCTGAAGGCCCCACCTGAATGGAACCATCAATCACTCCTGTCTGTACTGTGTCGCTGCCTACACCGTCCGACAACTTCTTGTCCCCAGTGATGCTCATGCCTTTCAGTCCCTGTTCAACACTGTTCATTGTGTCGCGGTCCTGATCTCCATTTATAGGACCATAGCCATCAGAGATCATATCAGTGCTGTAGTAATCCTTTCGGTTGGCATTATTCCAGTAATCACTGCCATTATAGTCCCAACCAAACTGTGCGTACCCAAATCCACTGAAGACACTGCTGTAGTCATAGCTCCCCAAAGGGAACACACCCGCATCTCGTCCGCTAGACCACGTTGCATCCCCAACACCTTGTCCCAGGTATGGGAAAGATATTGGTTGGTTGTAGTAGTTGGGCAGAAATGGCTCTGATACTCCTGGACTTGACATTGGGCCAGTTCCATATCCTCCCTGAGTAACCAGTAATCCAACAGAATGAGTGCAGAGAAAAGGGAGAGAAGAAAAATAAAAAAAACAAGCATTAAATGATGTCAATAAGTAAAAACTTTAAAAAGCAATAAAATTTCCAATCAGACAGTATAACAATCTTGGAGCTGTATTCACTGATATCAGAATTTTTGCTATAAAAAAAAAAAAAAAAAAAAAAAAAAAAATGTTGGAAATTTAAAATAAAAAAATTGATAATTTTTAAAAAAAATCAAAAGAATGAATAAAAAATAAATGAATACAAAACTAATCAGCTAACGGCATAATTTCCATTTGACAGCTGACAATTTTTGGGGAAAGTACAGCAAGATTCTATAAGAATGAGAAGTTTCCATAGAGATTTGTACAAACATTTGCTTATTGAAATGTTTTCAATCAACAACATTACTAACCCCCACCATTCAATCATCCATGTGTCAGTTCTACACAGCTGTGAAAACTATTGAAAGAATTCAAGATAAAATAAACTGCAAAATTCTACCTCTCCCCCATTAAAATTAATTTTCTCATTTAACTTGACAGATCTAAAGATTATCCTTATCTTGTATGCATCAATAATACAGTGACAAGCAAGTTTTTCAAATACATCAACAAAATGGAAATGTTGCTGACATGGAGAAATATCTTGGGGAAAAACTAAATTTCAATTCAATCAATGTTCTTCAAATTTATTTCACAGAAACTGATTATTTGTGCATTGAATCTGAACATATAAAACTGGAATTTAATACATCAACCTCTGAAGAAAGTTCCCATAACCATGTATCAGAGAGGGAAAATAGAAAAAAAACTAACCTGATTAGATTGGAGGCAACTCCTCAAATAGGGTGATTCCTGACAAAGATAAAAATAGTTGATTTAGACAATTACAGACAAATTCAAACAAATTAGTTATCAAAAACAAATCAGTCAGTAAAGGAAAAAAGTTGTTAGCAAAAAAAAAAAAAAAAAAAAAAAAAAACCTATTCACTAGTATCATAATTCATACTCAATAGGAAAAAAAAAATTTTTCAGATGCTATTTTCCTTTTTATGTACAAGATTAATGCCAGCAGCAACAATTTTATTGCTGTTGCTACAGAATAATGGATTTAACATTGTGTCAAACATGTGAATGCCAAACCAAAGTGAAGTTTTAGTTGGTCACTTTAAGCGTGAATCAAGAAATTGCTGTCCACTCCACTAACCGATTGGAACTTAACACCCACATTGTTTATACATGTGCTTCAATAGCCGATGGAGTCTCATCTTTTCATTGTCCCAAGATTTTAAAACAGAAGTAGGAGGTGATTTCCCCAAACGTAGTGATGGGAGTGATACCCAGCAATACAAATTAACCATTACTAGATGAAGCATTGTCAACCATTATCAATTTAGAACTAATATTTCTTTCATCTCAATTTTAGTTGCTTTACATCACAATTGCAATTAGAAGGATAATGGGTAAGTTTAAATCATTAGATTTGATCTGATAACTATGAAGCTCTAACAGCAGAGCAACTAGTACAGAAAATTAGGCTTACCAAGGCAAAAGGGAAGAGAGTCCAAGTCTAGCCTAGAGCCAATTTTTTTTTGCTATCTGCACTGTTTACTTGCTGCAACAGACCTAATATTCACAATGTAACTAAAATTAAGATGGAAGAAATACTGGTTGAAAATTAATTGGTTGATTATTATTGCTATTAAAGTTGATACTGAAATACATGGAGAAGTGAAAATGGGTTGAATATCGATCATTTCTGAAAAGGTCAGTAAAGCTATGTTAAAAGTGAAGAAAGAAAATTATATCTCATATTTTGCCTGCAAAAATGAAGTGAACAAAATACATTTATTTGTCCCAAATGTTTGCCTTTTTGCTGTATTGTAATGCAATTCAAGATGCTGATAAGAACAAGAGCCTAATGATGTTTTGCATTAAGTTGATCCAAACTTCCTCATAGCCACAATTATTCTGGATGTCTTGCGGGCATATCTTATCAAGAATCAAGAAAGGGGAAGCAGAAAAATATGATTTCTCTAGTCATTAACATACCAACTTTTGTTCTGACAATATAATCTCTTCATCTTTGATTTTGATGTTTCAGCTGATTTATTCCTCAATTTTTCTTCCGGTGCAAAATGTAATTGAGAATGGTTGACAATGCTTCATCTAGTAATGGTTACATATTAAACCCAAAGAGGACTGTAGAACAAATTGGCTGAATGAAACATCAACATCAAAGACAGGAGAGAATAGATTGTCTGAACTTGAGTTGATAAAATATATTGTAAGAAATCAACAGAAAGACATTTTGGTTAAAGTATGGGTTTTTTGTTTGCAATAGTTATACTAAAAATTGTAAGTATAATTTATTCATATGTTAATGATCCCATCAATTACAATTTTATGAGCAAACAATTGTGCAAGAGAGGTTGATGGCATCATTGATGATTACTAGTCACCAACTTTACATATTTTGACAAGAAGAATTTTGCCCTTACTTTCAGCTATTTTGCAAAGGTATACATTCCTTATAGGACATCTATAGAAGTGCTCAAGAGCACAATCAAGGTATTATGGTAATGTCACAATTACCAATAAGAAAGTAATTATGCAAAGATAGTGTTATCAGGATAGAAATCCAACTGGAACATGTACAGTTCCTCATATCTATCAATGATAGTCTTGAATTGTACCAAGTTCTCTGTGTTTACAGCTTCTTCTGGAAATTGATACAAGCCGCTGATTACTCTTTGGCTCCTTAACATCTCCTGATGTTAAGCCTTGAGTGCTATTTCAAAATTGTGGCCTCTCGTCTGTCTTTTTCTGAATTTGAAAAACTTTTCTATTAATGATATAATCATTAAAGACCAAATTTTTTATAGCTTGACCTCAGAAAACAAAAAGGTCCTATTTGCGGGGCTAGAGCACTCAAGGAAATGGTCTTGAAAAGTTCCAGAGACCACTTAATAGGGCTATATCATCCTTGATGGTTGACATTCATTCAGATTGGTCTAAAATTTTAATATCAACAACTTCATAAGTACTGAAGCATAAAATTTTTGCACGACGGAGAACCAGTTTGTTATAGCAGAATTCAACTTTTCATGTTGACTGGATTTTAGTTATTTCAACTGAACCAAATCGCAGTTATTGATGCAGATTTAATTATAATCCCATTACATTTTTAGAATTTTTTTTTCAGAACCAATAGAATGGATATATCTATAATTATCACTTCCTAATTTTCTTCGTAAAATACTTTACAGTAAACCCTTGGAACCAACTTGATAGTTTTCAGATTTAGCGGACACTTGAATTGCAAAAGCAATGCGCCAAGTGTACCAATCAGTCATCTTTTGACTAAATCTAGCTGATTTTCTTCCTATTTAACCAATAAAAATAGCATATAGCCAAGATATGGCCATTTTTTAAAAAATAACTTGCCAAATTAATTTCATAGCAAACTCAAAACATTTCTATCGATAAATTTAGCTGGAAATGGGGAAATTTGACTGATTTTAGACATTTTTTTTAGGATACATGGAGGCGGAAACATAATCAACAGCTGTTAACTAATGAGCTCAATCAATTCTGGGGAGTTCATTCTTCATATGATCTCAAATATGTATTATCGTATTAAAGCTATATTTGCAACGAAATATTAGAATTTGAAAACAGTATGAAAAGAGGTAAAAAATGTATTTTGGAAATAATCAATTCAATGAACATTTGCAATTAACAAACTGTCTGCCCCATTAGTCCATTCAACCGCGGGTTTACTATATATAAAAATAGACAAATGTGCCAAAATTATAAGTAAATGATGTTAATGATGGAATCCTCATATAAGAATACTAGAATAGCAGTTTAAATGCACACCTTGAGTTGTAGCCAAGGAACTAATATTCAAGTACCATTTAATTCAAATAAAACTAGAATTCAAGATAATAGAAAAGCATATCATACAGAGTTGTGGGCTCTTTATACGGTTTCATCTTCAACTATACGGTTTTTGTAAGGAAATGGTTATGGCTAATTGATGAGATAAATTCCTGTAGAAGTCATTTTCACACCAATATAAAAATTGGTCAATTTTCATGACATTATGTGGTTGCAGATCAAGTTTCATGCATCAATGTTTATACAGCTGATTTCATTGTAATTGACTGAAGTGAATTACTGATCAGTTCAATTTTTGAAGTTTACCAATCATGAGAACCATTTAGTAAGCAAATAAAGATTTAAAAAAAAAAAAAAAAAAAAAAAAAAAAAAACACCTTTGCATTTAAATAATTCAGTATGAATTTGCAACTCCCAATGATTGCAATACAAAAATTAGATTTCTCAAGTGTTTGGCATTGGCATGTGTTTGGGAAGAAGGGTGAGGGTCTGAAAGCCATGAAAAATTCTTTTCTGGTGATGCCATTTCGAGTGACATCTCCTTGAACAAAAAAAAAATATAACTCAAGTCTTTGAAAATGCAGAAAGATAAAATATTGTGAAATATTCTGTACACTGAAAGATAAAGTGACCAAAGGGGAACATTATTTTAATACAACTGAATTATATATATTTTTCAACAGATTTTCATGTCTACACATTATGATAATTAAGGTGTCATATTAATGATAAGATATCAATATAATTTTTATAAACTTTAACCATGTATGAGTAATACAGTCAAAACTATGTTTTTTAGGCTGGAAATATAGTCTAGTTCCAATGATTATCATATCTGCTTAGGATTTAAGGGAAAAACTTAAATTAGGCTGCTTTAAACATTCAAAGAATTGTATGAAGATATCTTGAATTGCTAACTGAGCACCAGGACTAGATTAACAGGTACTATAAAATTAGCAAATATTCAAGCTTCGATAAAAGGATTATCAAGGATTAGTAATAATTCAGCTCAGTTTCGACTGAGAACCACGCCAGTAGTTACCAGGTAGCAACAACAATGATTTTAAGCCACTAAATCATGTTGCATCTTGCTCAACATTGCTTACAAGTTGATAAAAAAAAACGTGAGCACTCAATTCAGTTGAGGAATTTTTCTTTTTTGATATCACTTTCTGAGATTAAACAAACCATTTCCATGTGTCGGAAATTAATCAAAACAAAGGACCTTATTGGGTAATATCGTGGCATCTTTATCAAATAATTTTTGCCAATCAATTAATCCCTAAAATTTTAAAAAGTCAAGTTGTACTGTTGAATATAACCCATTAACACTATCCCTCAACTAGAAAAGATTCATCCACAAATGATCAATTGATTTATAGAAAAAGCTTTCAAAATAGTATTTGAATTTAGAGGGAACAATCCAATAATTGATGAACATGGTAAAAGATTAATAGTTCAAATTGTAATTGAGGTGCAAGGATCCTTTAATGGAGATACTATTGTTTCAATTATAAAAGTAACAAAAATATTATTGGCATTTTTTTCTCTTCAAGTTCATATTTTTTTAGTTAAATCATATATCTTCAAATCCAATATCTATGACATAAGTTTACTTTTAGTCAGGCCCAGAGGAATATACTCCATCATACTTACTTGTTGAGGTTGATGCAGGTAATGATCAAAATCCTCGTTTTTTACTTCTTTTGCGGAGCCGTTGGCCACTGCAATATAAGATTTAAGCAAAAATTTAGGGTGATAATATAAGGTTTTCGAGTAACTCAAATCATAGAAGTTTCCCTTATTCTAAAAAGGTATTATGCTGTTAATAAAACAACCATACCAACCATTACACTATCCGATTCCAACATCAATACTAGTAATCGAAGTCATTTATTTTCTTCCATAGTCTCAAATTCTTTTTCCGTGATATTTCATAGCCGACGTTGATTAATTGTTGGTTAACTACTGGTTTAATGTTCTGAACAGATACTCAATTTCTTTACAAGTTAGTTTTTGAATAACTTAGCTGAGCTGGTTGGCCAATATTTTCCACTATTCTACAGGTTTCACACGGTATCCAACTGAGATAAGTTGGATTATGTGAAACTTCATAACTTTTGATACAAAAAGTTAAATCCTTTCAGAAGTAGATGCAGGCAGCATTGCCATGAAAAAAAAAATTTTTTTTCAAATTAACAAGTTCATAAAATGTACTTATATATCAAGCCAAATGGACACAATCACCTACATATTTTTCATCTTAAGTACTTATTGAAAATTTTTTTTAAATTTTCGAAGTGAATTTTTGAATCGTCAATTTTTTTAAAACTCACCTTGATTTGCTTGACCTTTTGCTCTCTGAAGATTCACATGAAAAAAAAAAAGGAAAAGATTGTTATAAAGAGCATTCACCAAATAGTAGAAAAGATAGTACAAGTACATTATAAAAGATACAATCACTGTAAACAAGGCAAATATTTAACAGAACAAGTCATGTAAAAACTTGAAGTTTTACTCATTTTATCTATTCAGCAGATAAAAAAAATCACTTTCATACTAACAAAGGCTAATATATGAAGACAAGAGAGTGACTAACTTCCAAAAGCATATTCACAGAAGAAAAAGCTATGTGAAACAAAAAAATGGACTCTCTATACGTAAGCTCAAACTTATTCATTCATCATTTTAAAGATAGGTGAAGGGAAGAAAGAAAAAAAAAAAAAAAATACGCCAACACCACATTACGATAATATCATTTTGAGAATCAGGAACTTAAAATATTTACATTTCAAGTTGTGAAAATGAAAATCTATTGTTTCATCAAGTTGGATGGGGAAAAAACAACAACAAAAAAAAAGAAAAAAAAACATTAAATTATGAAATCAAGCTTTAAATACTTCTAGAAATATATACTCACTACAAAGAATAATTAAAAACAAACTATATCCCATCCCAGTCAGTTTTCTGTTTAGTGGCACATTAAGTACACTGTGCAACATGTGGTAGTACAGCCTGTCAGTCAATATTACAGCTAAGAGAAAATAAGTATTCTTTATCAAGAAATTTCTATCAGCAGTAGAATATGTATTATCAAAGATTAAAGGGATAAAGTAAAAGTGTCTCAAGATTAACACGAATACAAGTTCTAGCGGATACTACAACCTTACTAGTTATTGCTAATCTACTAGATATCTAAATACTTCTTTCCCACTACATGACAAAGTGAGGGGTGTGAGCTGTTTAGCCAGTTCAGAATGAGGCTAATGTGAAGGTCACCTTCATATATACAGAGGCCCTATTTGTTCCAACAAGTATACCAAGTTAACCAAGCAATTTTCAAGTATCAAGAGCTTTAAAATTATTGAACTATTCAAAATTGATAGGATATAGGTATGATTTCACAATTAAAAAAAGGTTCAGGTAAAATTTTAAAATATCAGATTACACAAGAAAGTAAACTCTACAGATTAAGAGAGCCACATTACACCCAAGATTAATACAGAAGATCATTGATTTTGAAATAAATTCAACTTGGTTGCATTATCATTCAGCAAAATATAAACTTAGCAAAAATTTAGATAAAACAAGTTCATATAATATATTCGATAATTTGTATCCATATTTCTACATATACAATTTTGCTAATTGATGAATAATAATGGAAAAACCTGTCAGAAAATAATTTTTATAACATTTTTATAGTTTTAATATCCCATCAAATTAGAATATAGTGAATAAAAGCTTTGAGAGCCACTTAGAAATAAATGCAGCCTCATTCATGGATGAGAAAAATTGAGAATCAATTGTACTTGATATTTCCTGATACTTAACTCTCCCCCAATTTATCTATATTCTTTGGGTAAGAGGAAAAGGAAAAAAAACAAAAAAAAACACCAAGGAATATTCAAAATTCCAAAACTTGAAATATATGGAATAGTGGAAGCTTTGCAAACTATTTTACTGATTCAAAATATTGAAATTGTATTCCTTAGAGTGCAGTGCATCAAATGGAACTGTTGCCTTAGGTGCCTCCTTGAGGAGCAGGTAGTCTCATAGACCAATTCTACTAGTGGCATTGTGCTTTAATAAGCCAAGCTTAGTAAATATTAATCAATTCAAATGTTTTCAAGAATTACGCAATCCAAAAATCCATTACCAAATGTAAAAGAAAGTTGTAAGATCCTATTTAAGTGTAGCATTGGATTTTTTGATAAATGCAATGGAGGTCTGTCAGAATTGAATGATAGTGGGGGGGGGGGAATAAATTTCAATATTATGTGGCCTAATCATGAAGAATACTGATTACTATTGTAATAGTAAAATGGAATAAGTTTGCAAATCATGTTCGAAAACTGGTAGAGTTCAGAAGTCAATGATATACACTAATGTATCACATCTTACAAAAGAAAAAAAATTCGAATGAGAAAGCTCTATTACAACTTTTTCCACCGAAGTTCACCCAAGAGAGATGGAAATAGAAGTGAAATTAGACTTGACCAAAAAAAAAAAAAAAAAAAAAAAAGATCCAAGATTTCTCAACTTTTTAGTCTTGAAAAAAAAAAAAAAATTGCTAGTTTCCAAATTCAAATTACAAAAATAAGTACCCTTTGAAGATAAATTAAGCTCAACCTAATTTAAGATTGCTGAACAATTTTATTTCATAAAAATTGAAAAAATTTTTAGATTACACACAGCCCAGCAACTAACAATTAGAACACTTTTCAAAGCTGTAAAAATTCGGTAAGATGTGGATTATTCACGACTAAATATATAGATTGTTATATTTGTTTTCTAACAAAATTTTACACTGATGAATAGAAGGCAATTGCGTAAAATTGTATTAGATGTCAAAAGTATACACAAAGGTAAATTACTAACTACTTGAGCTACTGGCAATTTCCTAAAAAAAAAAAAAATTAAAAAAAATTCTAACCTGTCAATCTGTATTTGTTGGTTATACAAGACAAAGAGTAAATTATGCATATATGACATAACATATTCTGTTATTAACACTTGAATTAATTTGGGATTATAGACAATCTTTTTATCCTCAATTCCTATGTTCAACAGACTGAATGTTGCAACTTGCTATAACAAATTTTTTTGATCAAATATTATACGATTCCACTTTCAGGCACTATTAATACTAAAGTAATTTTCTTTCATATTTCTGTGATTAACCTTCAGGGATTGCTTTGAGAAATATAATATTTTTTTGTGTCGATTGAAAGTGGGGCTTTTACAAATTTCTGTGATTGGCAGGCTAAATATAATCTTTGGGCATACCCATGAAGTTAGTGTTTTGGATGAGGTATTTTAGGACATAAATGAGTATCAATGACAAGCTTTTTCAATTCCTATAAAATTCGGTATTCGTTTACATGCTAAATGAACTATGGGAATTTGGCACCTGCTTCCTATAAACTTGCTGTGTCACTCAATATATGTGTACTTATTCATCCAATAAATCTGCACTAATGATATCACAAGGGTTACAACTATTCAGTAAAAAAAGATCCTCAATGAGTTAATGGAAATCTGGAGCTGGATCAAGTTTCACAACAAATCATTCACTGACATATACTCATGCAATAGAAAAACTAAATGCTCTATATATTGCAGTGACAGCATCAAGCAGAGTTTACGACTATTGCCAATCAATACAATTCAAGTTTCATGAAATTTTAGTGGTTCAAAAGCCAACAGTTCCAAGAAATATAGCATCCATAAAATATAAAAATTCAAAAGTTTGTGACTAAAACATATTTTCAAAATTTTCAATCAAATTACAAACATGGGGAATTTTTAATTTTTTAGATTACACTCACAGGAGCTAGCCACCATTAGGTTGTTGCATTACATTTAAACCTACTTCGCACAACACTAGCAATGCTAAAGATTAAAGCAACTTTTTTCTATACTTATAATCTCAAAATTCATGCACCATTAAAAAGTTCAATATACACTCTCAAAAACTATGTATTGGAAAGAGAAAAAAAATAAATAAATAAATCAAAATATGTTCCAGGATTTTACGTATCACAAAACAACAATGTTAGTGATGCTTCCAACCAGGTTTTTATATTCTCTACTTAACATCACAAATACATCCATGAGCAGAATGTAATTCATGTTGGAGAGAACAGGAGGAATTTACAAGGAGCTTATGAAATTTATATTTTCTATTCAAATTACATCCAAATGATGTTGATTCTTAAACTGACATCATGTAAAAATATATCAATTCTTACTAGGCTAGCAACCTGTTTGCAATTGAAAGATCTACTCCAATGGAGACCTAAATTTTATCTTTTCATCTTTCAATTAAAAATTGGCTGCCAGTTTCAATCTACTGTTTTATGTTTTATGAGCAGTTAAATGTTCAATGCATGAATAATTCAAATTAGCTACATGAAATTTTACCAAATAAATGGTGCACATGCACATATTTACACTTATATCTCACCTCTTCACTTATGCTGAGAGATATTTTTTTTTTTGAAAGGTTCTTAGATTTGTTGTAATTTTGACATGTACTTAATGAAATATAGAAAGCCTATCATGGTTTTTTTCATCTATACCGAAGCAATGAAATGAAGGCTCCATTTATTGCATTAATAGCATCAAGCAGAGTATACAACTATTGCCAATAAATACAATTCAAGACAAGCAAGGCTGCAGCTGGGTCAAACTCCACTGATTGAAGATGGTTACTGCAGCTTTTGAATTATAAAAAAAAATTTCAGTACAAATGCACTCATTTTTCAAAATGAGAAAAGCCTTTATGAATTTGTAAGATGAATTTCGTGGATATATAAGATAGTTTGACTCAGTCAGTAAGAGAGCCATCTACTACTCACTCGCTTGATATTTCAAATCACAGTCAAGATGTTAATTTTTTAGATATGTATATGAAATGAGATAAGCTCTTGCATATTTCTCACAAATTTCAGTTGATATGCAAGACTAGTCAATTCAGCTCAGTTGGTAAGAGAGATGACTACCAATCAATTGGTTGTGATTTAGAATCACGGTAGGGCAATGATAATTTCTACTTTCCTAAATTTGGTGGGGATAGTTTTCATAAACATAGGTAAACAAAGTCAAGTGTTTTTAGCAGCTTAAAAGCTCGTTGCTTCAAGAAATATAGTATCCATGAAGAATAAGAATACATAAATCTTAAATTCAAATGTTAATGACTAAAATATGTTTGCACAACTTTCAATCAATTCAAACACTGAACCAAATTACAAATATATCAAGGAACTTCGTTTTTAAATTACATGCACAGGAGAGGGTCATCAAGTTGCTGGCTTACATTTGAACCTAATTCCTATTACACTAGCAATACTTTCGTATGTTTACTATCTCAAAATTCACGCACCAATAAAAAGTTCATTTTCAATATACACTCTTGAGAACTTTAAAATGTACTAGAAAAAAAAAAAAAAAAATGAATTAAAATGAAATGTTCCAGGATTTTACGTATCACAAAACAACAATGTTAGTGATGCTTCCAACCAGGTTTTTTATATTCTCTACTTAACATCACAAATACATCCATGAGCAGAATGTAATTCATGTTGGAGAGAACAGGAGGAATTTACAAGGAGCTTATGAAATTTATATTTTCTATTCAAATTACATCCAAATGATGTTGATTCTTAAACTGACATCATGCAAAAAAAAAAGAAAAAAAAAAAAACACAATATCAATTCTTACTAGGCTAGCAACCTGTTTGTAATTGAACCATCTACTCAATATAGACCTAAATTCTACCTTCATATCCTTCGTTTAGAAATTGGCTACTATTTTCAATCTAATTTTTTACGTATTGTGACAAGTTCATTGTTAGTGTCATTGCATGAACTATTTTTAAAATCAACTGCATGAAATTTTAGTAAGTAAATGGTGTACATATGTTAAGAGTCATTTTCTTGAAATGTTCTTAGATTTGTTATGTCTGACATGTACTAGATACGAGAAGCCAATTATATGGCTTTTTAATCTATTATGATGCAATGTCCTATATATTGCATTGATAGCATCAAGCAGAGTTTAAAACTATAGCAAAAAAAACAAAAAATAAATTCAAGAAAGTTTCCTGAAATTTTTGCAGCTTAAAAGCAAGTTGCTTAATGAAATACAGTATCAATAAAGAATGAGAATTCATGAATCTGAGACGATTGAAACTTAAATATATTTACAAAACTTTCAATCAATTCGAATACTGATCCAAATTACATGCACAAGTGTTGAAATGAAATGTTCCAGGATTTTACGTATCACAAAACAACAATGTTAGTGATGCTTCCAACCAGGTTTTTATATTCTCTACTTAACATCACAAATACATCCATGAGCAGAATGTAATTCATGTTGGAGAGAACAGGAGAAATTTACAAGGAGCTTATGAAATTTATATTTTCTATTCAAATTACATCCAAATGATGTTGATTCTTAAACTGACATCATGTAAAAATATATTAATTCTTACTAAGCTAGCAACCTGTTTGCAATTGAAGGATCTACTCCAATAAAGACCTAAATTTTATCTTTCAATCCGAAATTGGCTGCCAGTTCCAACCTAGTGCTTCATGTATTGTGAGCAGTTTACTGTAAGTGTCAATGCATGAACTATTCAAATTAGCTACATAAAATCTCACCGATTAATGGTGCACATATTCACGCTTATATCTCACCTCTTCACTCACATAAAAATACTTGAAATAGATTTGTAATGTGTCATTTGTTCTTGAAGTTAACTATTTTTGTTTACAGTATAATAAAATCAGCAATATATTAACCAGTTTTCCAACAATGTTTTACTGAGGTAGAAAAAATGCCTAGAGAAGTACTTATCAATTCTCCAAGTTCAGAAAATGATGCTTTCAAAGGTGTGAATTCTGTTTTATTTTCTACACAATAAGCAGTTTAGTTTTTACAAATCCTGCATACTAAAAAGAAAGCTTTAATCCCAACAGAATTTCAAGATTTTGATAATGCTAAATGGTTCATTTTTTTACCTTCTATAATTATGTTTTCGATCAATAGATCCTCCATTTCTCTAGTAAATTTGTCAGTCTTGAGAAAAATTTATTTTTTAAGGTCAGGGATTCTATTTACAATGTAACTATGATGCTTAACTAGATCCTTACTCTCCGTCCAACATGCGGAATTGCGCATGTTAAGTATTTAGCTACTTTATCATCATAGATTCTAACCTTTGTAAGGGTTGTTGTTTGAGCTCCTTTGATTCAATTAAAATGTAATACAGAGACAATGAAAAAGCAGTCACTTTCAAACCGCATTTAGTGCTCATAGATTGCACATTTTGACCCAAATGTGGTACCAAGTGCAACTTTTTTCCAATGATCAACATGGTCTACACAGATCTGAATCCAGAAAATTCACAAGCTCTCTAGGAATAGGAGTAGGGTAAGTTCAAGGTTATATTGAAAAGTTAATAGAGACAAGCTGTAATAAGGCTCTTTATGACAACTAGGTGGGTTTTTCTAAAATACCAACTGAAGAAATTGCAAGTGTTATAAGAAATAACAAGACTTCCAACCAATGGATAATCTCTAGAGCTCTACACAGAATGGAAATATTCTTACCATCAATCAACTCCTTATCAAATCTCACTGCTTACACCAGAAAAGAGAATAATGTGACAATCAAATAAAGTTCAAATCAACTAAATCTCAGCACTGGTCAGATAAGGAAGCCAATCTAAATGCAGCTTGGCCTTCACCACAAAGAATCATAGACCAGGTTTGCAAAATTATTAGCTATAGACTAGATCTGGGTGATTTTTTTCCAAGTTGGCTGATGAAAATCTGGCCAATTTATTAAAAAAAATCATACATCCAAGTTGAAATTCATATCAAAAGTTTGCTTGCTTTCATGAAATTCAAGTAGTTGACTAACAAGGTTTTTGAGCAGCCTCAAAAACATTTGATCTGAACAATCCAAACAATGAAAAAGGTACTTGAATGTAAGATGGGAAAGGTCTTTGGCCAACAGTGGACTTCTAATGGCTGATGATTGTGGCCTGACTCCATGGGCGAAGTCAATATTTTTTTTATTTAATTTCATCTTTATAATAAGTATATTTAGTTGTAACTTCATTTTCAAAAATTCAAAACTTTGATGTTGAACATTTTTTTCAAAAAAGCTTAGATAACAACCTTCACAAAGGAAGTGACCTAATACTTCAAAGCCATAGTTTTGTACAGACGGACGGAAAATAAGGGTATAGATTAGCATTAAGGTTACCATGTAAATAGGCTACTATTTCATTGAGAATCATTTCAAAAAGAAAACTTATCTAGTCCAATCAGTGTTCAATAAATTTTATACACATGCTGCTACAAAAAAACAACAGCTGTGCCACCACAAGCCTGCATCAGATGACTCTGAGGCCGGAGATGGTTTCGGGTCCGAAGCATTTAATCGGCATCAACACCATGTCACAATAGATACTCTTATAAACCATATGGTACAGATGTACACCAAATGAAAATAGGAAGCATCAACAATTTCCTTACTTCCTTACAAGAATAAGTAGCTGTAGAAGTGTTTTGTTTATAACCCATAGTATTACAGGTAGGATTTATTAAACGTCAAAACTTTCATTCATTCTAATGATTACTTAGTGACAGAGCTAGAAGAAGAAAAAATATCACGGTCGTATTTTAGCGCCGACTGCATCACGGCAAGGTTTCGGCTTTCCCTTGTACACACTTTCAAATTATCTTGTGCTCAAGTAGAGGAAGAAATTCGATAATGAAACAGCGCTTAGTAAATTTTTTTCACATAGAATGTTTCGACATTTAACCTGCATTTAATCGATTGAAAATCAGAAAAGGGATTGTCGATGGTCAGGAATCAATGCAAGCGATACAGACATAATATGGCTATCCATTGAACCTCAATACCGGTCATTAGTTACCATGATGCACTAATTAGACTGACTCAAGTTTCAAAGTGTTTCCCAGCTCTTCATCTGATAATGATGAAGCGTAGGTTACTTGACATAGGTTGGGAGAAAAGGTGTAACAGTATTTGTCTGTGCTCGACCATTCTTTCTCCGAACCATATTGAAAAAGAAATAATGTACACAAAAACAGATATGAAGAATATACAGGTAAAAATCAGGCTACATGAATCACCATCCTTCAGAAATTGATAAATTTGTACTAAAATATTCAACAGTAGTACAAAATGTAGAAGCTGAGTGTGCAAGTTTCATTTCAGCTGGTGTGACAAATTCATTCAAATATGATGTCATCATTCAAACAAATTTGAAAGTGAAGGAGTGAGAGAAGGAAAAGTGGCAAAAATAGATAAACAACGAAAAAGAGAGAAATGTGATATGAAGAAAGAGTTAAGACAAACAAAGGGGAGAGAAAAAAAATGAGAAAAAAAAAAACTGAGGAGTTAAAAATTATAGAAGGAAAGGAACTAACTGTAGCGTTGGCAGCGTACCGGGACCATATCATGCTCTAAAAAATAAACAAAAAAAAAAAAGATAGAATAAAGCTCTGTGCTTAGAATGAAAAATATGTCAGTGGTTTGGTTATTGTACGTTATTATATATTCTATGTAAGTTAAAGAGAAGAGAGTTGTAGCATGTCGTAGTGGTTAATAGTTGTAGTAGTGATACAAGTAGCAGCAGCACGGTGACCGACTCGACGACGTACCTATCTCCGGCACCACCACTACTACCACTATCATTACAAACAACAGTAGTAACCGCATTTCATAATCTAAGCCTTGACAATGATTGGCAACAATATAGAACAAACTCAACTATGGATCAGTGCTTAGGGTACCGAAGAGAAAACAAAATCTTAGTTTCTTTCCCCGAAAGATAAGTTAGAGCGTGTCTGTCCTGCAGTGTCAATGGCGGGTTAGATACAAGAGAGTTAAAAAGGGAAAGAGGAAGAGAGGAGGGGAGAGACCAAGATACACGGTCATAATCTCGATGTAACAGTGTTTCTGGTTGGCGGGGAGACTGCTTCCTGCTAGACCAGAATGTATTAAATCCACGATGTCAGAAAGATAGCACCTATGTGACAAAGCAGCTTTTAATAAAGTTAAGAGTATTACATCGACGAAGGTTATGATCGGAAGGTGGAAAACGGTGAGAAGGACTTGTTAATATGCCAGTCACTTTTAGTCCCGTGCTGCTATGGCGGGCGTCAGTGATGATGGCTGCTTCACAACTTCCTTCTTACCTTCCAATCAAACTACACCATGGCAGGCGTAGAACAAGCTTTGTAGGCATATTTTACACCGACTGACTGACATTACAACACACACTAATAGTATAAGCATTAAACAAAGACTGTACCACACAGTTGCGGGAGTACCAGTAACACTGATTATTATAGTCATGTTACAGTGTCGAACACCTCTGGTGTAAGCACGATGATCCTAGTGATCGCCATATGTCATGGCGGCCAGGACTAAAAATCACTTACTAGTCCCAATCAACCACTATTTGTCCGCCAGCCTAATACAGGTTTGATAGAGAACAACTCTGAATTCACTCGATAAACCTCAAATTAGATTCGTTCACTTTGTACAAGTAAAGCACTGCAGGATAGAATTAGAGGTCTTTGTAACCAGGGCATCTCTACACAGACTTTTACTAACTAGGTGGGTAGGAATGCAAATAGCCACTTAGTTAAGTTGTTAGTTAACCCCTTTACACTCATCAACTAAATTGTTAAATAGCATTGATAGACTGACAAGCTACAAAGTGATTAAGCAATCTTATGGCAATAAACGATACTGTCCTCGTGTGGACCATTAGATCACTAGTTACTTTTAGCAACGAAAAATATAATTTTATAAAAAGTTTAAACAGAAAAATCACTGTAGTGCAAGTCATTAAAACAATTATCCAAGTAGAAAGTCTAAAAAGGTGATTTTTAAGATAACATATCAGTGAATGAAAATTAATTCAACATTTACTGCTGAACTGCTGGTTCACTAAGAAAAAGTAATCAGCAAACAGTTTTCATGTCCGGGTTTAGTGATGGAAAAGAAATAATCTATATAAAAATTAAAATGTAAGTTCTGGTGAACTTAAATGCAGATTTTTAATACAATCAACTGGGTTGATTTGCTACACCGAACACCTGAGTTTGAAAAATATCGAGTTAGCTGGCTTATAATAGGACATTTTTATAATTTCTTGTAAGAAGGGGATTTGGTTAGTAACAGTTAGTGGCTATTAGGAACATTCAATTTTGCCTGAATTTTTTTTTTCTCTGCGCGAAGTAAAAAAAGAAAGTAGCAATCAGTGGCCAGAGCAAGCAACATACTCAGAAAATGGAGGACCTGTTTATTACGTACTAATAATAGGAACGATTTCTGATAATTTTGCTATTAAAGAATGCCAACTTTATTCTTTTTCAACTGACGGAAAAAACAATAAGTATGGCCTTTACGAAGGCAAAGTCAATAATTGGCAAAAATTGAGGGGCATCAAGCTGTATTCAACAATAAGTTCATAAGAAAATACTTGGACTAGCTTTGCTGAGACGTTAACAGCTGTAGTTATAAACGTGATTAGGCAAATAAAATCAGTAACAAGAGGCATTGCTATTTAGAATTGGAAGAAATATCAAAGCAGACTGAATTGAAAGGGCTTAGCCTTGCTTACAAGTATCAATATAAAATTGATGACTGTAATACACCCGAAAGGCCGAGTATTGAAATGTTTAAACGCATATGCTCTCATCACCATAGACACGTTTTTGAGTGAGAATGAATTGTTTATTCTCAAATCAAAAAGAACCAAAATATTCAATTATTTAATCTATATTGGCATTATTGAACGCAAAAGCATTTGAACAAGTTTACCTGACTGATCTGAATTACTCAACTTCTCTAGCATCTGGGGAAAGTGCTACTCTTCAAATTCATATACGATTAATATCAAGTATAACATACCAAGAAGTATAAAGCATAGTTCATGAGAAATACGGTCAAGTACAAAACAATTTTTATAACATACGATCGTTGAGAGTGTACAATTAAAAGTAAAAACTGTATACGTGGAAGTAGATCTCCAGGGGAAATAGATGACAGATGCACTGATAAAACCATATAATAAATAGAGGAAAATGGAGTAATTACACTACATACAACACAATAATACAATCTTGGAATATTTAAAAATACAATAGAAAGCTTGTAAAAATGATTGTTTTGCAATGTGATTCTTTCTTCCGATCAGGTAAATCCTGTTTAGGGTAGTAAAACGCTTTAGACAAGTGAAGATGGTTCGTTTTCTCATCGATGACAACAATGTGACTGGGTAGTATAATGAGATTAATAATACAGATTCTTCTCAAGTGATGTTTTAAGAGAGTAATACACTACCTGATCCACACTGGCAGACATCACAGAAGAGTTTAGGCCAGAATAATATGTAGCAGAATTATAGTCTATAGTGGCAGTAATGACGAGTTTTGCCAAATCTCTGTAATGGAAAAAGTCTGTGATAGGGGTTATGGAGGATGGAGCTCCCGCGGAGTTCCACTATGTCTTCTGGAAAGAAACCAAAGAATACAAAAAAGATGGGTCCAAGTGAACCCCTTCAGGTCTGCAGAGTACAGACCGTGATTGATAATCTCTGTACGGTAACAAAATACCTCTGCAGTGGTAGGAGAGCAATGGATGGATGTGAGGAAGAATAACAGGGGATTGTTTTGAGGCGGCGATCTTGGTCAGATCGCAATAGGCAGGAAGTCCAAGATTTGGGGCTTTTCGGAGGAGGGTTTCTCTCCACCTTGTTCGGTGGGGGTCGGCTATAAACGTTGTCTGTCTCTAAATGACAGCAGGGGTGGTACGATGTATCCAGGCGTTGACTGGCAAGATTAGCTGCGTGGCCAAGAGAACGGCCAACGGGGGTAAAAGTCTTCACAACCGGGGGACTCCTCCGGTTGTGTTGGCTGGTGGCGGTAAACGTCCTTTTTGCGCTTTTTGTCGGTGGTGTTGCAATGATGGCGGTAGGCGAACACCGCACGACAGAAAGATAGGAAAAAAAGAGTCAGACACACCACGAATATGAAGATTGGACTGGCTTTAGGGTGCTTGGGGCTTTTTTCAACAATACAAAAGTCTTAAAGTTGTGTCCACAGGGGTGGATGGGTATTTATGTCGTGTCCTCCCCCAATCTGTTGATCCAGTAGTGGTAGCGGCAACACCAAAAGATCAGTCTATGTATTATGGAACAGCTTTAACGACAGCGCTTCGAAGACTGCTGTATGTGTGTATGTGTGTGAAGCAGCAACAATGGCGGCGGCCTCCTCCTCCCGTAGTCTCGATCTCGCGAATACTCGCACCACGTGATAACGTGACGTCATTCTCTTTCTCTCACACATACACATTTTCTCTCTCAGTGTCGGTCTCGTTTCTCTTCTCTCCCTATCTATCGACTCCTCTTTCTTTCTCTCTCACCTCCTCCTTTTTGTTCTCTTATTTTTCTCTCATATGATTCTCTCACTATCCGACATTGATGATACAGTACACGTTTCGGCCGGTAACAATCATTCTACGAAAATCTCGGATTACTGTTTAAAAAGAAAAAAAAACTTTCATTCTCTCGTACTTGTACATTCATCGAGTGTAAAACCACCCACTGCATTCACGGCTGTGTTTAGCGATAAAAATTTAACAGATTTCTTTCATTTTTACGCAATATTTTTAAACACTCCCATATCTCCATTACACGGTCATCTCTAGCTGATTTTGGATTAGTTTCTTCTTATTCGCTGATAAGGTGCCCTTGTTTCAGCTTTTCATGTTATTTAGCTTCAAGAGATTCAGAAAAATAGAGAAAACCCTAGCGTAATCTGCCAATAATTGCAATATTTGATGGAAACAATGACAAAGTCGTTTAATGAATTAAAGCAAAGTTGAAACCATCTTCCATTTCCTAGTATTTTCGCTTCTTTTTTTTTCACGTTGTTCATAACAACCTTGACATTCGTTCATCATTTCATTTGCCTTCTTCCATTTAAGCCAGAATACGTGAACTAACTGCAAGGCTGACTCCATTCGTGTTCTGGTCACATTGTAAATGACAAAATTTGTATTGTTTTTTTTTAAATCCTTGTCAACTTTTGCTATTGTCTCCAGAAGGGCGCACTGCAATAAATGCAAATTGAATTTTCTGGAGCATTTAATGATCAAATGACAAAATAGCGTCATGTGAATCACTGAAATGAGGATCGCTAATGACATTAAAATTTAACGGTCACTTCTTACACTCACATTGAGACACTGTGAAATATTATGAGTTGTTTGAATTACAGGCATTCATTCCAAAGGGTTCTGAATACCTATTCACTCTCTAAATCTTCTCTTGTAAGCAGTAGGGCCTTGCACATTTATTTAGGACATTGATTTTTTAATTAGAAAATAACAAACTTTTCTTTTTAACAATTTTCACACTCAGGGGACAAAATGTATCTTGTTAGTCATGAGATAATTTGTCATTGATTGTTTCTTCTCCATATCTCCCATGAGATTTTGTTGAAATGGAAAGATGGTAACATAAAAATGTATTCAGGACAAGGTATGATAAATAATTCCATGAAATATAGCATAAATTATAAAAAGATGGAGCACCTTGTGAGATTTCACTTTAGTAACCAAGTATGATGAATATAGTAAGATGTCATGATGGAATAATATAGCTAAGTGCTTCAATCAAGTCCAGACTAGGTTATTACAAACTAAATTCTGTAACCCACTACATCACTAATCGGTGTGAGCGTGAATGCAGACCCCACAATATTATTTTTTCAGTTGCAAATCACCCAGACATTTTTTTTCCATTCTTCAAGTTATTGCATTTTTACAGGTAACTCAATTCACTACCTCTGGTTACAACATATCTCACAGTCTACTTAGAGGTCATAAACAGATTCAGACTCATAGTATTATGTAGATGAAAATCAGATCATTATTATCTGTCTCAGCACAAACACTGACCTCCACAATATTACTTTTCAGTTGCAAATTACCCAGACTTATTTTTTGCATTTGTTAAGTTGTCACATCTTAGAGGTACCTGAATACAATGCTACATTGCTCTGTTTCGGTTACTTAGAGGTCACACAGAAAAAACAGAATCTGACTTAGTATTACATAAATTGTATGCTCAATGATATGAAGCACATTTAAATCCAAGAATATTAATTTCCAAATGGTTTTTTGCTCTATCTTATCAACTAGAAGACATACAACCTTAAATTATGCCCATCATCTAATCAGAATCTGAAATACAACTTCTAATAATTTCATTCTAAGAGGAGAAAAATGGCTATATTTCATGAACTATAGGCTTCCTCCGTATCAAAATTGGTGAATGCATACTTGTAAATGGCTACATTTTATGAACTAAAGGCTTCCTACGTGTGAGAATAGGTGAATGCATACTTATACAACATTTACCTAGAACTGGGTGTTGACTATGTTATAAAGAAACCAGTCTTTATGGCTGATTCTACATGCCTTTCACCTGGAAAATTTCCAGAGTCTCTAATGACTTATATGCCAAGACCAGTTAAATAAGGATGTTGATTTGATGAGCAGTATCATTTTATCAGATCAGGTGATTTTCAGAGATCTGACATGGAGGATTCAAAATTTAATAACGGATATGTAGGAATTAACGTAAGGTGCCAAATACAGTTGAGTTGGTCATTGATGACAAAAGAGTGCGAGACAAGAAGGTCTGAGTAAAATATTGCAAGTATATTTGAGTAGAGATGATGATTATACACTGTTTTCCTTGGACCAGTATCTTCATCTTCATTGATAAAGTCACAACATTTTGGCCATTGTACTCTCCAGCTTTCTTCGAGTGTCTCATAGTTGGTAAGCTTCCGGAAGTTTCAAACTGAACCCTTCATTCAATCCACGGAGGTATATTGTTCTCATTCCACTGTCCATGTCAGTGGATATTGCATGTTGATTTGTCCTTGCGATGTCATTTGTCTGCCTCTTCCACTGAACAAGATTACTTGAATAGTGCAAGGTTTGATGTAATACAGTTATGGTATTGCTGTAACTAAGTATAAGCTGAAATAAACATTCTAGTATGATAAGACCTTGAAAGTAGAGAAAATTTTGTATCAAATTAACCATACTAATCAAGGTATACCTCTACATGACTTTTTTAGCACTACCCATCTCATCAAATGAACTTATGACCACCTAGCAGGTTACTAAAAACGCTTGAACAATGCTTTTTATCAGCTAGAAAATTTCTCATTTTCCATCTACACATATCTCCCAGAATAGAACATGACAGGGAACTGTATATTCTATCCCGTACACTTGTGGTGGGGAATTCAAATGCAAGACTAGCTGCCCCCTTCAAGTAAGACTGGATGAACATCCCAAAGCCACAATCTAAGGGGAAGATGATGAAATCGGATATGGTTGATCATGTTTAGATGAAAGAGCGGGATCACCAATCCCCATAGAATGAAGTCAGAATAATATATGGAGAACAACTCTCAAAGATAGAGCAATTGGAAGTATCCATACACATGCTAGGCTCAGAAGAAAACCTCCTCAGTAAGTCTAGCATAGAAATGAACACCACTTGGGAGCCTTTAATTAGGAAAGAAACAGTACTAAGCTTAAGACTCTAAAATTCATACTTCCTGATTACCTTGTGGGTAGTGCATAAAGCATATACTTTTGTTCAGGTGAATAAGCAGACAAGCGACATTGGCTCTGAGGATCCAAGTATACACCACCAGTTAGTCAGTCTTACAGGACATATGGCTTAATGCGTGGAAGCATTGAGTAAATGTATTAAGTAACCTGCCTGGCTGTTTTTAGTTCAATTCCTGGGTTGCATAGAGTAAAAAAAGTAATAGATTCTGGTTAAGTGGAGGCTGACATTGCAAGGAAGAATCAACTGATATATGATATCCTCTGGCGCGATCAATGCAATGAGAACAATCTACATTTGATTGGATGAAGGGTTCAGTTCTAAATTTCCAGACTATGACAGACAACTGAAGACAGCTGGAGCACAATGGCTGAAACATGACCATAACAACCAGTAGGACATTAGTCTGAGTAAATCAGTGTATAATCATACTCTCATTCAGAAACTGTCCATCTATGATTGCAAAGGGTTTTAACAAATGAATTTTTTTTTCAATTCCCTTCCCAAACTGTTTTTAGCCGGACGGTTCAGTTTCCATTGAAATCTTCTGCTAGATTAGTTCCTTACTTTGTGTCAGTCACTGTTCACGCTCACCTGAGAATTTACTGTCTTACTATAATTCAGCAAATGCCCACACATTCATCTGTGTTAACATAAGGATGGCTAGAGCTATGGTCACTAAATATTTTGTGGTTTCAAATGGGAACCCAGGGCATATTTTTGCATATTAGATTAAAAGAAATTACTGTGATCCCTCGAAATTTGCTGGGTTGTGGCATATATATATATATATATATATATATATATATATATATATATATATATATATATTATATATTTAAAAAGCAAGAATTAACAAATATAAAATGTATAAGTACAGAAAATTTTGTTGCTATTTAACTCCCGCATCAATGTCAGCTTCTAAGTGTCATGAGGAGACTGGACACTTTTTTCTTTTTGAATATCTTCAACATCCTATTCAAAAAACTTAATTGGAATTTGATAAATTTTGTTCTCAAGTTTTCTCATTTTTTTTTGCCCAGAAGGAAAAGACTAAATTTTTGTCTACAAAAAATAAAAACAGATTTCTGTTGATAAAATGTAGAATTTGGCCATTTTCAAGTCAATTTTTATGTTTATTAGCAAGAGACGCCATTTTGTTTGCTAAAGTCTGCAATTCAAAAAAAAAAAAAAAAAATGTATCATTCTAGAGGAGTTTTTTTCTTTATGAATGATTAGTTCTATCTGTATTAAGCCAAATTATCCATAAGATCCCAACTTTCCCTGTGAGAAACCAATGAAAAATGGTGTATCTATCTTTATTTGGACAGGAGGTTGCACATCTGTACCTGAAGATATTGTCCAAGAATAAAACAAAAAAAATAATTGGAAATTTATTTCAGTCAATATTTTTCTAAATTATGTTTTTTTCTATATTTACCCTATGTACATTTGAGAAAAAAACTTATCATTATCCGATAAGTGGAACCATGAAAAAAAAAAGATTCAAAGAATAATCTCTAACAAAAATTCATGTTAAATAATCGTTTTCTCTTTATGGAAAATAGCACTAAATTCAACTTGACATATAGAAATGAACGGTTGTAAAGGACAGCAGTATTTTACTTTATTTTCCATTCATTTTAAATTCCTGAAGTAAAAATTTGTACAGACACTATGAAACTGTTTTTTCTTGAAAACGGTAAACTGAATGTATTTTATATGGACCTATCTTCGTTATGCAATAAAATTATTACTGCTAGGTGATTATAAGTAAACTACAGACCATATAAAAAATTAAGTGGCTAGATTTATCACATAAAAAACCCTTTCTCAAAAATTGGAATGGAAACTGGTTTTAAAAAAAATTATTTTTCAAATCAGTACTGAAAAAATTCCATTAAAATCCCATGATTATGTGATTTGTTGTGAAATTTTAAAATCTCTGTCTTCAAACTATATTTTGAAATGTCCAAATTATGTTTTCAGAATAGGGTGTTGGAGATTTTTTTCTAAAAAAGTGCGCATGGGGTGGAAGAAAGCAAAGGCTTTGGTGCATAGGTATGGAAGGGGTGAGAGAGGCAGGAGTCCTGGGTGTTACTTTTATCCTTTGGGAAATACATAATGATCTCTGTTCGCTTTTTTCACCTCTTCATCTCTTTAATAATATTGTTGTAAAATGAATTTTTTATCAAAACGTTGCATTTTTTCCCCCAAAGTCCATGAGAGTAGCTTCCCCTACTGATGAAAACTCGCGAATAATCAAGTCCACAAAATTGAAAGGACAACTGTAATGTGGGGTCTGTATTAGCACTCCCCCTCCCAATAATAATGATCTGTTATATCTTTTTATCGATACAATGCTAAAAGTCTGATTCTACTTATCTGTATGTGACCTTCAAGTAGCCAAAATCATGCAGTGTAGCTAGTGGTATTGAAAAAAGATACTCTGAAAAAACAGTTTTGATCACTTACTCCAAAGGCCTTCAACAGGAAGTAGCTTGAAATATTTACCCCTAGGGTGGGTATTTCAGCTAGTGATGATAATTCCTCATCTCGGAAATTATGACAAAAATTGGAGATGGTGATTTTTTTCAAAAGATTGAACTGCTTTGCTGACCTTGAGTCAAAGATGAAATGTTGGTTGCATACCCGTTGGGTCATCTAAAATCATACCAGGCTGAATTTCCCTTTCTCTGTAGTGACAGACAGCCAAAGGAAAGAAACTTGAATTTTGTTGAGGCAATATATAGAGGAAATCTCATTATTAATTTCATTGCACATTATATATTCAGCCGAGAAAAATTTTGAAGGGAAGACCCAATATTTTGTTTCACTGATATTGCTGCTACCTTTGATGTTTTGTTACTATACAAGATCTCCGAAAAATTAGATATGTTGCTTTACTATTTGGTGTATCAGATGGGATGAAGGCTAAAAATTGAAGTCTTACAAATAATCAGAAGTGCAAAATAAGAAACAAGATGAAAGTTCCTGAAGATGAAAAAACTGAGAACAAGGACAAGAAATTTCCCAAGAATGAGAGCCTTGATTTTTTATTTCTCGATTCTTAATCCCAACCCAGTTTTGACCTAGTTTTTACTCATCTTTTTGTTTTTGTGAATTAGGTCAGTGGTCATTAGGACAATGACTATGTACCAGTTATGATCCAAAGTAATTCTTTTTATTATTGCATTGTTTTTCCATTGCTTCTTTATGCTTTCAATAAGATCATGTCATAACTCTCTGACCATCTGTTCCACAGAGAAAAATTTTGAAAAGATGACTCAATATTCTGTTACATTGATATTCACAAGATATTCAAAAATTAGATGTATTACATTACTAATTAGTGTATCGGGAGAGCAATTTTCTGTCATACCTTAAATCAGTACTATAACTAATTCATTACAGAAATAAAATTAACATGCATTTTGTACATGAATGGTAGTATTAGACAGCAATGTCCATAATATTACAATTCATCCTCAGTGAATTGCAGTTGGTTTGCATTCTGGATTAACACTGAAAGTTCCCAGGTTGTCCTTCATGTGATTTAGCATGCTGGTTCAAGTTTTGTTGCTTGCTGCACGAACTAATAAAAGGGTGTGGTTTTAGCGTTTTTTGCTGAGCACATTTTTATGAAATCTTCACTTTGAACTACTCTTGCTCACTTACCTCTTTTAGCAATAGCACTTGGCGATTAACTTTTCAGGTGTTCAATTTACCTGGATACAGACATGGCTCATCATAGACTGTGAAATGAGCTGCTAATCCCTCTTCTGTGATTGCCTAACACAACTTACATAAAGTGTCCAAAACATAGCTGGTACCTAGTTTTAAAAAAAACAATCAAACCAGGTCAGTAGTCAATCAAATTATGGTATGGAGGAAAAAAATTGGATCAGTAGTCAGTACTAAACTAGGTAAAACTACTTAGCTTGATGTTGAGTCAAAAAATCTAAAATTGAAGTCTTACATATAACTGGAAGTATAAATCGAGAAACAAATAAAAAATTAATTGAAAAAACTGAGAACTGACATGAGAAGTTTCTGAGAACGAGAACACATTTTTTTTTTTTTCTCAATTTCCATCCCCAACCCAGTTTCGACCTAGTTTTTACCTATATTTTTTTTTTTTAACTAGGTCAGTGATTAGTCAGGTCAATAACCAGGCACCAGCTATGGCCAAAAGCAACTCTTCCCCCATTATAGCATTTTCGACATGAACTTTATTCTCATAAAAAGAAATATCCTCAGAGAACAAGTGAAATAAAAGAAGGGACTTTCATGGAAAAGAATAAACAATGATGAAGTCCCCAACACAGTTGACATTTATAACAGTTTGATAAAACAAATAGTGTCACTGTTATATGGTCAGAATTACAATTATTTCATCATAGACATTCTTATATAAAAAAAAACAACAACAGATGTCTTCATGTGCTAACCTGTTGAAGTGTCCTTGAGAATTTCAGATAACAATTATTTATACAAACTGAATTCATTCATAAGTT
Source organism: Thysanoteuthis rhombus (assembly GCA_963457665.1). Classification (NCBI taxonomy): domain Eukaryota; kingdom Metazoa; phylum Mollusca; class Cephalopoda; order Oegopsida; family Thysanoteuthidae; genus Thysanoteuthis; species Thysanoteuthis major. Next base: position 37,289,115 of record OY735204.1, read on the forward strand.
AACTTTTTGATTGAACATTGAAATTAACCAACCAAAGTCCAAAAAGAGGACATGAGCAGTTGATAACTCCCAAGAGTTAAAGGTCTATTGATTTTGTATGTAATTCAAATCAAACTATGTGTTTTTACTATGCCCTCTCTAAATGAATGAACTTGGTGGAGATACAATAACTTGAAGATATTACAAGCATATATCCATCAAATGATAATGTCTTGAGTTATTATCTATGTAAGTTTTGCCTTATAGTTCAAGTATTATTCTAAAGACATGTTGCTTATTTCTAAAATTATGACTTTGTCATTGGGAAATACTTAGATCATGCACAAAGTTTAATTGAAATCAATTCAAGTGTTTTTCAAGAACGAACACACACACATCTGCTAATGAACATCCCTGTAAAGCAGATAACAGCACAATTGTATCGCAGTGAAAATATTACTAATCATTTAACAGACATTGTTTCTAGACAAACAATAAATCTTCCCTTATTGCATATGTTACATGCTAATGTTTCCGTATTACTGTACACCAGAGTTAATCATAAGGTGAGTAGTGCAACACCCAAAACCACCCACACATTGCAAAAGCAACAGAGGTGGTCTATTCAGGAGAATTTTTTCTCCAAAAGCCAAGAGATATATCCCTACTCACACAAAATGAACCCACTATAGTCATGTAAGAAGATTGGTCATCCTGAAATATCGGTACCAGACTTCAAAATATAAATACAGCTTACATAACTACTTGTAGATATCAATGTACATGATAAAACAAATCATATTGCTAGCTTGAGTTAATGAATGAGCATCTGGGCCTTGGGCAATTTTTTTTTACATACGTGACTTGTTACTTAGAAATGTTTTGTTCAGAGTATTAACATCACGATTAGACTGTTTATTCAAGATAAGTAGTGATATCAGAATTTGACCCTATTCGAATACTTCTTGAACCTGTCTCCTATGTCCTAAAATTAAAGAGTTATATGACCAAATAACAATTCATAGACTACCCTAAGTCTGTCTAGAAACCAACTGACCACAATGTTTCGTCTTTATCCTGCATTTTTGGAGATGGAATAAAAAATTCATTCAGATGTAGCAAGTGTTCCATACTATGTATGCCAGCATTTAAGCCAACTTAAGCATAAATAAATATAACATGGATTCTATTAGTCTGTTTACACCCTATGCACTCGACAGTCTGATAAACATAGTGAATTAAATTTTAGTTTTTGGGTCGACATATGCTGGCATATATGGTAGTCATCATTATTAGAAATGGCTGAAGCTAGTTATGAAACTACTTCCTTTATTTCTCGTTGAATGAATCTGAGATTCTAGATGAAAAGAATTCTGTGTTGAATTGATCTCTTCCTAACTTTTCAAGGTTTTACCATTAAGAAAGTTTTGTGGTGATTTGAATAAATGAAAATCTGATTGTCTTTAATCCAGTCGATAGAAATTTTCAGTTAGAACCTCTCAATCTAACAATTTATTTTCAGTTGAGTTTGCTTTACTAGAGACATAGTTTGAGGGTTAGGGCAAATTAAAATCCCCTCTCAGACCCCCCCCCAAGACTTCATGAATAGTAGTTCACCTTCTGCATTTCTACGAAATTTATCGAATAAATTTCACCGAACATTGGAGGGGCCCCTCAAGGAGCTAACTCCTCACTCATCACTGACTTCAATAATTTTTATTTCTTATCCACTTAGAGCCTAATAATGGCAGGTTTCATCAAATCTCATGATATCAGTGGCTTCCAACCTTTTCATTTCCAAGAATCCCTGTTTATTAAAATGAATTATCATGTGGACCACCAGGCCTTTGAAATGTCTGCCCATAGACCCCCAGTAATACCAGGAATAATTGGAAATGAATAAGTAACTCTTCTTACCTCTTGTTAGTTGATGATCAGTAAAAAGTCTAAATTTTCAAAAAATGCAGCAAGATACAAAGTGATCAATTTAGCATAAACTTACATTGTTTATTTACTCCCTACCTAAAAAATTATTTGGTTTGTATTTCTTGAAAAAAAAAATTTTTTTCTTCTAGACATAAGCGGGAGCAAATATTTAAATTTTCAGCCCTCAAACTCAAATTGTTTGGCCTGTATGTATGACACGTAGATAGATTGATATGATGACAGTTTTAGTTGACAGTTTCTAAAATTTTCAATCTATCATTCTTTATATGCATGTGTGTGTTTGAGAACCCTTATTTTAGCATCCCTAGCTTTCAATTCTCAGCGAGTCATTGTCCCTGAATCAAAATAAAACCAATAAAGTTTAATAAATTTCAGATTTCATCATCAATGAAAGAGTTTTTTTTTCTCATCTGAAGAGACAGTGCTGTCAGACTACTGATGGAAGAGTCCTCAATGAAGACACAGTTAGCTTTTTTTTATGTTATTGCTGTCTCTCTTTTTTGTGTGTGTGTGTGGGGGGGAGGGTAATCTTTTTATCAATGATTTTTTTTCATTGATTTATGGAATAGTCTCTGGTTTGCCAGATGTTAGAGTGAATCTCTGGCTGTCATCTCTTTGCCTTCAAATAGGTGAATGGTCTCACACAAGCTGGTCAATAGAATCAATCTCTTTTCATTCTCTATTACTTCTTCTCTCTTTCTTGCATACGTTGATACTAATGGTTGCTGTTGTTGTTATATGATTGACTTCTGAGCCTCAGCCATTCTGTCCATTTATTAGGCATTTTGTTCTGATCTTTGCACTGGAGGGATTTGTTCGGAATGGATTTACCTACTGTTCTTGTTGTTAGTAAGTCAAATGACATTTATAAAAGCTTCTATCTTGACTTGTCAACTCGAGTGGCCAGACATCTTTGTATACATATTATGAATGAAATAAGGGATTCGCTACAAGAACACGTCTATGTTTCTGCGCTGTTTGGGTTTCTTCAGGTGAATGATTTGATCTATTTTAGATCCCTATTTAGGATGTTTTTTTTTCATTATCTTTTTTGGGTGGGGGTCTATTCTTCAGAGTGGAGAACCTTCGTCTTATTTTATTTATATATCTTTTCCTCTTTCTTTTCCTTGTTTAGTTGCTGGTCACTGATTGTTTTGTTTCACATAGTGGGGATGAATAACTGTCTAGTAGTTATAAGTAAATAGGGGATGTAGTAGGCACTTTCTTTATCAATGAGTTGTTAAACCATCAGCTCTTTGTGGTATGTTTCCTCTCAGGAAGTATCCTATTCTTACTTGTATATACTCCTGAGTGTTCGCGTTCATTTTCCCCATGACCTTAGTTGTTTGTTTAATTCTTTTATATATTCTAAATTTGGTTTGTTTTTATATGTCTATGATAACTATAAAAAGGCGATTGGGTTGTCCTTAAAGCGGCTGGAGGTATAAAATAATAATAATGTTAATGTTAATAATAATGCTGCTATTACTATTATTATTAGTAATAATGAGAGGAATAAGATAGCTATGGTGGTTAATTTTTAGCCAAACACACATCAGATATTATATCATACTGTATTCCTGATTTGTACTTTGTTATATATGTATATATATATATATATATATATATGTTTATATATATATGTGCGTGTGTGTGTGTGTCATAAATGTGTTATATCACTTCGAAACTGTATTTGAAATTTTGCATTATTACACAGTGAATGTATCATTCAGCCTAGATAGCATACATAAAATAAACAATTACAGAAAACAGACTGATAATTGTTTATTCTATTCATGCTCTCTAGGCCAAATGATACATTCACCATGTAATAACAAGAGATAATTTCAAATACAGTTTCAAAGTGATATAATGCTTAATTATTTCTATTGGATAATCAATTTATTTCTTAATGATATATATATATATATATATATATATATATATATATATATATATATATATATATATATATATATATAAAACAAAGTTTGTGGTACTATTTTTTTAAATTTTCCTTAAAAAAAAAGTTTTATCAAAATCAACCAGTGATTCTTGGAGACAAAATGCAGGTAAAGGATAGTAACTCATAAGTTGTAAAAATATAGATTTGAGAAGTAGAAAAAGAATATATATATATATAAATTTATATATATGAATATAAATATATATATATATATATATATATATATATATATATATATATATATATATATATATATATATATACATATATATATATATATATATATATATGGGGGAAACGGGGATACAGTGGATCAGAAAAAGTTACTTGTAGGTAGGAGCTGATTTTTCAATATATTTGGGTAAAAGAAAAATAGACCAACTCTCTTGGCTGTGACGTAGATCATCCGAAGATCAGAAAGTAATTTCTCTGTAAGATTGCAAGTGGCAAACACTTGCTTTTATTATTATTTCTGATCCGTTCTGCCCCAGCCAGTGTACAAAGTGAATCACCTCTCTCTCCCCAGGGAATAGTCAATCAACAGAGGATTTAATAATACAAAGAAGTCCTCGAGTGAAACCAAGTACGCATTTTATTAAAGAATAGTTGAATTGTAGAATATGTTACTAAAATGATCATAAAAGTCTCTCTCAAAACATTCATAGGCAGCAGTTAAGCATTCTAAAGGAAACATTCGATACGAAATCACGATCACACAGTCTCATAAAGAATTTAAGGAAAGAAAAATGAATGATAAAGAGGAGCAAGAGCAGAGGGTAAAGGGGACTGTGACATGACTGCTGGACTGACGGAATAGGGGAGGCGACACGAGCGGCTAGCCAACCTTGAACAAATCTCCACTCACCCAAAATGGTCTTTTTTTGAATGTCGTGACTGTAATCAACCCCAGGACAGGCATATTATTACATGCATCTTGTAACACAAGTCACCACCAGTTGAACTGACGATGATGTAAATAAAAACTAGCTTATGAAAAAAATCAGTCATGTATCCTAGTTTATTAACCAAATGTAAATTAGTTAGTTTTCTTTCAATTACATTCATCTTTAATATTTTAAAATCATCAATTAGACAAAATATTGATTTTAATTAGATAATGATGATACGGCATGTTTGATGGTACAGGTATCTCTCCTGGTGATGATAATCTGTTTCTGAAACTGTTAAAATTTAGGTTATAGACAAAATTAAAATGAGTTAATTCATTAAATGCAAGAGAGAGAGAGAGAGAGAGAGAGAGAGAGTTTAAAAGAATTTATCAAAAAAACTTCTTAAATCAATTAAATATTCATTTATAATTGTGTTTATCAATACCTTTGTAAGTGGTACAGTGATATTCATTCGCATTCATTGAAGGATTTGTACTTTGTTTTATTCTTGCTGAAAAAAAGGATTAATAACATCTTTCGCATTGTAGCACCTCCAATTTATACCTAAGAGAATATCTTGTATGAGAACCCGAAGTCTAGACGAGGCAGGACAAGCCACTAGAAAAATGAGCTGCCAATATAAAATCCTTGCTGCCTCAGCAGAAATTCAAAATACAGATACAGCTGCTATAAATTGTCAACACATAAAGACATGCACTAAAAATTTCAAAAACCACCAATCCGAGACTGAGAACAGAAAGCCCACTGAGATTCAAAACTACATTAACTACTGTGAGTTTTACAGTGGCAGTCACCTAAGAAATAATTGTACAGTAAAACATAAAATACGAAGCAAATGCGACAAAAAAAAAAGACATTATCAAAGTTCTGCAAATCAAAAAAATTGGTACATAGAATACAAATTTTCTCAGAAAGTGAATTTGATATGGCAGACTTCTTCATAGGTATGATTGACTCAATGATCCTCAGCTAGAGATAAAATCTGAATCACACAAAGTCTACACAATAAGTAACGGCAAAAATTCTGAACAATGGACTGTAAACTTAAAACTTAACCAATACTTCAACAATCTGTCTCTCCCAACCCATATTAAAGAATACTTCAGTGAACTTGACTGCATTTCCTGTATTAGGAAAGTGTACAAAATTTCAACCAGTACTTGAGGCAAATACAAGCAAAAAACTGAATTCAATCCCCCCAAACTTTTATATCAATTGCACAAATTTACCAAATCTTTTACAAAATTATGATGATTGTTTCAAGGAAATCAGCACTTTATCATCCACTCACAACATCACAGTAGAACCTAAAGTAACTCTCAATTTCCAAGGAAAGTTTTGTTAGTTCTAAAAAGCAAATTGAAAAAAGACATTGAAAAATGGAAAAAAATGGGAATAATTGTTTCTGTAAAAGAACTCACTTAATGGGTTAACTCTCTAATAATCATCAAAGAATCAAAAAGGTAACTAAGACCCATATGATTTAATCGAGCAATAAAACAAGAGCATTATATACTCCCCATTGCTTAAAAAATATTAACTGAAATGTTTGATGAATAATACTTCCCCAAACCAGATGCTTCTAATGGATTTTGGCTGTGTCCTCTAGGAAAGGAGGCTCTCAGTATAGTATTTGGTTGAAAAAAATTCAACAAATTCATCTATGGAATTCACTTCACGATTTAAAATGATCATAAACCGTTAAAACAATTTTTTTTTAAAAACTGATTGCTAAAGATTCTTGTTATTCTTACAATGTTATGACTTTGTACTGAATTATATACCTGGTTGTGAATCAGTTATTGCTGATATGTTATATGAGATATAATTTACTATTATTCTTTGAACACTTAAAATCAAGTCCAAATTACCCTCGATAAAATGGAATGGTAGAACAAGCCATTCAAACAATCAAGGAAACTTTAAGATATGCTATAAAGAATAATCATGTTTTGAATTTTGCACTCTCAGCCATAGGGATAACACCACTGAAAAATGGAGTGCCATCTTCTGCAAACCAACTCACAAAAAAAAATCTACACACCAACCACCCGAACATAAACCACCAGGAAAAATTAACTACAACACAAAAAAGAAAATCTCACTCATCACAGTTATTACATATAATCAAGATAAATGATTGTGTGTGCATAAAATTTAAAAAATTGGAATAGAAAGCATGAAATAATTAGGAAATTACAACAACCTAGTTCATACCTAGGAATCACTGAACAAGGAAAATATACAAAATGAAATCACCATCATCTTCTCAAAACAAAAGAGCAAATACAATAATTCCAGACATCGATGATCAAAACATCGAACCAAACGTCTACAGGACAACAATGATTGTTGCAGGTCAATATCAAAAAATTCAGAAACATAAAACACCGCCTGCAGAACATATGGCGGACAAAAAATACCCCACCTCAAGATACTGAGAATTGTTACCTTAATAAAGGACATACAAAATTATCCCCTCTATACGATTAAAAAAAAAATGAAAATTTGAAAAAAATGAGAATTCTCAACTCATACAAAAACACACATTCATGTAATAACAATCTCTCCTTCCAGCACAACGACAAGCTTATCCAAAAAAAAAGGAGGATGTTACTAGGACGGCAAAAATTGATTGACATGGTCAACAAAAAACGGTAGAAAAATTAGTAGATAACGAATTTCATTTTCGACTATTCATTGGCGAGGTCATCATGTGTTTCTAACCCTTTATTCTATTCCCCTCCCATACTTTCTCCTGTTTTTCTTTGCTTTGCTTCCACTCAACAAGCCATCAGCTAAAGAACCCTAACCCCATCTTTTTCTCCTCTTTTGGTTGTTTCATTCACTCTCACTTGAATTTTCTATTCATTTCAAGAATTTATTTAAAATAAGCTACAAGAAAGGATAGGGAAGGAATAGGACTAAGAACCAAGATGACTGCCACCTCTCTCCCCTGATGCGCCCTTACTCTGTGTTGTACGATTGTCTCTCTGTCATTCTGGACTGGTAGTTTCCAATTTTTTTTCAATCAAGGACCCTTATTTTGTTCTAAGCCTAGTTCGTGTACCCCAGCATTTTAGAAATATATTTTACACTCTGAAATTAGATCGAATCAACTGACACACTATTTCAACAATAGAAGATGTTCAAGATAATTAGAAGACTATTAGAATTATTACATAAAAATTTCATTCAACACGAATTATTATAAAAAGTTTATTGGAATTTATAACACTGTAATGATGTTATTCAATTGACAAAGGAGTTATCAGATATTAGTCGTACGTAGCCAAGAGACAGTTTGAAAAGATCAAAATGGCATCTGAAAAGTGATGCATGTAAAGGTAAACAAAGGATTTCAACATGGCGACTTGGCATTCGCCTGACCACGTGGAAACGAAAATACTGGAGAAAGTCACATAAATCAAAACTGAATGGAGAACAAAGACAACATGATTATGATGAGAACATTTTAATTATCAAAACAATGTTTGAACGAAAATGAATACAAAATGAAACACGTAAGAAGGAGCACATACAAAATTGGAAAAGCTGAAAATAAAAGTTATTGAATCCTACGCTGAGCTCATGAAAGTCTAAAAGAAAAGGAAATGACTTCAATCAGACCACATGTCCATACTTCTGTACTATCGACTACGATGAAGCAAATGACGGACTTGGTGTTTTGCACATTGACCACCGTGAATCTATCGAAAGCAAAACAGGTCCCGTTTTCAAGGTGATGTTGCAACAAGTGTATTTCCTAATTTCTATGCATGCACCAACTGTCGATTTTCGGTACTAATTTGGATTAAGTCATGTGCAAATAACTTCCGACAACGAACGTAGATCAGTAGTTAATCTTCATATCAGTAAGTTTTGAAAATGCTGTTCAACACAAATATGTTGACACGTAAGATAACAATGTGTTGACCACCTCGTGGGACAAAAATGGATATTCAGAAGCAACGCTCAGCAAAAAGGTTTGGGCTGATTGTTGTTTGAACGGAATTTTTTTCAATTTCGATCAAATGACAGTTCAGCTAATTCATCATGATCACGTCCAGTGAGGTCGGTAATTTCGACATTGAAAGGATGTGTGCCTAGTCAAAATTCTCTCTATTGTCATTCAAGAAATATTGATCAAAATGATCAACAAAAGCTTCTAAGTGTTGTCTGACATCGTAAATTATGAATTTGGCATCGACTGATGAATTGTTACTGATTTTATCGGATTAATTTGGAAACATATCCAGAATCTTGTTGTTAATTCTTGTTTTCCATAAACTAAGCTTCTTCTTGAATGCTGCAATCTTATCACAGCTTCTTAAGATGTTTGAATCCCCCCCCCCCCACTGCAATGATAAATTCAGTTCATTAAGTTGAATATATATATCAGCAAGATAGGCAAGTCTACCAAGCCAAATTTGATCAACTAGGAATGAAGCAAGGTCAGCATTATGTTCCACCAGGGATGCAAGCAGTTCTTCTCGAAGTCCCAAAACACGCTGTAATATTCTGCCTCGAGATAGCCGCCATACTTTTGAATGAACCAAAAGGTTTGAATACTCAGCCCCCATCTTTTAGCAAAGTGTAGCAAAGATGCGAGTGTACATTGGTTTGGTTTCAAAAGAGTTTACTGCTTTAATGCAACAAGACAAGACTTTGAACGGCGCTTGTCCCATGTTCTTTGCTGCCTGTGATTTATGCAATGAATTATGAGATGTGCCACTGTGATGTTGGGTACTTCTTTCTTCTCACATGTCACAACACCAGAGTGCCTTCCAGTCATTGTCATCTGTGCATATGCCAATACAACAACCTTCCTCTCCACAGAAAATTTGCCAGTTTTGAAAAAAAAAAAACATTTTTCAGGTTGGGTCCCAGTTTACCGCTTAGTTATAATGCCAAACTCAACTATGACTTTCCGTTCACTCTACAATGCTATTTCAAAGAAGTTGGTTACCGCACGTGAAAAAATCACACACACACTTCGTGAAAAGCGCACAAAGCATGAAGGAAACCTTTTGCGACAAAGTACTATTTGGGCGTCTTAACTGGAGGTCATTGATATCCGTGATATCGATGTTTAAAAAACGTCGAACAAATGTATACATTACTTCTGACTCTAAAACACTAAAACAGTAAATAATCCCTTATGCCATGAGAGAAAATTTGTATGAGAAAAAAAAAACTTCCAGGAATTTGATAAAAAAAACAAGAACGAACACATTTCGTGCGGATAAAAAAGATGTATAAACAAACTCTTTTGCCAAAGAAACCAATCATCCTTGTTTGTTGAAAATGAATCTTCAAAACATACGGTATCGAATGGTGAAAAAATCTCATATGTTTTAACTTTGATAATTTCCGAGATATAGGTCAGTGCATTTGATAAGAACAATAAATATTTTCAAGATAAATCAGATTACAAAAAGGCTTTAAATTATTTTTTAAATGCCCCAAATAGAATGAAATGCAGTATATATACTAATTAATTATTGACCACACTATCGTATAAACTGATATTGGTATTACTGAAATAGGAATACGAAAAAAATACTTTATTATTAAACACCAGTTTTCTATTTCTTGCGAAGAAAGACTACAAGGAAATGGGAAATCGTTTTTGTTTTTTTTTTTCTACTTACCTCAATTCGCGGAATTTTGGTTTTCTGAACTCTGTTAGCTGTATAATTTCACGTTTTCCTGTTAGCTTGTTTTTTTTTAATGCAAAGATAAAAATGCCCGCTTTCTGTTTGTTATTTTTGTCAGTCTTTTTTGATTCGTAAGATGATCTTTTCCGCAAGACGAAGAGAAATAAGAATGATAATTTCAAAATTTAATTCTTAGCCTTCCGAATCATTTGACTAGACTGGATCATTAAAGCTTTTTTTACGAAGATGCATACATAAACATACAGACCACAGACGCACATAACACATGCGCATATACATACATACTCACAAGCGCACAGATGTCACTATTGCACACATACACTTACGTTCATATCGCAAATCCGCACAAGTGCATGAATTCATTTCACATACTTGCATATATGTGTGTGTACGTGTACGTGGCATGTATGTGTGAGTGTATTTTTCAAGTTATCATGTTTGACACCAATTTATAATTCCTTTTTTCTTTTTCTTTTTTTCGATGTCCATTTTCTATGACACAAGCAACTCAACAAGAAACTGTCATAGATGTTTGACACAATTACCAAAATACGTGTCTGTTTCGGAGTGTACCCACTGACTACAAGAGGTTGTAGCAAAGGTGGGATGTTTATTTTGTTGAAAGCAATGTTATTTGAGCTAAAATCCAAGTATAAAAATCAAAGGTTATAATTTGTTAAAAAAAAAAAAAAAGAATCGAATATGGGACGTCAGGGTATCCCGGTAACATTAATATAGGATTGAACCATGACATACGAATGAATATTTTCAGGGGGTTCTTGAAGACCCCCGCTATACCTTCTGAGGACTCCGTTTGGTCCGTGGACCACTGTTTGAAAACCTCTGTTCTATACTACCTCGCCTCCGATTTGCTCATCATCAGCTCGCTCTAATTGGATGTTGGCACCCTTTGATCTCACCAAGCTAACAAAGTCTAATTTTGTTACAACACCAAATTCAAAGAAAAAATACGTGCTTTTTTGACATCCTTTCTTTTAACCTTTCAGCATTAATTTCAAATTGAAAGTTTTTTTTTTCTCTTCGAAATCAATGGCTATAAAATGATTGAGGGTCCATAATGAGGTTTTTTAGTAACAAATAAATAGAATGTATGGTGAAAACACACACTGAAATTTGTTTCAGTTGATCTTTTAATTAGATTTTTAAAAAATCTGTATTGTTAAAGAGAACCTAGATTTTTTAGAATAAACAATTAGAGAAAAGGGGTCTGCTGCAGGAATTGAACCTGCCACCTATAAGGTAGACACTTCAACGTAGCAATGCTCTTACCATTAAGCTAGTCAGCTGCAGGTAATGCTGAATAACTGCTTTCAACCCAAATTCTCATCTAGCTTATTTTCGTTTCTTTTTTCATCTCTTTCAATGTGATAGCATGTATTTGAGAAATGGACACGATCTCTAATTCCTGCAACAGTCCCATTTTCTTTAATTGTTTATTCTATTTATGTTGTCTAAATTGAGTGATATATTATCTGTGTAATGACGGGAGATCATTTCAGATGAGTTTCTATATAATATAATGCAAATCATAATCCATTCTGTAGGACCAAATATGTCCATCTCTTAAGTACATACTGCCGCGTTCAGGAATTTTTGCAGGAGGGGAGGGGTTTCTTTGCTCTAGTTGTGTAGGGGAGTACTGGACTATTAGGATTCCTCTATTGGCCATGGGGCCTTATGCAGTAGGGTAGCCATTTCCAAAATGGAAGAAACTGCAGATCGTAGGTTTTCCAATCTGTGGGCCGCAGACCTGGAGGTCCACAAAGGTATTACTGTGTATCTGTAAACTTGTTGAGAAGGCAAACCTTTCCAAAGCAGCAACTACATATAATAAAGTACTCAGAGTGCATACCTCTGCAAACACCATAATCAGGCGAAGTAATAGTGTATGGATCCGCCCCAAAATATAGTTACCTCTTTTGTATCCCATTACTCACTGTTCCGCAAAATTCCTTGAAATTCATCCAGATCTTTTGGAGATACCATGAGGACAGACATGAATTTTTAGCAATATCATGTTGTGCGGACATATAACTATGACTTTTTTCATTGGGAGGTAATTGTGCATGGATCTGTCCCCAAATTTAATAACTTCTCTGACAGCCTATTTTACACATTGGACTTCATTGAGAACTTTTGGAAATATTGTGTGAAAAGTCATAAGCATAAACATAAATGTATTGAAGAAAATGGAAAAAATATCAAAAAAATTTGTTTGGATCCACCCTGAAATTTAACCGATTCTTCCTTACCCCATTGCCCACCCCTCCACAAAATATCAAAGGTCAAGAGGACAGACAGACAGATAGGAAGACACAACCAAATACATATACCTTTCCAACTTTGTTGGCAGAGGTAAAAATACATCAATGGTTGTTTTCAGTTGCCATTTCTTGAAAGTATATCTGAAGTTTCTTTTAGTCAAAGCCTAAAAGGGAGGACAAGTTCAGATCTGCTTCAAAGCATGGCCTAATGGAGGTCATAGTGCTCAAAAACTAGACTGCCTGGTGTAAAAACGGATATCTGAACACCCTACTAAGCAGCCTTTTGTTTCATTCTTGCATTCGAAAAATTTATAACGGGGCAATATTGGAGAGCAATGTTTCGGGTTTTCCTGTGTGTTTAGGTATGGAAGGGTCATTTTGCATATGTGCGTGTGAGATTTCATGTTGTCGATATTTTTTGGTTCATTTTATTTGTATAAATATGTGTTTATATTGTATATATTTCATATTAAATTAAAAAGTTTTGTAAGTTAAAATATCTATTAGTAACCAGTCAAAGTAGATGATTAGGTATTGAACAAGAGTTTCCCAGCTAATGGCATAAAACATAAATTTTGTTTTCCTAAAAAAAAGTTGATCTTCTAGAAAAAGTCAACATTTTTTTTCATTCAATTTATTAGTTATACTAATTTAAAAAAAAGTCAGTGCAGCCTATTGAGGATTAAATTCAAAGTGTGTGGTCAGAGTTGATCAATAATAGGGAACTCACAGAGTCCTTCAACAACAATGATTGCCACATCATCTTCAATCATTAAATATTTGAAAATGATCTTCTGTTTTGGAGTTATTGATAGGAATAAGGCACCCAAGATGAGGCTATGCTTGAAGTTTTGGAAACAAATTCTCAGAGTAAGATTTGACGGCACTGATTAAATTAGAGTGTTTAGAAAATTCTCACTATTCTACCACCTCCATCACCAAATTTCTACTTCAGTTTGAAATATCTGAATATTTTTTCTCATTTTTTGCAGGTAAAAATGTAAAATATCTCAACTAGACTTATTTGAGGAATTATATATTACATAGAGATAGATTATTGATCCATACATGACTTCACATTAAATTAAATCATAATTTTATGAATATTTCATTTTTCTTTTGATTTGTTTGAAATAAATATAAATATATATATATATAACTATAAAAATAGAAGGGTCCTCAAGAAGTATGATGCACTGGGCACTATCAATGTTAAATTTGTCCTGACTATGACTTGATTTTAAGACTTGAGACTTGTAAGAGGGGAGTAATCAGGGTTGGCCCAAACCTTTATTTTGATTTTTGGGCCCCCACTATCTTGGCACTGTAAACACTATTGTCAAAGATCTCTTGTGGAAACTCCCTTTCCATTCTTACCCTTGTTCATTACATTGCAAGGATTGGATAGGAGGAATAAGCGAAGGAATGAAAGATATGAGGAAAATTTAAATATTATAGCTGTAAAATACTTAGGTTTTGTTCTAGTGGACAGCAATTGACTCTTGCTTACACCCTGGACCCATCCCTGGATCCACACCTGTTGATGGTATTATGAACCACTACATATCTAATAGTGAATTAATTAAAGTGGCTATAAAAACTCAGGGTATATGTCACAACTAATATAGTATGCCAGTGGCTCCCCTTTTAGGAATCATCAATAAAAATGAAAAGGATAGATAATGATAAATCTGTTTTTTGAAATGTATTTTCATTGATTTTTACATTATTGCTAACAAGCTCAGGTTCGAGTTGTTATCATATCTTATCCTATGAATCTTGAAATTCATTTAATGTGCATGCAGGTTCATCCCATCCTTAGAATATAAAACTGAATGCAACCAAGTCAGAAGTTTGAATATATTCAAGATAAAATACAATTCTAAATGACTCTTTGAGACAGGAATCAGAGTGTGGTAACTTGAAAAATTTGTGATATAAATATCTATTGAAATATCATATAAAAACACCGTTAGGCTATCTGTCCGCTATCATAATCAAAAAGTTTTATTTCTATAGAGCTAGTTTCGTCTGTCTCTGCTTTTAGTGGCATTGCAATGAAATTTACGACAAAACAATGAAAACAAAAAATGTAAATGAGATCAAGTTGCTCTGGATTGATACATTTATGTGGACTTGTGGTTGATATGCAAGATCTTATCAAGTATTGGAAGTAAACTCTAGATTTTATGACTTCTATACTTTGATCACTGAGGTATTATAGCGAAGTTCTATTCTTTGATAGCTTTTATAAACAATGAATCATAATTGCCTCTCTTTTTAAAAAGAGCCCATTACATACAGTTTTGGTTAGGACACCGTCTGATTCTTTTTGCCATCAAGATTTTAAATAGCTGTAAATTAAAGATAGAAAAAAGCACTTCATGGTTTTTGATTATCAAGGCTTTCTTTTGATAAGTTTACAGTAAAACCCATCACCAGCTTGTAATAGAAGCACAGATCACATAACTACTGCCTTGTTTTTCTACTATCAAACCAAGTTCAAATGTTATATAAAAATATTGCAGATTTTATAAAATGATATTTTTTTTCAAATTTATTTCTTTTTCATACAAAAAGAATGATGATTGTTGATCAGTATTAGAGATTGGTTGACCTTGTAGCTTCTAACACAATAACCATCACCACTGAGATATCACACAATGATTTGAAACTCAGAAAGTTTAATTCAGTGTTTATAAAAATGCTCCACCTTCCATCGATTGGAAACAATACAACACTTCTGGAGAACTGTTCTAAGACACATCATCATAATCAGTCTTTTAATGTCCATTATTAGACATAGACCTTCCCCAGGATTCACCATGATTCTCTATCATGGGCGTCATGGAGCCATTATTTTCTGAATTTGTCTAGTTCATCTCTCTATCTTGTATTCTGTCAGCCTTGGTTTCACATGTGATCTCTGGGGATCCATGTTACAAGTTGTGATGTCCATCAGTTGTCTCTCACTCTTGCAACATGGCATGTCCATTGCCATTTTAGTTTTTTAATAGTTTCTATGATGTCTCGGACGTTTTCTTCCTGATATATTGTGTTGTCTTGTGATCTCTCCATGTAAAGTTGAGCATGATTCTCTCCTGCACACGTTGCATGCTTCTCAGTTTGCAGGTTTTCCTGAATTTATCTAGTTCATCTCCCCATCTTGTATTTTGTCGGCTTCAGTTTCGTATGTGATCTCTGGAGATCCATGTTGTGAGTCTTGATATCCATCGGTTGTAAGTCATTTTCGCAACATAACCAGCCTATTGCCATTTGAAGTTTCTAATAGATTCTATGATATCTCAGACTCGCGTTTTCTTCCTGATATACTGTGCTGTCTTGTGATCTCTCCATGTGACGTTGAGCATGATTCTTCCATGTGCACACTGCATGCTTCTCAGTTTGCGGGTCTGTCTCTTGGATAGGTTCCATGTTTCAGCTCCATAAGTGACTACCGGGAGAATGCATTGGTTGTATACTCTTCTTTTTAGGATTATTGGGATCATCTGGTTCTTGAAAGTTGAGCTTGCTCTGCCAAAGGCTTGCCATCCTTGAGTGATTCTTCGCTTGATTTCCTCCTCTTTTGGGGATCTCATATAGATTTGTTGTCCTAGGTAAATGTAGTGGTCTACCTTGCCGAGGTTTGCATCTTCGATCTTGACAGTTATGTTCTTTTTCTCAATCTGATTGTTGCACATGATTTTTGTTTTACTGAAGTTCATATGTAGGCCGACTTTTTTACTTTCTTCGTTTAGTTTATCTAGCATCAGTTGGAGGTCATATAGATTCTCTGCAAAAGGGATGATGTTGTCTGCAACAGTGAATACAAAAAGTATCTAATGCATTGCGAAGATTCCATTTTAACATATATGCAGCTTCAAAATTAACCAAATCGGACCAAAGATCAATATCAATATGACAAATAAAAAATTAAAAAATATTGAACATCGAAAAGTTATGTACTAAAATCAGAAATAAGAAGAGTGACAAATATCTTATATGTCCTCCCCAAAATACTTTTTCATTTTTTTAAGTTCATAATCTGTAGAGCATTCTAGTTCATGTAATCATCCAAGAACATTCACAACTGATGTTGTTGTCATTCAATTGCATGTGGCTTGACTAACAACAACCAGATCAGGATACTTGAAAATGCCAAAGTCAAAAGAGCTGTCTCAAGATATTCGAGAACTGATAAATATTGCTCCATAGTAATGGGTTGGACTACAGGAAAATCTCCAGTCAAGTAGATATCCCAATTTTCACTGTCAGAGACACATTTTGCTAATGCAGTTTCATCATTAGACCAATAGTCTGCTTTGATAAGGACATCCTTCCAAAATTTTGGTTCATGCTACCAGAAATATTGTTCAGAAAGTGATGTTAAGGTCCAAAACAACCCACAGAGAAATCCATAATGATTTTCAGGTAGTTGGAAGAGCAGTGTGCGAGAACACTATCAAATGAGCGCTCCGGAATTAATCATATTATTCTTATTCCAAGAGAGACTCCACTGCTGGAACCAGAACACTGAACATGTTCAGGATCATCGGACATTTACAAATGAACACTTGGAAAAGCTTATGCCTTTCTAGAACTTGGGGATGTGGTTTGATGGGACAAAAATAGAATTATTTGGTCAAGATATGGTGAGTTGTGACTGGAGAAAAAAAGGACTCTGCATACCAACTAAAGAACACCACCCTGACAATAGAGTTTGGTGGAGGTAGTTCAATGGTATGGGGCAGTTTTTCTTCAGAGAGGACTGTTGAGCTTCATGTAATTAAAGATGGTTGGTGCTACATATTGACAGATTTTGGTGGAGGACCTGGAATCAAATGTCAAAGTCTTGAAATTACCCAAATTTTAAACCTATGAATAAAAAAATGATCCTAAGTACACAACTAAGGCAACAATGGAATGTTTCCAGAAGAACAATATTAAAGTTATGGAGTAGCCTCGTCAGTCTCTTGTCTTGAATCCCATGCAGAATTTACGACTAAAAATTTGAGTTCAAAAGAGGAATCCAAGAGACCTTGCTGATCTGAAAGTAATTTGTCAAGAAAAATAGGCTAAAAACTGGCTGAAACCCATAGAAATTCAGTAGCATCATATACTGTTATTGTATGTAAAGGCTGTACAATCAATTATTGAATTATTTTTCAGAATGTATTGGATATTTGTTACACTTATTTCTGATTTTTGTACATAAATTTCCAATGCTTAATCTTGTTTCAAATTTTTTTCGATTTTTGTACTCATTGCATTAATATTGATCTTTTTTTTCCAAAAATTTTGTCAATATTGAAGCTGTATAAGGATATTAAAATAAACCTTTTGCAAATTATCAGATACTTTTTGCACTTGCAGTGTATTCATTAAATTTACCTTCTTGATAATTCTGAAGGTTTTCTTGTGCATGTGTATCTCTAATTTTATACTATAGCTAATGATGAATGACTACTACTTGAAAAAAGAGAGAACTGTAGGGCTTCTCTCTCTTTATCTCCCTCTCTCAACTCTACTTTTATCACCCAATGACTCTATTTTTGCCACCTTTCCTCTCTCTATTTTCTCTCTTCTATTTGTGATGGCTTTTCTCTTTACTTTTTTCATAGGGGTGAATCATTTAAGAAAATATTTACCAAAACCAATTTAATTGTGTATTTTGGTATTAATGTTTGAAGGAAGATTAAAGTTCAAAGAGAGAAGTTTTTTTTTCACCAGTAAAGTATATAAGGCCTCATGATATTTTGGGTTTTATACTAAAGATATTGGTAATATACATACCTTGTATAAATGGATCATTGTAGCCTGTGCATATACCAGAACTAAATATCTAAAAAAATTATCTAAAATCATCTTGAAAAATTGATCTCTCATCAAAAATTATCTTTTAAAAAATAGATCTTTTATATAAAATTATCTATAAAAATACCAGCACATGATTTGGGCATTATTGGTTTAAAATGACCATAGAGATAAAAAAAACAACACTTTTTTGAAAAGAACCAAAAAAAATGTTCTTAGATGGTGCTTAGTGGTGTATACAGACAAATTTTCAAGGTTGTATCCTTAAAATTTGACCAGGAATACCCGTACACACACACAGAGTCATAGGGGCGCTCAAAGAATAGTCCCCTTGGCTGGTTACTTAGACAGGCAGATTGTGGGGTTACGGCGATTCAATATATGATTTAGACAGATTTTTCATCTGAAGAGGAAATACGTTGGTTTGAAATCTCTAAAATAAGTAACAGTTTGACAAACTAGTTCATGATTTGATACTTTAATATTGTCTCTAGGCCAAGTGCACTAAAAAAAAAAGCTATCTCACTTGGAGTTGATACTGTGAAGTTTCAGTATTTTTATAAATGAGGTGCCATTGATACATTATCATTATTCTTTGCTTGCTAATCTTATCATATTTTTTTTTCAACTTTCTCTTTTTTGGTTTTTAGAGCTTTTTTCTGTCTTGGTGGGAGAATGGAGAAGTGGTAAAATCTTACAACTTCTTCCAGTCTGATAACCTTTATTTTTTAAAATTGTCTCACAAATACTGATTAGGAATGATGATACTAGTGAGAGAACGGGCAACATGACTCCACTGTTGAGAAGTCGTATCATCTAGTGTTGGTAAAAGATATAGCATTTAGGCAGATGTCTTTCATGTCTTGTGTTCACTGAAGTCTATCAATAAATGTACTCGTAAAAATTTGTAATATTTAGGAATCAAATATCAATAACAATAAACATACAGGAGTTTTATTGGGCAATTCAAAATTGAGGCTCATCCAGTCATGTTTTAAATTCAAACTTCGCCAAGTTTTATAAAAAAAAAAATTTTTTGATTTATCTTGATAAACCAATTAATGCATTCAAATAGAACATATTGAATTTTGGAATCAGTCAGAAAAATTCTATTTTGCATATCAATTTTTTAAATTCTTTATCAATCAAATCTACATTTATATAGATCTTTTCC
This sequence comes from Thysanoteuthis rhombus, assembly GCA_963457665.1. NCBI lineage: Eukaryota > Metazoa > Mollusca > Cephalopoda > Oegopsida > Thysanoteuthidae > Thysanoteuthis > Thysanoteuthis major. Next base: position 37,308,872 of record OY735204.1, read on the forward strand.
AGATCTTACAATCTGTCAAGCATAAGTATTTTAAATCAGATTCCTATTTCTCTTCTTCATATATCAAATATTAGAAACCATCAACTAAAACCATCAACATAGGTTCGTTGAGTTTTTAGGGTGATCTGGCTGACTGCCTATGTATGTATGCACATAATGGGCTAGTGGCTGGAAATTTGAACATTTACTCCTTATTTTGTTGAAAAAAATATTGTTTTTTTTGTCTACGTTTCAAAATTCACCCTTTAAATAGGTTTCCAGTTGGTGTTCCAATTTGCATTGTAACCGTATGCTAAATTGATCCCTTGGTTTGTGTCTGGCAGCATTCATGCTTGTTTTTTGAAAATTCAGACTTCTTTAGTGATCACTGCCAAACAAAAGGTGAGAGAAGTAATGTCCATTAATTACCCTTTTTTACCAACATATCATGCTGCCAAAGATATTGGTCATATGACAGTTTCTCTTGAGCGACTTACCAGACCTGTTTGATAGCTTTGATTTTTTAATTACATTTTCAGGGTAAGATCACCTTAATACTGAGAAAAATATGATCAAGATTACAAGTTCAAGTAATCTTGCAATCTTATCATTCATCCTTAACTAACGTAAGAGTAATTTTTTCTTGAAGGAAACGTATAAATCATTTTGTATTTTAGAAAGAAATATCTGCACATATGCAAATTTGGCAAGTGGTAATGTTAGAAGGAACATCATCAGCATCTTAAGCAAAATAAACATGAAATCTATTCCCCTTTTCAAAATGCTTGTGTGAGCACATATATTTATACATACATACAAACAGTGTAACCATTTTAACCAGGATTATTTTATTACAATTGAATATACCAATACTGTTCGTAGGTGTAGTATTACTGCACTTGGTGCTCCCATAACTGTTGTTGCTTTGATATCATTCAGTGATCTGGGCCCCTCAGCCAAGAGGGTGCTTGGCAACTCATCCCACTTAAACATACATTCTATACAGATATATATATAATCTTGATCAGACACTTGTTTCTGAAGCTCCATGTCTCAAAAATGTGGAATTAAGCCAAGTTATGTTATCATATATAGAGGCACCCCTCTATAATGTCAACCCTTCTTCAACTGAGACACTGTATTAGTCAGAACAACTCCAAAGGCATCTATGAATAATCTTGATGCCTCTCACCGCTAATATCTGCGAGTGATCACAGGACATCAATGGCCAAACAACCTAATTTCCAGCAACAAGGCTATATACAAGATGTGTAGGACAATTCCACTCTCAACAAAAGTGGCCCAACTATGGTGGCTCATGTTTGGTCATGTACAATGGATGCTTGGAGAGACACCTGCATAAAGAGCCCTAGAATTCGTTGTCGTAGGGTCCAAAAACTATGAAGTTCACAAAGGCCATCACTGCACAAACTAATGAGGAGATCTCAAAGATGCAAGATTGGGAACTTGAAGAACTGGCAAGAAACTGAGGCAGCTAAGGATTCTCGCAAAGTGGTTGTTGCACATGATCTTCCTCTTGCTGAAGTTCAAGTGTTGACCAACTTTCTTGCTCTCTTCATTTTAGGACATCTTTTGGGTTTCCTTTTGTTATATAAAAGCATAATGATTGCAGTGTTCCAATTATCTGGGAGTTTACTTTGTTTCCGAGGGATGATCTTACCCGCTTTTCTGAGTAATTTGAGGAAATTTTGTTTTTGAAAGAACAAAAAAAACCAAAAAATTTTTTCTGGGTATAATAAGGAGTGAATATTTAGATCCTTTGGTACAGTCTGTATGCATTCATAGCACGCCAGCCAGACTAGCTTAAAAACTAAAGAAACCTGTGTTTTCATTTTTTGTGACAGATTTGCTTGACAGTTTCTGATACTACTATAACAGTTATCTACATTTATATAACATGAACTAATTAATAATGTCTTGAGTCTTATAAAACTCTACATTTTTCAGGTAAACAGATTCACATAAATGTCAACCAAGTAGTTTGACAACCTGTTATTTCAAAGCAATAGGAGTGCATGTGGCTTGCTGGAAGTGTTTGCAATCCTGTTGATGATTCTTTGTCTTTATTTCTGCTTGCAAGCTATTTCCTTTTCAACTGCCATGAGGCTAATCAGTGATTCCAAATGGATTTGTTTGAGTGTTGATCTGAAACCTGACTTGATAGTCTTAAGTTTGGAAAATGATTGTTCATTTGTTCATAAGTGCATTGTGTAATTAGGCTTAACCTTCAAAAACAAGACGAAAAGAAGAGTATACAACCAATGCATCCTGCCAATAGTCACTTATGGATCTGAAACATGGAGCCTGACCAAAAGACAGACCCACAAACTGAGAAGCATGTAGTGTGCGCTTAAGGGAATCATGCTCAACGTCACATGGAGAGATCACAAGACAGCACAGTATATCAGGAAGAAAATGCAAGTCCGAGATATCATAGAATCTATTAGAAACCTCAAATGGTAATTGGCCGGTCATGTTGTAAGAATGACAGACAACCGATGGACATTAAGACTCACAACATGGATCCCCAGAGATCTCATGTGAAACCGAAGCTGACAAAATACAAGACGGAGAGTTCAACTAGATAAATTCAGAAAATACTGGCTCCATGACATCCATGGCAGAGAAATGTGGTGGATCCTGGGGGAGATCCATGTCCAACGATGGACATTAAAAGACTGATGATGATGATTATCAAATATTTGTATGCAGCACAAAACATTTTTGTCGGCAGTTGAGAACAGCTTGTACATCCCATGGGCCAACTTACCCCAACACAATGCAAGTTGGCCCCTATATCACTAAATCAGCTATGAGTCAAACTGCAAGTCATGTTACCAAACTTTAGGCAAGATATTGACATTCAGTTTAAAATATGAATAGTACCTCAAACTGTATTGAAATATTCTCTACGCAGCTTTGTGAGTGCAAAAAGGGCAGCCTTGTCAAGCCCCGGTCTCCCCTGTACGTGAATTGTAAATTGATCAACCACTTTAAAGCCAATTCACTCTCTTCCTCTATAAAAATCGCTTTTCCCCCCCAAATCATAGATTTCAGGATGTAATAAAGGTCACATCCTATCAAAGTAAGAAGTTCAAACAACCAAGGAATATTTTCATAAAAATTTACATTGTTTAGCTAAAACTGAATCATAATCAAAATCATCGAAGCAGTTTTTATAAAAAGTTTTATTCAACAAAAATTCTACACCTTTAAAAACTAGTGATTAAAAAAAAAACCTCGTGGGTTATCATAATCACTAAAAGTTATTTCTTAGAGGAAATAATTTATAAATAGTCCAAAACATAAAAGATATTGCAATCAAATATAAGCAGCCGACCAAATTTTACAAGTATAATACTTAATGTGAGTTATGATTGTCTACTGGCAAGCAACAATAGTACTGCAGTTTTTAAAAAAGACTTACATTCACTAAAAATGCATAAATATGTTTAATGCTGCGAAATGATGATTTAGTGAATATTTTCAAAATCTTGAAAGTAAATAATAAAAATGTAATGATAATAAGATATATTGACTACGAATGTCAATATCTTGCCTGAATTTGTGGTGTCAATAAATGTCAAAAGTTTGGTAACATTGCTGAAAATACACTTATTTTTAATTTGGCAGCAAAGGATGCAAAGGTTTAGTGAACGAGAGCTTGGACATGCTCCAACAGGAATTTAAATTCAATTTTATTTGCATTACCACCAGGGCTGGATTTATAAGGGGCAAAAGAGACAAATGCCCCGGGCTCTTCCTAAACAAAAATATGATAATTAAAAAATTAGTTTCTATTAAGAAATAAATTGATGATTACTGCTTCAAATTAATTTTGGAATTTATTCCATTATTATGCCTTCAGTTGTTTTAAATAAACTGATAAAATTACTGCTTCTTATTTGGATCTACAATAATTGGAGTATGGGTATACTAAAAATCTACTTTATACATTTACTTCAGATATATAACTTGTTTTACCTTTCAATTTATGTATAACTTGTCAGTTCCTGTAACACGCAATAAACAGACTTTGATTTGTGAATTCTGAGACTTGCCTTGTATTTTGACTTCTGCATACAAGGGGCCCACTGAACCTGAAGTGACCATGGCCCCAAGGTCTAAATCCAGCCCAAATTACCATTTCCTAATCAAGACTTCTAGGATTTAACTAACTCAATATAGGACTCTGATCTTATTGTTTCAACTTTTTTTTCACCAAATTGAATGAATATCTTTCAAGGTCAGGTGAAAAAACTTTGCAAAGAAAAAATTTACAAACAGAGATGCATTAGCACTGTCACTGCTGAAGTGTTTGGATGAGAAATTTATTGTGGTGTTTATCTCCAATGCTACAGAGCACCGTTACGAACATAGCAGAGTTTATTGGTAAAACATCTGGCATTCATAGTGTTAAAACATTTTTGCTACATCACATTGATTCATTTGAGGCCACCTCAAAAATGAGACTTTTGCTATTTGGGATCCTTGGAGGTTTGGGCTCTTAGACACTGCCCAGTTGCTCAACCACTCAGTCGGCCCTTGATATCACCAAAATTTATTTTTATTGTTTTTTTTACTATTCACTTTTTAGAGAAATTTATGGATATATATTAATTCATAAACATGGACAAAGGACCCATGGGAATTTCAGCTTAATTCAATTATGACAACAGAATATTCTAAGCTATCCACATAGCAGCCATGTTTGAAAAATGAAATAGCCTTTCTGACATTTTTTTTTGTTTTTCATTATAGATGTGATAGCATTAGGGAATATTTAGTCTGTTTATTCCATCAGTTCTAAAAGTATTTTTTGAAAAGGAATATAACCTACTTCTAAAATTACATTTTGCACAAAAGAATAATTTCTCATTAGGAAAATAAATTTCACAGAATTTGTTTTTTTCATGGTATCTAGATTGTGTCTTTGGAGTACGTCTAACTAGAATAGTTCTGTGTTCAAAATTAGTCAGTGTTCATTTAACTGAACTTCCTTATTATCTGTAAATTTTGTATTACATATCAACCAAAAGGATGTGGTTAATCATAACATGTATATTAGTAAACAATTATCTATAAACAATTTTATCTTGTTTGCCAATAACATTATTAGAAGCATTAAAAGGGAATTTGCCCTCATAAAATTGTAAGTTTTCATCTTTTAACTTTATAATGAACTTGAATCATACTTTTATAATATTTGATATCTATTAAAGCAAGAAAGTTGGCCTTCACATGAACTTCAGCAAAACAGGGATCATGTACAATAAACATGTTGGAAATGAACGCACAACGATTAAAATAAAAAATGCAAAGCTGGACAAAGTAGACCGCTACATCTATCTAGGACAACGAATCTTCATGGAATCCTCAAAAGAAGAAGAAATCAAGTGAAGAATCACTCTAGGATGACAAGCTCAACCTTCAAAAACAAGAAAATTTCATTAGTCTTAGAAAGAAGGGTATACAACCAATGTACCCTCCCAATAGTTACCTATGGAGCTGAAACATGGAACCTTATGAAGAGACCGACCTGCAAACTGAGAACCATGCAATGTGCACATGAGAGAATCATGCTCAACATCACATGGAGAGACCACAAAACTGCACAGTATGTTGGGGGTGGGGAAACAGGAGTCCAAGACATTATAGAAACCATTAGGAAACTCAAACAGCAATGGGCTAGTCATGTTGCAAGAATGACAGATAACTGATGGACATCACAACTCACAACATAGCTATTTCACTGAATGAAACTTTGAAGTAATCATCTTTTTATAACCGCTTGCTTTTGGTATTACCATCATCCAAAATGGTGTACAACAAAAATTATATAAGGTGATTTATATCAATAAATAGTACATTTAATATTTACTAATGTAAGAAAAATGAAAGCGGTGGAATTCATTGAGATATTTTCCATAACCCAAAATGCTAACAGAAAAAAAATAATTATAGAATTCAATCTGTAATTTTGTTAGCAGAGACATGAGAACAGTCTTATTTGCTATTTTTTGGTACAAAAAGAAATAATGCTTACATTTATATGACTTAAATAGATGTTGGTGAATCAAAATAATGAGTGAATTTTTAAATTTTCAGCCCTCTAGTTCAATTGGCATAGTCTGTATGCATGATACATACTTACATAGCAAACCAACTAGACTAGCTTAAAAACTAAAGAAACCTGTGTTGACAACTTCTAACATGATAATTACAATAACAGTTTTCTACATTTATATAATCATGAACCAAATGATAACGTCTTTGTTTGTTTACTTTTGTTTTCTTTTTTTTAAAGTTATTAAACTCTCTAATGTTGGTTACAATTAGATATACACTGATTTTAGTTTGAAAGATTGTTTTTATTGTTAATAAAGGAAATTTCAGCAAAAATTGTTCAATGACAAATTCGAGTCAGAAGAAAATGAAATTTCTCATACAGACCGAGAGAAAAGACAGTCATGTACCTATAAAATATATAACATCCATACATATAAACCCCATCACCAAGTTGATGGCAAGTCTTTAAATAGAGCTTTCTGCTGTAGAAACTTCAATTTCATAAACTTTAGAATTGATAAGGAGTTGAAAGAGTGACTATGTCAGTACTGATCAAAACTTCAGACATGTATAAGTCAGTTTGAAAAGGGCACTTCTTTGATTTTCAAACTTTTGCATGAATCATGACAACAAATTTTTAAAAAATCTATATTCAGTACTTCAAAATACACTCAAAGGTTACAATGTTGAATAGTTGAATTTTGACAAGGATTTCAAATGTCACAATATCTTCAATGACAGACCAGATATGAAGTACTTCATTATATTTCATAATATATCAAACTATCAATTATCATATTTGCTGGCCTGTAAGACACATTTAACAAGGTCATTTTTTGAACTACAGATAACTGCATCATCCAACGATTCTTGCAATAAAGCCCTGGCCTTTGGTGTTCAGTCTGCTATCCATAATACCAACATATTCAGTACAGTGTAATATTTGAGGGTGGTGCATTTTATAGAGTAATGAATATAGTAGTAATCACTGGTGCTATGTACAATCTACCATGCAATGAATGGTATGGCACATATGGTAAAAATTCTAGCTTGTCAAACAACCATTTTAGTTTCCAACATCAGGAATCAATCATTTTTCCAAGTTTACAAAGAATAAGAACAATCAGACTTTTGTGGAAAGAGTTTACAGCTTAAAACTGTGCCCCTCTTCTAAGTGCTTTTTAGGTGCAATTGTCAAAATATGTTTGCACAACACCTGAAAGACATCCAAGATTACGACTCAAAACATTGTAAACTTCATCTCCACATTAGAATTCAAGTACTCTCTAAATGTTTTTACAAAATGGATTTTACTACAAGCTGTGACATTCGAATCTTGGTGACATTATGTACACTGTGTAATAACTATGTGTCCTTAAAAGCTGAAATATTCATCACTTGTGAGTCTGTTGTAATTTTTTATATAAAGGTGTTAGTTCTATCAATATTGAGTTTATCTTATTATAAAAATAAGAAAAATTAATGGTATATGTCACCTACAACTAGTCAACAAATGTAGATATACTGGCATCAGTTGTCTTGCATGTAATTTCTCAACCCATGGCTTACAAGAAGAACAATTTAGGGTTGCAAGAAAATTTACTCAACGTTGAAAACAAAAAGTAATTTTCTTTAAACAGAAAACTGTACTTGGTCAAAAGTGAAATATCAAAGAATTACAGTTCATACACTTACAGGCTAATCAACAAAAAGTGTTGTCAATTAAAAAACTTTCAATTGATGAAGAAGGAAAATAATTCCAGAAAACATCCTCATAGGCTATTAATATTTGATTAATATATAGGAAGTGTGATTTATTTTGTCAATATCATTATATTCTGATGACGATACGAATAGGTATTGAAATATTTACAAAATCAATTATATTTCTTTTTTGTCAATCAAATACTGATCACCTATAAACAATCTTGAAGATAATTTCTTTCTTTATATTTTGAGCATTGTTGATCTAACCCAGAAGCAAGCAACTATAGCAGAAGCATATTTTTTATATACCAAGTCCACTGCAATCGGTAAATTAACCATAAAATCCTGAATACACAGGTAATGTGAACTATCATGATAGTTTTCTCATGAAGATGTTAGTCAGGCTAACCATTCTATAAAAAATGTATTTCAGTGGAATTAATGTCATAGTTTTATTGGTAATATACATATTAGTGAAAAGTTTTTGGCTTATTATCTTTGCTATATACTCTGGACACTTTGGAGTATGAATATTTATAGAATAAATGTAAACGAGACAATGAAATTTTTTGGCTCAAAATTGGGAGGGATATAATTAAAATCTATGTTTGAATGGTGGCAAGCAGGTAATAGAAATATGTAAATCTTTGCATACCTTTATCAGATACAATCAATCTGATTATAGAACTACCTTGATTAGTGCAGTTTTGATGTAGTACACTTGAGGCATTACTGAACTAATTGATGTTGCTAAATATAAGCTTAAAAGAACATTGAGTTCTGATAAGCCTTTGAACAATGCTGTTTTGAACAGTACTGAAAATTTGGGGATGAATTAACCACACTAATTAAGGTATGCCTGTACTTGCAAAAGTTTCAATACAAAAGGTATAAAAATGTCACAACTAATTTAAATATTTTTCTTAAAAAAGTCCTGTATAATGAAAGATTTCTTTCCAAAGAAATCTATTCTATTTGAAATAACATAAAATGAAAAATGTAAGGTTGTACTACATAACTTGGAGTAATTCTAACAAGTTCTATTGTTTAACTGTATAAGCATAAACTTGTCCAATTGATTTCTAAGGATTAAAAAATCATGAAATATTTATACTTTCGAGACACTTGCATAATCCTCAATTGTATATTATGGGGAAGAAACAGAATGAGGGACGAGGAAGCTAATTTGTCACTTTTGATCTGACATTCGCAGTTCCACTTACTGAAATTGATATTATTTGAAAACTTAACTCAAAACCAACTTTTCAAATATCTTCAGACAACAACCCTAAACCAGTTCTATATTTTAAAAAGATTCTGTAGCTTCAAGGAACTGATACTAAGAATGAATATGAATACATAAAAATGTGAATGTTCATTTAAATTGAGTCGCTAACTAATGGAGGATGGTTGTTCACTAGACACAAATGGATACCTAGAATATCTCCAATGACTTGACAATCATGTTGACCACCATCAGCTAAATATAGCTCCGGGGCCAACCCTGAGACTTTGACACCATTCAAAGTATAGTATTATCTTATTTACATGTGTTTTACAGTAAGGAAGATAAATGTATAAGAATGGAATGTATTCTACAATAATCAGGTAAAAGAAGACACTTTAAACACAACCTCAGAACTTCAGATGGAAATTTGATGAATGTAGCAGATTCATTATTATAGCAAGTATCCACTGGGTCAGTTCATGTGTCTTATGTATATATTGACTGAATTGCATCAGAAAGAATCATAATTACCTGCAATTATAATTCATCTCTCGGACATGAAACCTCAATTCAATATATATGCTGAATACATTACCCATATTCCCCAAATATTTTATAACAGTTGGCACCCTGGGCAACTGCCTGTGCTGCCAGTGTCTAGTGCCAGACCAGAGTGGCCATTGTTAAACCATTATTGCTGTTATTGCAAAAGCAGATAATTATGAAAATAATGAATGGTCCATTTTCTCATTTTTTTATCTTCTGCAATATCACTGTGGGCTAATAATATGATCAAGATGATTGATATTGGGACGAGAATCTGATTCATGCATTTTAGTGAGACATGAGCATAAAAATGATGTCAGAAATCAAAAGTAGAATTTGAACTATGTTTACTGATACTATTTTCTGAATTTCAACTGTGTCAATTCTTATATCATGTATTTATTCACTGAATTGCATAGGAAAGAATCAATTCAATCACCAGCAATTACACTTCATTTTTCAGATCATCATCATCATCATCATCACCACCACCACCACCACCATGATGATGATGATGATGATGATGATGATGATGATGATGTCTTTTAACGTCCGTCGTTGGACATAGACCTTCCCCAGGATTCGCCACAATCCTCTATCGTGGGCATAATGGAGCCAGTATTTTCTAAATTTGTCCAGTTCATCTCTCCATCTTGTATTCTGCCAGCCTCAGTTTCTCATGTGATCTCTTGGGATCCATGTTGTGAGGTCGTGATGTCCATTGGGTGTCTGTCATTCTTGCTATATGGCCTGCCCATTGCCATTTAAGTTTTCTAATAGATTCTATGATGTCTCTGACTCCCGTTTTCTTCCTTATATACTGTGCTGTCTTGTGATCTCTCCATGTGAGGTTGAGCATGATTCTCTCATGTGTGCGTTGCATGCTTCTCAGTTTGCGAGTCTGTCTCTTGGTTAGGTTTCATGTTTCAGCTCCATAAGTGCCTATCGGGAAGATGCGTTATGAAGCATCAATTCTATGTGTATCCTGGATACATTTCCCAATTTCCCAAATGTTTTTTACAGATCTGATGAATTTTATAAGATGAAAGTTGATAGAATTTTAACAGCAAATACATCAAAGACAAAACCTATGGAAAATTTGAAAATTATAATACTTACAGCTCTATAAAGACAATAAAGTTACTAAAATAAAGAAATATCCAACTTTTCCTTATATAAATACCCTCTGAACAATTAACTTTCATTGGTCCTATTTATTTTTGTTCAGACTGAAATTCTCTGCAATCCACTTTGAAATTGTAATGATATAGAATGCTCAGAAAAAATTAAGATGATTTATTCAAGATCTTTATTTGAACTTAGAGCATTGATAACATATTAATCATTGTAGATTTTTAGGAATGAACTAATCAAACCTTTTCTTGTCATAAAATTGACAGGAATTATTGAAAATGTTGTAGTGCCCCCTATTCTTTTAGTTGGACAAATAGGACATACGTTTAATACAAGAATGAAGATCAAGTACTTATAAAGATAACATAAAAACGATCGACCGTGTAAAGGGATGAAGAGAGAAGAGATAGTGAAAGGTGAGAGCTTTCTTGTCGTTGATAGTACTGGCGTCGGAGTTGGAGCAGAGTTGTGTGAACGCTTGGATTTCCATATGGCTTGGATTGCTCCAAGGTAATACGTGGAATCCGGCTTCATGGTGGAAGAATAGTTAAGATCGGATTGGCTGGGAGGTCGTCAGAATGATGACAATCTTGGAGAGAAGGAAACCGAGAGAAAGAGTGACCGGCCACAAAGGCTGAGGCTAGAAGCGTAACCAGCTAAAGGTGCTGGAGCTAATGAGCATTGGACAATGTGCGTCCAGGGGTTTTATTGAGGTCGTCGTCGGAAGTGACGTTTTCGATATCTTGCTAAAAGATGAGTTTCACATTTAATTCAAAGCTAAAAGAATAGGGGGCGCTACTATGTTAATGTAAAAATCGCACTCTTTCTTTGGTAGCAAATTTGTTGAGTTGTTTTTCTCAATGGCTAATATTTGCTCCATAAAACACTTAGATACTAGAGTATAACATAATAAACAGAATTCATAACAAGGTGTTTTCAATGTCAAGCCAACATATTATAGTAATGCTGTAAATAGCTTCTCCATAAGAGGTGAAATCATATTTAAAACTTATACAACAAACTACTTTTCTTAGATCACTTGAATTGTATTTGCAGATATTTACTAAGTCTAGGTTAGTCAGTTCAGGATCATAATAATAGGATACCTAATGAAGATGAAACTCACTAACAATGACCTGCGAGACCAGGTGTCTAAACTATGCCTATAACAATAATTATTTATATAATATCTATAAAAAACTTCTTTTTTCTTCAATCTTCCCCACGCAATAGGTTTTTAGTGTGTGTGTGTGGGGGGGATGGGTCAGTTTGCAATGCGAGTTTATGCTATATTAGTCCCTAGTTTGTGCTCATTGGTTTTGTTTTTTTTAAATTCAGACTTTTTAGTGATAACTGCCAAAACAAAAGGCAAGAAAAGTAATTTATCTATTAATCATCCCTTCTTCAAATATTTTGATTGATCATCCCCAACATGATATGCTGCCAAGAGACATTGGTCATGTGATGGTTTCTACTGAGTGACTAACTAGACCTATCCTTGTATTTTTTTGTAATTCTCAATTCATTATTTTTTTATCATTCAGTGCTCCAGTCATTTTTAGATGACATTAAGTATTGATTTTTAAGAAAATTTCAGCTATTCGTGAATTTAGACATTTATAAATACTAATTATGTCTAAAGTTATAAGTATTCACACACAGGTAAGTATCAGCCAGTGACCCTAAGAAAGAAGCTGTCACTAATTCAATAACTTTGATATCAGCTTTTTCCACTCATGGCAAAGTTATACATAAAAAGATTTCAAGACAAATAAATCAAATAGCTGGTACTTTTGTAAATGATTTTGAATTTAAAATCTTTTTTTTTTTTTAATTTTGGATAAAAGATTTACCTTTTTAGATATCTTTTTAGATAAATAGTTCTGGTATACGTGCAAGCTATGGTGATTCATTTATGGGAGGCACAAATACTTTATTCTCTTGTTGCTTGTTAAAAAATTTCAGCTATTCATGAATTTAAACATTTGTAAATACTTATTATGTCTAAAGTTATAAGAATTCGTACACAGGTAAGTATCAGCCAGTGACCCTAAGAAAGAAGTTGTCACTTATTCAATAGCTTTGATATCAGCTTTTTCCGCTTATGGCAAAGTCATACATTGAAGATTTCAAGACAAATAAATCAAATAAGATCAAGATTGAATAAAAATGAGGTCATCTTGTCTCACGAATCCTGCATTTGCAGATTATGTCATTGGGTAAGAGCAGTTGGTTGTGTGTTATCAGTTCCACTTTCTTTTTGAGGCGGTCATTGTAAGTAAGAAACATGCGGATAAATGATACCCACATCTACTAGATAGTTTATATCTAACAGGTGAGAGAATGAATCAGGGGGGGGGAGAAATGAAGTAGAATGAACTCTACTAGTAAATAAACAGAAAGAAAGGAAATGCCTTCAAAATGTATGCCAACAACCTGAGTATTACAATCTGAATGAAAGATAGGAATATATTTTTGCTTGATAGACCATGGTCTTGCAAACCAACAAAAAAAAACTGTTGAAACAAAGAGAAGAATGTGTTTTTTAAAAGTGATATTTGTTCTATGCTACAACTAGGTAAATAGTTGAACATTGCTGTTAATAAGTTCAATTCTTTGTACATGAATCTTATACCAAATAGCATTTATACAAAAGACTACCATTGTATTGTTGTCAAAATGTCTTCAAGAAACATTTGGCATTAACACACATACTTTGAAAGAAAATGAATGCTCCTTTAAAAGTTTACCAGAACAGTAGAAAAATCACTTATCAAGCAAAATCTGTAATCAAAATAATGAGAATAAAAATATCAATTTGCAACTGAATGAAAAAAAACCCAGATATCTTACCGTATTTGAAAGAAACATTTTGAGAATTACCAAACAAGGAAACTTATGCTTAAGTAGTGAACAGGGAATATGCATTTAACCGAATCACCGTGGTCCAACAAATGACCCAACCATCCAAGTAGGCAACAGATACTTCTCTCTCTGAGTGTCTATGCTTATCTATCTATCTATCTATCTATCTATCTATCTATCTATCTATCTATCTATCTATCTATGTGTGTGTATGTGTGTGTCTGTCTGTCTCCGGCTGCTCCTGGTCATATTTTTTGACCTTGAACATTTGCATGAGTTCACCACTAAGCATCATTTAAAAATGTTTTTTTGTTGTTGGTTTTTTTTTTAAAGAGCTTTTTCGGGACTCCATGGTCATTTAGGATCAACAATACACAAATCTTGTGCTGTTATTTTTTTTAGATAAAAGATCCATTTTTTTTTTTTTTAAATTTTGGATAAAAGATTTACCTTTTAAGATAAATTTTTAGATAAAAAAGTTCTGGTACACATGCGAGCTATGGTGATTTATTTATGGGAAGTACAGATACTTTTATTCTCTTGCTGCCTTTTTTTTTAAATTTTGGATAGAAGATTTACCTTTTTAGATTATTTTTTAGATAGAAAAGTTCTGGTACACATGCAAGCTATGGTGATTCATTTGTGGGAAGTACAGATACTTTTATTCTCTTGTTGACTTTGTTCAAGTGCTAACAGTATAAGCAAACAGATACATTATTATATCTTTATATTAAAAGTGAATTCTGATACCCTAAGCTGAAAGAAAGTATTACTGATAGAAAGCATTTATACGTGTGTGTGTATGTGTGTGTAATGCTCTCCGTCAGTGGTTTTTTCTTTCTTCTCAGATACTTGCCATTTAAAACATCAACTTTGAAGCAGTATATCTGAGTTTAGGATTAGACTTATTCATCAAAATAAGAATCTTCAGAATCTACATATTTTGTCAACTAGAAACAAGTCCATATATTCTGGAAGCATAGAATTCTGGTGTCCTGGAACCAATGATTTCTTTGAGAGTATTTTCAGCTGCTGCTGCTAGGTTGTTGAAGACCTTCCCTTGCAGGAAGTGGTCAAAATGCCTAAAAAAAAATCAGTAGTCAGTCAGAGAGAGGTCTGATGAGTAAGCTGGATGAGGTAGAGTTTTGTAGCCTAATTCGTTCGATTTCTGCATTCATTCACGCGACACGCATTTGGGCATTGTCATAGAGGGGACTTGTTCCTTTTCGATTGACCAATGTCTGACGTTGAGTTCTTGGTGCATTTTGTTGATTTGCTGGCAATACTTCTTTGTCCTGATGGTTTCATCAAGATTTAAGAAGACAATTCCAATTGCCGACCGCCAAATAGTGACCATGGTTTGGTTCTGTTAGGGGAAATGTTTCGATGTTCAGCCACTGCACAGACTGATGTTGATTGTTGTACAAAAAATGTCACAATGTAATCAAAAAATGGATTATTTTTGTTGCACAAAGGAAGCACAGAGAAGACTTCGGAATGAAAAATTTTAAATTTTGATCAGCTCATTTGCCATCCATTGGCTGAGCTTTTTTGGTTCTCCCAATTAGGTACAAATGTCACACAACTGTTGACTATTGAATGTTTAATTTCTCTGCAATCTCTTGAGTTGTTTTGCGTGGGTCCACTTCAATTGAATTGTGAGCTCATGCAACAAAACTGCTTGATCTTGCTTTTTTTCCATCTTTGATTTGACAGCCTCAAATAAACCAGAATAAGTAGTGAAGAGTAAACATTTGGCTCAAACAGATAGAGTGAATTTCATGCTTTAAAATGGTTTATTCCATGAACAAATAATAGTTTATTCCAAAATAAGCATCAAAGTCTAAAATAACAAAAACTACAATCATTTTTGCACCAACCTAATACTCATTCTCACAAAGGTCAAAATTACTTTTATGATTATCATCTGACTTTAACTTTTATTTTTATTGAATCACCTTCCAACATAATACATTTAGAATCTTTAGTAACTGTATGTAGTAATAAAAATATTCCTATAACCTCTCCTACCTTAGTGTAACGGCACTTTTGATGAAAACTGAGGCTCAAAAACCAAATAGAATTTTTATAGAAAAGGTGGTAAAAACTATTATCATGAAATTCAAACAAATAAAATTCACAAGTTTGCTTCTCTTGTAACTGCAAATAGAAAAAACATTAGTAATGAATGAGTACTGTCTTAAGGGGAGAAAAGCAGAGAATGTTCATTGAATAGAGTAGTGAAATTGTATTTTGTATTAGTAGAACTATCTGATAAAACTTGGGTTTTTATCATTTTTTAGCTGCAGATGTACTTTTGAAATAAACTCACATTGTAGAATAGAAGTCTAAAGGTTATTTCCTTCTATAACGATGAGATAATTATAAAGAGGCCACATAAAACTATCAAAGTCTGTGTGATTATTGTTATTCAGTATTAAACATTTTATAGAAATTTTTTTAAATGCATTGTTCAATTTTCACAGACCATAAGAATTATTTGTAAATATGTCTGTCTATTTATCATACTGGTTCTCTTCTAATTTTTTTTGCATTTACCTTTTACTAGCATGAAAAGAATATCATAAGTATAAACCTGCAACACTCTTGCACAGAATATTAAAAAAATCCCCCAACAATAATTTACTTTCCTTTTCTTGATATTATAATGTACAACAATAATCCTGCATAGAGTTTGCAATTTTTGCCAAGATAAATCATCATTTTATTGAAAAAAACAATACAAATGGAAGGTCATCAAGAATAAGAGGTATCCTTCTGCAAAACTTTCTACAAAAAATGAATCAAAATTTGCTTGTCATCCATTTTATTTGAATTATATAATCATGCTAACCTGATAATTTTTAAATAATTGAAAATCAATTTCATATTCAAAATGATTTAACACATTACTCACATTATGTACCACTGAAGGTGCAATTATGATTTTTGAAAAAAATTAGCATGATTCAAATAACTATACCCTCTAATGGGGTCAAAAGGTATATTTCCTCAAACAAATGGTTATAGCAAGTCAAAAAGAAGGGCAAGTAACTCTGATTGTAATAATTCTCATAAGCAGCTATTCATCAGTTACATGTTAAAAAAAAAAACATTTTTATTCAAGTAACAATCCAGTTCAGTGGTTCTAAACCTTTTTTTTTGTTCCATACCCCACCTCAATAGCTTAAAAGATTTGATATCTCCCTTACGATGAAAAAAAATGTAATTAACTTTCATGTAGCAAACAGGATCGAATCTTATACGATTTTGCATATGTAATATCAACTTCTTGCCCTTCAACCAAACTTGTTTTTGCACAGTGATTAATTACCTCTTACTATAATGAGTTGAGCATTGGTTACTATGGAATAAGAATTAATAGTACAAGTGTGGTAAGTCACTCAATAGAAACTGTCACATCACCAATATCCTTTGGCAGCATGTCGCGTTGGGGCACGACTGAAAAATTGGAAAAAGGGGTGACCAATGAATACATTACTTCCCTCACCTTTTGTTAGGAGGTAATCACCAAAAAAGCTTGAATCAAGAAGAAAAACAAGTATGAATGCTTGGTGCAAACTAAGGCATCAATTCAGCATAAGTTTACATTTTAAGTTGAATCCGCCCACACACACTAAAAACATATTTTGGGAGGATATTTCAAAAAACAAAAAATCATTTTTACTAGACATAATAAAGAGTAAATGTTGGAATTTTCAGCCACCTAGCTCCGATGTTGCGGCCTGTATACATGATAGATAGATAGCTGGCCAGCCAGGACTACTGGAAAACCTATATTGACTATTTTGGTGACAGTTTTAAGTGACAGTTTCTAATTGTGTAATTAAGAATCAATATTATTGTAAATTTGTAATTGATAGTATTGTATAATGAGGAATCAATAGTATTATATGATTAGTAATCGATCAAGTTAGCCTTCACAACTCTTAGTTTTTTAGCCACAGAACGCTTTTTGCTCTTCACATCCAAATTCTAAATTGCTTCCAAGTATATTCAAATTGCCCCCTTATGGGGTGTGTACCCCGTGTTCAAAATCGCTGATCTAATGTTATCCTAATATGCTCATTTCACTTCAAGTGTTGAAAAACATATGTGAGCCAAATTTTCATACATTCTAGACAACAGACACACTGTCTTCTTTATTTAAGATATAAATCTGTATTTTTGAGATGATTGTGTAAAAAGTGTAGTATCTGTTTAGGGGGCGCTTTCTCATGAAGATTCGATTTAGCTAGCATCACCATTTCTGTAAAAAAATTTTTTTTGTTAAATGATTTTATATACATTCAATCAATAAAATGATTGATATTTCTTCCAGAAAATTATCCAAAAATTAATTCTTCAGAATTTTAAGAGGGGAATTTTTAAAAATTTACGATGTAACTATAATACTGAACTGGACCCTCATTTTATGTCCATTGTATAAAAAATGTGGCAGTAAATTCCTCTTTCTCTTAGTGCTTATTCTAGAAAAGCGTTATTTTTCTCATATATTTTGATTTTTTTTGAAGAGATACCATCTTCATTTTTGGGAAAGTTTTAGTCATGCCCTAAATAAGGTTATTTGAAAATATGAAATAAATAATGATAAAAATATCGATGATTTATTTTAACCTTTAACCATAGATCTAACTCCTAATTCTGTCCCCAAACCATAACCTTAAACCCTAACCCATCAATAACACTAACCCTACCCCAATCCTGAAAGTAAACTTCCACTCTCTAATCCTAAATCCCAACCCTAAAGCAGTAAAGAAAATATAGGATGTAAAATTGAAATAACACCAAAAATAAGAAATGATCTATTTAAACAGTGAAAAACAAAATGGTCCAACTATAGTGAGCAGTATACCAGAGAATCTGTAGTCTATAGTACAGTTATATGCAGTCTACCAACACTCCACCTGACGTGACAGATCCAATTACTGGGAATTCAATTTACAATGTAAGTTCATGATAAATTGGTCACTAGTTTATGCCTGCTTGTTTTTTGAAAATTCAAACTTTTTAGTGATCCAACAAAAGGCAAGGGAAGTAACTTATTCATCGATCACCTTATCTTTCAATTGTTAGATTGATCACCCCAAACATGGCATGCTGCCAAAAAGAGTTAGTCATCTGACGGTTTCTGTTGTGCGATTAACCAGCCCTATTCTATCTAATAAAAAGCACCTGAAATTACATTTTAAAAAAATCCTTTTTGTACGAAAACGGCGAAGCAAGTTGCACAGAATCTAGATGTTTTTTTCTTTTCAAGTTCCAGAAAAATATTTAGAACAGCTCAAAATCTTTTAATATCCAAATAAAAAGTGAAGATGTAAAAGTTTGATCTGATAGCAAATGTTTTAAATTCAATGTTTTGGTTGATTAACAAACCAATATTTCTTTATATACACATGCATATGTATGTAGATATTGATAGTTCTAAAGCAATCCTCAAAATATACAATAATTTACAAATTATTTTTTTCAGTGTGCAGATATCTTTTAGACTTTTCATTGGCTCCATACTACCTAGTGTCCTTTGAACAACGATTGGAGAATTTTTGTCTGAATTTTGTTAGATGGAGTGTATCAATCATTATATATTATATGGTCAGACCATTTTCTCTCATCTGTGTCTTATTAGGGCACTTCTGAGTTTCCTCCCTCGCATTGGGTAATCTGTTTCGTGCTTTTTTTAAGAAGTCCTTTATGAGGAGATGCTATTAATATCGCAGCCATAACATGCAATGACACATACAGATCTTGCATGGCGGGCCACATTTGGAGGGAGTGGAATGGGCACACGCCCCTATGGGATGAAGTACAAATTATTGAGAAAACAATTAGTGAATATGATGACTAAAGAAAGCAGCATATTTTCTTGAGTTGAACCAATTAGCCGACCGAGCATTGATACCAATAGCATCCAAAAGCCTCATTAGAGACTTCTAAGAAGAAAGCAAAAAATGGAATACTCAATGCGAGGAGGAAACAGAGTTGCTGCAGTAACCGAACCTACAATTAACAGGGTAACTGCTTCAGTGTAGCATTGCTCTTATCATTGAGCTAAACAGCTATCGGTAATGCAAAGGCCCAGCTGTTTTCACTCCAAATTCTCATCTTGTTTATCTTTTGGTCTATATTTTCTCCATTCATTTCTCCCATCGTGACAGTTATGTATTAAGAACTGGTTTGTCTGAATTTTTTAGAAGATAACTGCTAGATTAGGGCTAGTGGTAAATATGGTGTATGTCGAAATTTTTGGGTCCCATAAAATTTTGTTCAAAATGAATTGAAAGCAAAATCAGTAGTCTTGGCAACTCATCACTTTCTTCATCATCTGATACATCAACTGAACACAAAATCTGTTTTATAGATTTATTCCAGATTATTCCAACCATGATTAGATAATCATAGCCTATAAAAACACCTATGCATGTTTTATGTCTTGACTTGTCAATGTGATAATTCATAATATCAATGCAGGAAAGTAAAAACTAATTAGTTTAAAAAACACGTTCCTCTCTTATTCAAAAATTTCAAAGAAATTGGGAAAGTAATTATGCTGATTTTTGTGAGAGAAAAAAGAAAAACAGAATCAGTTTTAGTCTTGGTTTAGAGTACATCTACAGATGACTTCTGTCAGTTGTCAGGGACAAGTGTAAAGTCTACAGGGGCAGTGACAAGTCAATGGAACAGCCTATTATTGTATAGCAGTGACTGCACAAAGCTATCAATGCTTACCTGAACTAAGCAGAGCAATGACAAGTCTGTACTTGTACATCACTACCATTAGTAAGTTGATTTTAATCCTCTCTTCCTTCTTTGGCTATTGAATTGAGCTTGCAAGATGATAAATGTAAATTGTTGGAATAGCAGGAATATCAGCATCATTAACATGATCCATTTATCTGCAGTGTGCTCAACTCTATTGATAGATAGATAGATAGATAGATAGATAGATAGATAGATAGATAGATAGATGATGATGATCATGATGATCATGATGATCATCATGATCATGATCATGATCAACAACAACATTGTTAATATTGTTATTAAACAGAAAACTTATTTTTGGATAAAAGATATATTCAGAACTTCACATCCCACAGAGGGAGATCGATAAAAACTTTTTTTAGAATAAAAAAACATTCAAATCCTTGAATTATTAGATGAAATACTTACACGCATACACACACACACACACACACACACACACACACACACACACACACACACTCAAACAACAAATGTGTTAGATGAAAGAAACTCAGAAATCGTACTTGAATATTTGAAAAAAAAATTTTTGCATAATTGATACCTTTTTATCATATATCCGGTACATGAACATACCTACCAAATTTCAATTTAAGAGTGAGCGAGAATTATGTACCCATCCCCGACAGAAAAAAATTCCTAGCTCAGGGAGGAAAACGGGAAGTGGGGGAGTTCTAGGAAAGTCCAAGAGCATGCACCCCCACAAAAATTTGTAAATTATTTCCCCAACCCAAGCCAGAGATTGGCTAAAATTGCATTTCAGAACATATCAGCCACTGAAATTGAGTTTTTATAAAATGCGTGTGAATTTTCTTTCCATACGTGTGAGTGTGAGAATCAATCAAAATGTAAGTGTCTCATGCAACATGCATGAGACTTTCAAGATATACATAAGAAGTACATTTCATTGAAAGAAACAAACTTTGAAAAGATTACACTGCATCTGATTCGCTGGCACTATGACTACAGGACTGTCCACCAAAGTTTGAAATGAACCATTATGGAATTCGAATGAGTTGCACTGAGTGGCTGTCCTCCAAATATCCTTGTCAACTGTTCATCTTATAGTCCAGCGTACATGATAATCGAGTAATTGTTACATGAAAGTACATTTTTGTAATTACTTCTATCCTTTATGCTGTAAAATTGTCAGTTTAGCATGGATATATACATATATATGTGAGCATGTGCACGTGTGTATGTGCGCATGTATTCATAACTATATCCTATACACGTGACATATTTACACACACAATATATATATTCAAATAAATAGATATATACATTTGTTACTGCTGAAGTTTTTCTGATGGAATAGACACATCAGCAGCAAACATACATCTGTTGTACAAATACTAGGAATTCTTTATTTTTAACCTATGACATAGCCTATTGTATTGCTTTATAAGAATTCATGAAGAGGAAATTGAAACAGTCATCATTACTTTTCAGCCTTATGGAAAGTACTCAGCAGCCAGTTTTTTACTAGTAAAATCAGCAGTAGTCACGGAAGTAACAATCAATACGACTTCTCCCTATGCTTACGCTCAACAGTTCTGATAAGCCTGCAGAACACTTTAATGTTTATGCTAGAATTATAAAAGTTTTATCTTAGGCTCAGGATTGGTGACTGGTTATGTTTTCATGAGGTTTGTTTAGTTTTTAAATAGAGATTTACAATTGCATTTTTGTCATAATTTCAACAAGCCTAAACCTGTTCTGCACAAGGAACTGATATCAAGGTGAATAATCAGCTACAATATTGTAGTTTCTGCGAGGGAGGGCGAACATGAATTAACTAAATAATGTTTTGTCTTAATTATTGAATCATCTATGCACACTTCTTTAATCAATCTTTGTATGATCCATATCCAGCCAGGCCTTCCTGTATGAACTATCATGAAAACATAAAAGCAAAGAATTTTCATCAATGAATTTGCAAAAGATGAATCCAGGCATAATAATCTGTTTTGTATATTTTACCTCTTTTTTCATAGGTATCAAGTTCAAATACTGTCAGTGCTATATTTTAATTTTTTATGAAATCCATCAAATCGTTCTAAACTCTTTCATTCAATAAACTTGTGGAGTATTCCATACAAAGAATAATCCTGACATCCATGTAAACCAAATTTTGATGGTTTTAGAATGAAAGCACCTTTAAGGTCCTTTCTAAAATGTAGGATTTTAAAACATAACTATAAAGATGGTGAATATGAAAAAGTCATATGATTTTTGCAAGTTAGTAATTTGGAAGGCATGATTTCAAAGTTTTTTTTTTGAAGAATATTAAATCTCAATTTATCAGGCAATTGAAAATGAGTAATCATAAACTTGGAAACGGTGATTGTGGATAGAAAGTTAAAAATAGATAGAACCTGACCTTATATTTGAAATCTTATCCAAATCTGTTTCTGGTTTTTGTGAAGATCTATAATATCAAGAAGTTATATTTGAAAATGAATGAGGATATGTTATAACCCAACTCATTTTGATAAGCTTCTCACTATTCGTTCATTTCTATTTTGAACAGCTTTCTTTTAAAGGTTTTAACAAAAGTAAAGAGTATTTTACCACCATCTGGGTATTTCAGTTCAAAACATATACTTTTTTTTCATCTCATTGGTCAAAGTATCTCCCACATGAACAGAAATATCTTTCCGTGAGTTGTTCGGACTTCTGAACTCTTTTTTTGTGTTGCTTCTGTTTTTACCACATTTTGGGACACAAAGAATGAGTTCAATAGTCCGAACAACTTATGAAATGGAGATGACTCCTCTCAAAATCATAGGGAGAAAAGGCTTTGTTCTATAGAAAAGTTAGGTGAGGATTTCATTGTGTTTTATGCTAGTTCACTTTGAAAATACAATCTTTACTAATATTGTTTGCAAGATAATAGTTTTATTATGGTCATTTGAATAAGTAATTACTTGCATTTTGTATTATTTTCTATTATTATACATTTTTTGATAAAAGGATCGAGATATTTTGTTATTAGTTTTTTTAGTTTGACAGACTTTACTAAAAAAACTCTGCCTGGCGCATAATGATAGTAATAGAAATTACATCTGGAATAGAAAAGTCTCATAAAGAAATAGGATTTTTGATCAATAGAAGCATAATGAGTGCATATTTATTCTTATATAATAGATTTTAAGGAATGATGTCACCCTTTTGTGTATAGTTCTATTAAGAATGAGTATAAAAATGGGCAAATTTAACAAGAAATTAATACTGTAGCTATCAAAGGCCTCACAACACTATACTCACTGAGGTTTTACTATTTGCGTGCTTTAAAAATTCATCAGCCCTATAATGCTAAAAATGAATACTTCAAAGACAACATAACCCATAGTATTCAACTAATAAACAAAATTTGCATCTCAAATTTTGTTGAAATGAAAGATTTTCTCACCAAAAGCAATATAAAAATATTTTGTCCTTGTTTCTCACAGAATTTATTTACTGTTTCTTCTAAGAATATAACAAAATTAAAAAGACTGATATTTGTAAATATATACATAACAATTATTAATTATCATTGATGCTCTCTTCTTTAGGGTTGAGCACTCTTAGGTAGGGCACTCATCTGTTATAAGCAACTATGCAATGCTCTTCCACCTCTGGAATGGAGCACTTTGGTAGATCAGAAATTATGCGTAATTAATTATGCAAAATTACCGCTCTATTCAGTCCTACTGACTGTCCAGTTCTTTGTTGGGCAGGGGTAGAGCATCTGCCTCTGGTTCCAGAGCAAAGGTTTCAACCCTACCTAGCAGAACTGGAAGAGATATTGAGTCTATAGCCACATAGAAGAGTTGTAATACAACGAAACAGCTGTCTGTGAATGACACAATCATTAATTAAACGTATATATATATATGTATTAAGAAATTGATATTTATAATCCAACTGAATGATTATGAATTGTATTATTTCAAATGATCTCCCGTCATTACACAATTAATGTATCAATTGGCCAAGACAACTTGAATAGAATAAACAACTAAAGAAAATGAGGCCTTTGCATTATTGATGACTGTTTAGCTCTATGGTAAGAGCAATGCAATGCTGAAGTGGCTACCCTATTGGTTGCAGGTTTGATTTCTGTAGCAGCCCCATTTTCTTTAATTGTTTATTTTATTTATGTTGTCTACGCCAAATAAAACATTGACCGTGTAACTGTGGGAAATCATTTCAAATAAGAGTTTTTATATAATACAATGCAATTGATAATCATTCTGTTTGATTATGTATATCTATTTCATAACTGTCGCATTGAAAGAAACGAATAGAACGGGAAAAAAATGAGATGAGAATTTGAGGTGAAAACAATCATTTTGGCCTGTGCATTACCAGCACTGTTTAGCTCAATGGTAAGAGGAACGCTTTTTTGAAGCAGTTACCCTATCAGTCGCAGGTTCGATTCCTGGAGCAGCCCCATTTTCTCTAATTGTTTATTCTATCTTTGTTGTTTAGCCCAAATGATACGTTAACCGGGCCGACGGTAGATCATTTCAAATAAGAGTTTCTATATAATATAACGCAATTTATAATAATATATATATATATATATATATATATATATATGTATAAATATATACATATATATATATATATATATATATATATATATATATATATATATATATATATACTAGCAGGGAAAACAGTGTTGCCGCGGGGAAAAAAATACTTCAAATTTAACAACAAAGTTTTCATAAATCAAATGTTTGATTCAGTCGATTCTATGTCAAGTCTAGCATTGTAGTTACATTCTAGCTTCTCCTGAGAAAAAAAGCTCACTTTAAAGTGACAAAGTACCAGAAGAAATAATGCTTATAATGATTGAAAGCACAAAAAATTATTTGCAAAAATTATTTTGTTTCAAATTTTTTCAAATATTCAACTAAAATGAATACTTTCACGTGGGTCTGCCCGGGAGTTAGTATGGGCCTGTCCAGGGTGTGTGACCCTTGGAAAAGTAGTGAAATATCATCCTAAATTCCCATGCGTACACTCAGTTATACTAGTTTTGGGCTCAGTGGTTTGTGTTATGTAAGAAGAAACATACCAAAAAACATATTCATTTACCGTGTTGTCAAATTGCTGGGAATAGAGAAAAAATATCTTGAAATACTTGTAAAAAAATATATGGGTAAATTGAAATGATACCTCGAAAAAGTAAATATTAAAACAAAAATCATCAAATAAAAATGTTATAAATCATTAGAATATTATAGAGCACTATGAACTAAACGAAGAGAGCAAGAAAGCCGGTCTACACATGAACTTCAGCAAGACGAAGATCATGTGCAAAAACCACATCGGGGATAAAAACACTAAGATCAAAATCGAGGACACACAACTGGAGGAAGTAGACCACTACATCTACCTAAGACAACGAATCTCCATGAGACCCTCTAAAGAAGAAGAAATCAAGCGAAGAATCACACTAGGATGGTAAACCTTTGGCAGAGCTAGCTCAACCTTAAAAAATAAGAAGATCCCATTAATCCTAAAGAGAAGGGTGTATAACCAATGCATCCTCCCAATAGTCACCTATGGAGCTGAAACATGGAACCTAACCAAGAGACAGACCCGCAAATTGAGAACCATGCAACGTGCACATGAGAGAATAATGCTAGGCCTCACATGGAGAGATCACAAGACAGCACAGTACATCCGACAAAAGACAAGAGTTAGGGACATCATAGAATCCATTAAAAATCTCAAATGGCAGTGGGCTGGCCATGTTGCAAGAAAGGCAGACAATCGATGGACATTGCGACTCACGACATGGATCCCCCAAGACCACATGCGCAACCGAGGCCAGCAAAATATTAGATGGAGAGACAAGCTAGACAGGTTCAGGAAGTACTGGCTCCGTGACGCCCATGATAGGGAAGTGTGGCAAATCCTGGGGAAGGTCTATGTCCAATGACGGACGTTAGAAGACTGATGATGATGATGATGATGATGATGATGATGATGATGATGATGATGATGACGACGACATATATCTATCAGTTAAAAGGAACATACTTTCTACTGCAGAAGAGTGTACGCAACCAGCCAAAAGGTGTGTGACACCCATGCCAAGATTTGATCTCACAATGTGTCACTTACTACACTTGATACACCCAAAACATTTTTTGGCTTGTGCCAATTGCCCACCTGGTTGCATTGTGTATGAAGACATTTGTTAAAGAACACATTTTATCGTCAGATGTTCAGTTATTATTCATTCTCCAGGCAATTTCAGGATTGCCTGCAAGTATATACTAGCGGGGATACCCGGCATTGCCCGGGGAAGAATAATTCAAATGTGACAACGGAGTGGAAAGTAAGTTCTCCAGAAAATAGATTTTTGATATGTTTTTTGTTTTAACTGATAAGAGAATCATAACTTAAAAATCAACTAAAAGATGAATGTAAATAGTAGTCAAAAATCAATAATAATGGTTTACAACGGGGTATCTTGAACATTTTTTTATTCGCAACTGATGAGACAAATGTTTTTCCAACCCTGTGTTATAAAAGCAATAGGCAGAAATACAGTTAGTCATTTATTATAATCTTGCTGTACATAAAAAACAGATAAACCACCTCCTCACCAAAAATTGCAAAATATTATTCATGGTGTTTACTGTCTATCATTTTAGAAAAATACTAAAATCTAACAGGAACAAAATTTATATTCATAAAATTATTGAATGACACTGAGTTATTTTACAATAATCACAAATAGGAGTGAATATCTGTATAGATGTTACATAATTAATCTTAATATTTTTGCCAAACCCCAGTAATCTTTTCAGCATGCCTACTTACAGAAGCGCTACTTTGCAATACTTCACCAGATGAAAATAAATAGACTGGTATTCGCAAGTCAACTCAAATATTTATGGTTGCTACTGGTGTTGCTGCTGATATCTGTTTGTTTTTCTTACTATGCTCTTTTTTTAACCTTTGTCAGAAAATCAATTATATATATATATATATATATATATATATCCATAGGAATAGAGCATTCTGGTGGATGGGGAATATATGCTAAAATAAATATATCACTTATATTCAACCTTCCTGACCATCCAGAGGTAGGATACAATCAGGGTCTGAAGCGAAGGTTTCAATCCAGCCTTGTGGTACTGGATGGGATAATGGATAGTCTATTGCCACAATGAAGAGTTGTAATGCCATGAACCAGCTGTCTGTGGATGACAAAATAATTAACGCTCTCCTATTCAGGGTTGAGCACTCTTTAAGTGAGGAAACTCGTTCATTGAAAGCTTATGCAATGCTCCTCCATAGGAATAGAGCACTCTGGTGGATGGGGAATATGTGCTAAAATAAATATATTGCTTATATTCAACCTTACTGACCGTCGAGTTTCCTATAATGGATAGTCTATAGCCACACTGAAGAGTTGAAATACAACGAAACAGATGTCTGTGGATGACACAATAACATATTTATATATATATATATATATATATATATATAGAGAGAGAGAGAGAGAGAGAGAGAGAGAGAGAGAAAGAAAGTGAGAGAGAGATGTACTGAGAGTGGAGAGGAAGAGTATTCCATAGCCATGGCATTTTGAGGTAGAGAGTATACCCAGTGTTTCTTGTGAAATCTAGTACTGGAAAACTGTAGTTATCTTGAGGAGAGATACTCATGGAGAAATTCACAGAGCAAGGATGATTAAGATTTTTAGAAACCATCAACTAAAACTGGTGGCAAAACCTTCAACAATGGTTTCTTCAGTTTTTAAGTTGCTCTGACTGGCTGGCTTCTGTATGTATGTATTGCGCATACTGGCCACACCAATGGAGCTAGAGAGTTGAAAATTCAAACATTTATTCCTTATCAAATCTAAGAAATGTTTTTTTGTGTTTTTACTCTAACCCCCGTGGGGAATCAGTTTGCTAAATAAGTTTATGCTAAATTGGTCCCTTAGTTCATATCTGGCAATATTCACATTTGTTTTTTTGAAAATTCATTTTTTTTTCAGAGATCACAGTCTCTTTCGGTGATCATTGCCCAACAAAAGGTAAGAGAAGTGACTTATCCACTGATTATCCTTTCTTCAAATCTTTTAATTGATCACCCCAAACACAGGATGCTGCCAAGAGACTATGATCATGAGACAGTTTCTATTGAGTGACTAACCAGTCCTGTTTCATTATTTTTCAAAGATTTCATTGGCTTTTTCTAGATGATAATAAAAACAACTTGTTATCGAAATCACAGTTAAAAGTAAAAAGAAAATAAAGATTGAGTATTTATTAGAAACAAGCCTTATCAACAATGCCTGTCATTGAGGGATAACCTATATGTGCACTGAGGGTAACAGTAAACGAACACATTTCCTCTATCACTATGATATGTTTGAATTTATCATTGTAAATTTTGATCTGGTTCTATGCAGTTATTTGAGATCTGCTTCCAAAGAAATCTATTTAAAAAACAAGGTCATATGACTATATAACGTTCCTTGAGTGACTTATACTTTATAAACTACCAGATGACCGCAAAAAAACCCACCAAGAATTTGATGGAATATAGTCGCTAAAATATAACTCAAATAGTTCCTTGCTGAGATCTCAGCTATTCCATTGCTAAATAAGATATCAATCGTTCAGTGATCTATCAGTGATTTACCATGAATACATTTTTGAATCATTTGAGTTATATTTTAGCAACTATAATCCACCAAATTCTCAGCGGTTTTTTTGGGGGGGGGGGTCATCCAGTAAAATCTTAGCATTTCCTAATATCAGATGTATAACATTTTTATTAACAAGATTTATTGCCGCTGCGATAAATTTAATGAGGTATTTGAAAGTATAGTAAGAAACGATTCAATCAAAGTACTTATTAGAGAAAATATCCTTGTATAATTTGAATAAATTATAATCCAGTGAAAACAAAATTACTAAATAATTCTAAAAATCAGATCACAAACTTATTGATGAGTTTTTTTATATCCAAAATATCTTTTTAATACTTATCTAGAATGATTTTTAAGAGAAAAATTTATGAAAATATTTCATGCATGAATAAATTTATTAGATATAATATGAAAAAATGATTACTGTTAAAATAATTTTCTTTTTTCCAAAACATCCTGATATTTTCGTTTATAACATGTGTAAGTACCACTCAAACTCAGATAAACAAAAATTGCATAAAATAGTCGAGGAGTTCCCTCCGAAAGTGTAACAGAAAAATGTTCATAAATAAATTATCAGATATATTTCTGAATATTTGACCAATCACATGTCAGCTTTCAGCAGGCAAAATTAGTTTCTGGGAGCCTAGTTATTTCATATATAAACAATGACAGCTGAGATCCATCAGTCAGTCTCACAGCCTCGTGCCATTGGGAGCATAGCCAAGTTGACTCACATCACATACATATGCATTCACCAGCACCTGGCATCTCTCACATTCATAGACATTACCAAGAAAGACAAGTGACTCACACACATATACATACACTTGCATACGCAAACACAATGCAATACTTGTATTTACAAGTACACCTGTAATCTTACATAACTCTAAAACACTTCTTAACCTTTTACATTCATACTGACATACACTTTTTGCAATGAATGTTAATGTAATATTATATTAATGTCACCACAGATTCTTTTGAACTCAAACATAATTTGACAACTCATGATAAAAGATAAAATATCTTTGTTGCGGCTATTTTGAATAAAGAAAAGATATTTATTCATATCCATCTTTTTCATCTGATGATTTATTTGAACATACATCAAATTATAAAATGAAATGTTCATGCTCAGAGCCAATACAGGTACTCCAGACATGACCAAATGCAGGTTATGCATTTTGAACAAACTTTTCAATTCTTCTCTAGATAACCATATTAAGGTTATATTCATTCAAGATATTTAATCTAATCATTATCATAGCACTTTCATTCACTTGTCAAATACATTACCAATTTCTTTGCATATCTTTCTAGCAAGTGTGCCAGTCTCAAGTTTATAACAGCCCGTGACTAAATATTTCTCCAAATCGAAGAGTTCTCACATTGCTGAATATTATCTTTTCCTGATCCACCATGAATAGCTCAGTGGTTACAGCATTGGACTAGAGGCCACAGTTTCTCTACTTCAATATTTTCAGCTTTGAGCTTTTCCATCTTTGATATCAATATTCTCAAATTGAGTAAAATACAATTAGTTAACCAAAAAAACTTTCTTATAATTAACTGCATCAGTGGAATATATTTGGAAATGATGAATAAACTATTGGAAATAGTCTTGTACAAGCTAAAATTCGATAACAATAGCTTACAGCTGAATTACTTTTGAAATGATTATTTTTATTCATTTTCAAATACCAAGTATAAAAACTACACTTTAAATGATCTGAAAGTTCTATTTATGAAGGTGTACAAGCAAGTCTGAACCAGATTTCTTGAATTTAAAAATAGAAAATTCCAATGGAGAATGAATTAACAGTAAGTAAAAATAAGTTCAGGTATAATCGAGCCAAGAAATGACATCATTGATAAACTTAAAAATACTTGACTTTTCCGAGTGATGGACTGTATTGGAATTTTATATGTATGTATATATGTATATATATATGTATATATATATATATATATATATATATATATATATATATATATATATATACACACACAGATAGCGTGATGATCTGCACTTGAGATTGTCATGATATGACCTAGTATATAAGTACTACAGGTGTTATATTGGTGGAGAGACTGCATGATAATGGTTACACCGTCACATGTGTTGATGAAAACTTTTGAAACTTGCAACACAATTTTACCACCCCCAAATAGGTTTTTAGTGGGGTGGATTGTAACTACAATGTAAGTTTATGCCAAATTGGTCACTTAGTTTGTGTCTGGCAGAATTCACACTTGTTTTTAAAATTAGAACTGTAGTGATCACAGCCCAGAAAAAGGCAAGGAAAATAAAAATGGCATGTTTTGTCTATTTGATAAAATTTTGCAAGACTAATTACCTTTCAAAGTTTTTGATGAACTTACAAGAGTATACGTATAATAACAGTGGTTTGTCTACCGGATGAATAAAAGAAATATATTTGTAAGAGCTGAGTAGCGGCTTTCAGGATTGCAAAAATAAAATGGGTTTGCTAGAGAAGAATCTGTTTGTGGTTTAAAAATAAGATTTTAAAAGTAACCAGATCCGAGATTATGATACTCTTATCTCAGTATTATGGATGCCATCATAAATATAAAAAGTATTACTTTATATATGGCATAAAGCAAGTCTTTTTTTCAACAAAATGAGTTTATTAAAAAAAAAAAATCACCCAGCCTAGGAAGTTGAGGCACTCCTCTAAGTCAACAATTAACTTTTACCACAGTAGATAATCAGCATTTCCTAGATACCCCCTGCTGAAATGAAAGAGCATCTTTTCAGCATTTCAAGAGAATATTCTAGAATAGACTCGGTCTCTTCTCCACTGATGAAACTTATCTGCAAGCTATTCAATAGCCTCATGTTTAATGTATAGTTACTTTAAAGGGATAGCTGTTCTGTAAGAGAGGAAACTCATTGCTGGAATTAAATGAGGTTATAACTAGAGGGTACCAAATGGGTGGCCATTCAAAAGAGAAACAGGTTTGTCCAAGAGTTCTACATGTCATCCAATGTGGTAAATGATGTCCTAAAGTTGAGATTAGTGCAAATAATTGAAATAAAAAAATAATGCTCCCAACTACTCATAACACTTTATTTAACAGTACATTTAACATACATGTTATCAGTGTAATAGGAAAGTTATACTTGTTCA
The DNA here is from genome assembly GCA_963457665.1 of Thysanoteuthis rhombus. Classification (NCBI taxonomy): domain Eukaryota; kingdom Metazoa; phylum Mollusca; class Cephalopoda; order Oegopsida; family Thysanoteuthidae; genus Thysanoteuthis; species Thysanoteuthis major. Next base: position 37,341,048 of record OY735204.1, read on the forward strand.
GTTTTCAAGTTGACCAGCCCCCAATCCCGCCACCCCCCCACAAGATAAACAATGACAATTTTCCAAAACCAAGTCATTCTGAATCAGTTATGGGTTAATTCTAGAATGAGAATTATCACCAAACCAGGAATTCTCTTGCAAATTCTGCTATTACTGTATATTCAGCTCTCCAGATATATAATAAAGACCGGATAGTAAGTTGGAAGAAAGAAAATAGGAAAAACACCGGGAGGAGAATGGTCACAAAAAAGGTCAAAATCATCGGCATTGCAATCTTCAAAACTATCTTCTTCAGCTGGATTTGTAAATAATTCACCGCAAGAGTCACTACAAGCAGTCACATGCTTGATTCCATTTTTTTATACGAGCAGGTTGTTCCGCAAAGGTTTCCCGAGGACATGCTTCAACGACCTCTTACATCTATGAAAAAAACCCTCTTGTGCAGACTCAGCACTATTTTATATTATAGTCATCCTGCCAATTCTGTCTTTCCATCTCCAATCTCTGGCATCCGAAATGGTCAAGTCAAATTTTGCTGATGGACTCAACGTAAAATAATTGCAAGACATATATCTCTTATATATCAAATGTGAACTAATGTCTGACGAAAATATAGTTGGTGAGTGCAATTCAAGTATGCTTCTGAAATTAACTTTAGATGATCCTGAAACTTGTTATAAGATACATTGATACGTAAGGATACTTCTATTTTGGATTACTAGCCCAATATGTCTTCATTGTTGTAGTTTGACTCATTAACTGCTGTCCTGTCCTTGATGTGTATTACCATCTGTTGATGGTGATACAATACTCATTACGCAGAGAGTTCTTGTGCCATCAATACTCCTGTCATTATGATCTATATTGTCAGCTGACCACTGCGTAAATGAGCCTGGTCAGTTCTCACTTAGAGCATCTACAGTAGTTTCAACTTCCACAACAGACTGTTTATAGTGTGTGATCTCATCTGAAAACCAATCTGTTCACTTCATTAAACAACCACTTAGAGCAGAACACATGGTCTAATTCAAGCCCAAACAAAATGGGAGATAATGACTATTTTGGATAATTGACATTGATAATAACTTATCTAACGCTTGCTTGTTTCAGCAGTTGTTAGGGATTTAATGAATATTGCAAGATAGGAAGGTAATCAGTTCAATCCTTGTTCAGTGCTCTTGATCTCTTCATCAGTGAGATAGTTGTCACAATCATATGTTGCTTTTCTAATTCCTCAAAGTATAAGTTTAGCAGTCATGGTAATAATTCTTTCAGCTCTATCTTCTGCACTTTCTTTCTTATTTAATAACTGGTATCATTAATCAAATGATCAGAAATTCTCATGAAGCAAACTATCTTATCTGTAAAATAGATTGAATCCCCATATCTTTGTCGTAAGTTTATTTTCAACCACTTTGGACCATAAACACCTTCGCCATCTGCAATTTCAGTCATCTTTATTGTGAAACCTCAACAAGAGAATATAGCACTACTACAGATTCTAGACATTTGTAGACACGGTTGAAATGATTCAAGTTCACTGATGCTCTTAGTGTACCTGGAGTAGTCATCAATAACCTCTTTCTGGTAGTAAAATCTTTGTGGCAAGACTTGTGGTAACAAGCTCCAGCTGCTACAAAATCATAGTAATCTAGTACTCTTATTCTCACATCTTCAGGCCATTTATCATTCCGTCAAGAATACACATTATGGGACTTTTCATAAATTGGAAGAGCTGCAGCTATTACAAACTTACTTCCACTTGGATGTTTTTTGTCTTTAAAGTAAAGTTGACCACGAATGAATCAGTTTTCTTTCCAATCAAATCAGATATTGTTAAAACTTTCTTCACTTCATTGCTACAGCTTCCTTGGCCAATGGTTGTTACGTATACTCTTTTGACGGGCATGATGAATCCTTACACTAGTGTTGCTGGCTTGGGCTTCTAACAGGTACTTTTCCAAGCAGCTATCATTCACCTTCCATGAATAGTTCACTAGGGTCTGATCGCCTTTCCCAACTTTCTGTACACTTTCTAATTTAGAGCCTGGATCCTTGCATTTCACACATCACTTGTCCATCAAATATGCTTCCTCACAAGGCTCTTCATGCAGCTCCCCAAAGAAGCAGTTCTTCTCTATTTCTGCCATTTCCATTCTTTTCTTAGTTATTTGAAAAGAATAAGAGAATGAGTCAGAAGCATAGGTTTAACAAGTCCCTTTTTCAATTCTACCAAGAAGAAAGAAAAATTCAGCTTTTGCTTAGTCAGACTATTGTTTTTGTTTGTGGGGGACTAGAAAAAACTGCTTTCTTCTCCGAATTGCAAGAGATAACAATTATATGCAGACTTCTCTGACACTTTGGACTTTCCAGGTGTCTGTTATCTGAGGTCTTGACCCCAGGAAAAGAATGTTGATATTGTAAAATAATCATTGCTCAAATTCAGTGAAAACATCCCTCCCAACATAAAACCATATTTCTCTTTTTGTCATTCACACAATTCATGATACATGTGTGTGTGTGTGTGTGTGTGTGTGTGTGTGTGTGTGAATATATCATATATATGTATAAATTAGTTCACTAACAGGTTAGAATACTTCAAGGTTTTATAAAAAAATGTCTGCATTTTTAATCAATATTGCTATGTCATTAAGAGATTTACTTTTCATATTTTTGTAATTGAGATGTAGGTTTATATATACTCCAGAGGTGTATTTGTGTCAAAAATTGGAACATTTTAGCCCTGTTTGAAGTCCTATAAGCTAGGATGAAGTGGCAAACCTTGGTTGCAGTGGCTACCTAAAACAATAAATTTTATTCTTGAACCCTGTCGTGTTTAAACACTCATAACTTTTCCCCCAAAAGTGTGGAAGGAAGGATTTATGAATATTAATCTACAAAGAATGAGCTTTCCAATGGTACCAAATATCTTTAGCCTCTAATTGATTTCACCAATTTAGCTGGACTACAAAGCTTCAATAGGCCTGGCAAATGGGGAGTGGTTTATACTAATAATTGCTGGTGTAAACCTAACACTGTGACACCTTCAATGAGGGTATAAGCGGAGAATGATGATACACATGTACATAGCCAGGGAACCTTCTGCTTTTATATGAAGACACCAAATGGAAATAGTGAATAAGATTCTTTGCAGCCATTCCAAAACTATGAATCATGTCATGGATCAAGAGAAACCAGGTACCTCCAAATGCTGAACAGAGTCTGCACATAAATCCTGCCTGGTGCACGATATAAAACGTATTGGGTGAGAGAAATGCTTGAGCTCAAAATTGCAATTGTATATCAAGTGACCCAAACTGCATTTGCATTTTGTTGTACGCACTATTATATCACTATCACGTCTTTTCTGTCTCTTTCTCTCTCCCCTTTCTTTCCGCTGATAAAAGCCAATATGCCACCAGCAACTTCGGATCAGTCTTCTTCCAGATCACGTTGTGGACTGACTGCATAACTTTCAATCTTTCTTCCCCTCTCTATCTCTCCTTATGACCGACTTAAGCTGGCTGGGTAAATGCCAACTCAGTTGTTTGACACCTCAAAAAAAAAAAAAAAATGACTGGAAACCCTCTCATCAAGGACTCCCAACACCCCTAAGCCGAAACATTGACCAATGAAAATTTCTGAATTACTTTCTTGCGTTTTTGCGAAAAAAATTTTCCAAGGAAATTTTGAGATTGACAAAATGGATTTAAAATGAGAATTATGTCTCCAAAATGTCAGTGGATGGTCAGGCCTGTGTTGAAAGTTACAAACTCATAGCAAATCTTATCAGCCTTAGGAATGTTCCCTACAACTAGCGTAAGGAACTGTTATCTTTCTCGGTGGTCAACCCTCACTTGATCTGCTCACACCATTAAAGCTTGGAAGGCACATCTGCAAAACTTTCATTGTTAGTGAGATTAAGTGGCAGTAAGCACTGCTAATATCGTTACATCTGACATTCAAGTTTATTTGTTCTCCAAAAATTCAAAATTTTTCATCCCACGTAAACTAAAAAGAAAGACACTGTAAAGACTGCAAAGTCTTAATTCTAAGTAGTATTTTCAGATGCCGGGATGTTAGCAATTATTCCTATGAATGGGAAGCCATCTTGTAGAAGTAGCAGCCACAATGATACAGCACTTATGAATGGATTGACCAGATTGGATTAAAGCATGGGTGAATAGTCCTGTGATTCTAATAGTGTTTGTTTTGAAGCTACGATAAGTAAGTAATGGAGTAGGAAATGGTAGCAGCAATAAAGTAGTCCTTGTAGACCAATGAGCCACATCTCTGCCATCAACTGATAGTGTAGTGATTTTTACTTGAAATGGACCCAACATCTAGGTTTGAATAAACTGAATAAAATTCAAGTCATTCAAGTTGAAGTGTGGGGTTTCCAGAGAGGGCGAAGTGAATTACACATGGAACAGAATGAAACAGATAAATAGATTTTAATGAAAGATAAACATCTGCATAAAGAGTGAATAGAGAGTTTGATAAAGGTCTTTCAGAACTAAGTTTAAATGAGAAAGAGAAAAGCACTTTTAAGAAACATGTTTGAAAGGATAGAGCTTGTAAGACCATGCTGAAAACAGAAGAATGACTGAAAAGTGAGGGAGAATATGAGTCCATGAATATTGTTCATAAATTGTCTGAACAATAAAACTGTATACATGGCCATGTGTGTCGAGATCATGTAGACTGGTATTTCCAGCGGTAAAGTGCATGATTGGCATAAAATGCTTTGCCAAGAAGAGTCAGGTTAAAAGACAGGTCTTGAAGGAATGTTAGAATGGTTTATCGCTAAGCATCATGAAGAGATGGGTAAAGTTTGTTGAGAAGTTAGTCCAAGAGAGACATAAGCAAGCTGAAAGTATAGACGAACAATGTGTGCTGTGAAAGAGAGCTCTTACTCAAAATTATTGGTTGGGTTGCTAAATATGTGGAATTAACTTTTTGGGTTGTTTCAAGTAGCCATTTTGATAAGGGTGCCGATTCTTTTGAGAAATGGTATCATCTTGGTGGGCTGCAGGAAGAACGAACGAAACTTGGCATGCTTTTATATTTATAGGCGTAGCTGCTGCTGGTGGTTGCTATTGGCAACCAGTGTTGCTAATTCAGATGTTTTTCATCTAAATCTAGATGTATTTGTTTGCGTCTGAAATCGTTATTTTGATGGGTTTTTTTTTAATGAAATAATAATTTCATTTAAATCATAATGAAAAAAGTAATATTCTAAATGAATTAAGTAATATTTCGATGTAATGAATGTTGAAGATTAAAATCAAATCTAATTCATTAATACGTAATATATTTCCTAGATTTTAGATATATATCTGGAGAAACTAGATGTTTTTAGGTGTTTGAGATGTTTTATGTTTTATTCAGTTTTTGATGTAAACCTGAAAAAGAAAAAAACTGCTGGCAACGGACTTTCATTTTTTAGCTCTCTTGGTGGCGACTTACTCCAAGGGAAGATAAATACAAAAACAATTATTTTGAAAATGCAGTCAATGATGTATCACTGTTAGTAGGAACTGAAACGAACAAATGAAATAACACACACACACACACACACACACACACACACACACACACACACACACAAAAAGTCAATTAACGTAAGGGTTTGTTTGTTTTTTCTTCTCTCGGAAGTGAGGAAGAACTTAACATAAGATTGAGGAGGAAAACTCGTGATAACATTGTTACTCATCTTTTTTTTTTTTTCACATTAAATGCTTTATTTTTCAAACTTTCTCGATGGTCTGGACGTAGTAGATAACAAGTATGATTTTCTTTTTCATCCGTCAAAAAAAAATAATGATAATGACGACATAGCTGATATTGTATCTTTAAACGAATGAACGAAGTGTTGGTGATGCTTGTTGCGAATATAATCCGTAGGTTCGAGGAAGTTACCATCTTATCAACTTTAAACCTTTATATTTATCATAAGAAGTATAAATATTTCTAAAATTCACCTCTCTGTCGTTCGTACAATAAACACTCCTGTGTTAGGAATATCCCTCTCTTTGAGTTTTCGGTGTGCACTAAGGTTCCCAGCGCCTTTTTAGGAGGCGTCATTTTTTTTTTTTTTTTTCTTCTAGAGGCACTGTCGGTTGGTCAATAAGTCATTCCCTTTATTGTTTCTAGGGTGTTTTGTGTCAGATTTACTTCGAACTTGACAGAAAGGTGGCTGTTGATAAGATGCTTCCTACTTATGAAAACCTACCTCTCAGAATCACGTGATATGGCGAATCCTGGTCAAAAGGCATCAGCCTAAAGGACAGCAGTGTAGAACATACTACTGTAAATTACAATCGCATCCGATCAAAAGGCATCAATTCAGAATGCCAATGACTGTTACACGAATATTGTACCTGAAATTGCACTAATATTCAATTGAAGTAATATTTTCAAATGAAACAAGTCATATTTTCGGACACTTTTTTACCACGAAAATGAGTAATATATCGAAGTGGTCCTAAAAGTCTCTAAAAATATATTTATCAATAAGACATAAATTGAGATAAACATTAAGATTAACATAATTATGTCTTTATTAGATTTCGACGCCATATGAAATCGATCGTAGAATTTGAAAAAAAAATTAAATTAATTAAAAAGGTTTTAATTTCATTTTTGCATTGATATCTTATGAAAATGTTATTTGAGTGTTTGATTATAACTTTTAATTAAAGAAACCGTTTTCTTATTGCCTATGTATAACTTTGACTAAATGAAGTTAATGAATTAAGCGTGTTTACGATCAACTTTTAAACGTCTAAGAAATTGATTATTTCTTTACTTAAAAACTTGGTAGACAACATTTTTTTTCAATTTTCCCTTTCTTTTGACTTATAATAATTCATCTTTTTTTAAATTATTGATCTAATGGATACTTTTTCCAACCCATAAAAAGGTGCCTAAAAGCAGATGATCTTTCTTCATTTTTATCAACAAAATATAACAGCAGCAAGGTATGATGGGTTTCAACAATTTTTCGTTGTTTAAATTGTTAAGAATCTCGAATATCCAAAGGATGGATGAACAATTCGTTTTGGCGTCTTTTTTTGTTTTCGGAACAAGTGTGAATAATTTTATTTTAGAATAAAAACTGTTATTTCTTTCGTTAAACCTTTTAACCCATCGTTTCATTATGAGCAGATTCACAGATTCAGTTACATTTGCGATAGTGAAACTGTACATCTCTATCCATTTGAAAAGATTGAATGAATAAAAAGTTTTTATTTTATGTTCGAGTCATCCATATAGTCTAAAATGATATCATTTTAAAGTATAAGGTATAATCAAGCAGCATACTAGATGCAAGAATGAAATTGAAACCTTTTATGCATTCTACAATTTCATGGAGGCAAAATCTGCGAAAAAAACATAATTCTACCTTTTGATTCAGAACTATTCTCTTCAGTGAATTTGTATGATTTATGGTACCACTTCAAAGCAATGATTAACAGAGATTACTTTATTAGTTATGAAAAAAGTTCTACAAAATTACTTATTTCAGACAGTACGAAAAAAATAGAATGGAAATAAAACTTTTTTTCATTTGAATTTGCTAAAAAAATATTAAATCAAATTACTTAAATAGTAAAAATTCATGTAAAGTATTCGTAACTAGCGTGTGTTGTATTTTTGGCCAAATGGAATCATAACTTGCAGTAGCCTATGCTACACAGCTGTCCTTTTGAATGATGCCTTTTGACCAGTCACCGACCTGGCAATAATGGCGTTTAAACATTGTTTTAAAATCGATTATCATAGCTGTTTTGAGTCAGATTTACTTGAAACTTGACAGAAAGGTGTTTCTTGATAAAATGCTTTTCGACACCCCCCCCCATCACCACTCAACTTAGGGTCACATGATCTGTCAATAATGGCGTTTAAACTTTGTTTTTAAATCGATTTTCTTGGCTTTTTCAAGTCAGACTTACTTCTACTTCGTATTTGAAATAGAATGGTGCTCTTAGATAGGAGGCTCCTTAACCTAAAGTTGTCTACTACTCGAGGTCACATGATCTAGTAATAATGGTGTTTAAACTTCCTAGTGGACGCCTCATTGAACTTTCGATTCTTGTTTGACGTTTGTAAATTTGAGAGAACAGAGACCGGGGTTGGCCATTTTATGATCAAATTTTACAAATTTAGCCATACTTGAATTTTTGTTCATTTTTTCATTTCGTTCGAACATTTTTCTAAATAGAAAAAAAAGTAAATAGTTGTGCTTTCAATCCTTAATATTTTCGTTTCCACAGGAAATTTGTCGGTTTGAAAGGAGTCAATTTTTAATGTCATGCAGGGTGTTCTATATTTACAATGCAATTGTAAGACTGAACTGGGACCTTACTTTCCGTCGTTCCTCCTGAACAAAAAAGTTTTGTTTTTTTTTTCAGTAAATTTTTATCTTCTGGGTGTATATCTCATTTTTTATAAACAATTTTGGTCTTTGGTCATTTTTTGCTTATTTTTAGCCAGAAATGTCTAGAGTATACAATGTTGAAAACTGGTTTCCGCCGGGAACTTTTGCACCACACTACCTAAATAATAATTTTATAGTCAACTGACACTTACAACAATTCTTTCTTATAACCAGATTTAGATTCATGTGATGAGTGTGTGGGCCCGAGTATAGATCCTAATCCAAAAACTCACAAAATGGCTTTTGTTTCTCCCAGTTGGACTTATGTTTGTTAGTTGTAATGTACTATTTCATCAAATAATATTTGGCAAAGTTAAAGACTAAGAGGTAAAAAAAAAACACCGCATAACTTAGCTAACATTTGTTTAATGTTTCCTCAACGAGGTACGTTGAAGATATCTTTATTCTATAACCAAGAGTGTAAACTACTTTTCAACAGCACAATTCAACTTGCTTTGGTTGCAGTATTAGACCAAGAAAAAAAAATGAACTTTGCTCCTCCTCCTTTGTCCAGTCATTCACACCAACATTGACGGCTGTTAATAGCGTTTACGCACTAATAAGATACGGACTACATTTCTCCTACTATCAACTTCTTACTACGGTCTCATTTGGAAGTTAAATCAACCTTGAATACGTTTAAAGAGACGCCCTCTGTGTGTCACTTTTGTTTAAATAATGGTTAATTTATAAATCAACCATTAGATTCAATAAAATTCCTGGTTGAATTATCTTCGTCAGCTTAACACGTCACGTGTGCGTTTATATTTTTGTCTGAAGCATTTGTCAAGGGAGATAACTATGAAGTGCTAATTATGGAGTAGTCTCCCTTTTTATCTATTTATTCATTTTAGGGGGGGGGGGGCTAATGCATGAAAAAAATTCATGTTCATTCTGATTGGTTAAAAATGAATAAAGAAAATGTATTCGATATTTTCTGAGTACGAATGCAATTATGAAATTATTTGAAGCATATTATTTGTTGTCGGAACGCAAAAAAATTGACGATTGTTGAAATCAACTACGGATGCACAAAAGGGCAAAACCTCTTGTTACACCAGGTTACGTCAGCTATACATAATTTAACAATTGCTTCTTCCTACAGACATAAACAATTTAATTTATTCAAAGCAATAACAACATAATTTATGTAATAATTTCTGTTTTACTTTCTTTAATTTTCCACACACTTGCTCACTCGATGTTAAAGATGGTGCACAAAAGTTGTGCACCGTTTTAAACATCGAGTGAGCGAGTGCGTGGAACTTCACAATTTACAATCGTTATTCGATACAATTATTTATATGTACGGTTTGATTAACGTCTTTCTTGTGAATCCGTAGTCGATTTCAACAATGGTTGATTTTTTTTGCGTTCACCAAATGAAGGATTGCCTCGTTTAAATACTGACGAAATTTCATTTATCTTTTTTTCCTTTTTCTTTTCTTTTTTATTCATCTTTATTTATGGTCATTACCGATCCAATTAGGATAATTAGACCTTCTTTTCAAGTTTTTCTTTCCTATGTATAAAAAAAATTTCACAGACTCAGTCCGGTTACAGTAAAAGACTGTAACTGTATCGAGTGCTTTGAAAGCATTCACCAACAGAGCTTCCCCCGTTTCCCGACCCAAACTGTTCCTCGGCATGGGCGAACTAGTATGCGAATAATATCGATACTTACTACAAGTATTAGAAGGTGATAAAGATAACATTAAATGTTTTCTTTTAATCAGCTTGAAGCATTGGTATCCTCAGTTGATCGGCAACGGCTACTGCTGATGATTGGCAAACTCTTACAGTTGCAGGGTTATTATTCATTTATCAGAGTTGCGAGCTGACAACCTGAGGTCTCGTACGTAGTACACACAGGAGAGGCTAGAGAAAACTGGGAAGTGCCTATCTCTCGATGCTTGCAAAACCTATAATAGTAATATGTCACACTTGTCCTTCAGATTTGGCTCAAGTGGTGGCTAGGGAGGAGGAGATCGATCTACGAGAGGCCCATGGACAAAAACAGAACAGAACAATAACAACACACGGGGAGTCACTGCGGAAGGGAAACTCTTACAACTTGCCCTCTTTTTCGCTGTCGGTCTAGTTCTTGTAAAATCCCCAAATGCACCTTAATCTATCAACAACAACAACATGCACGCCATGAGTACGTGAGTTCTCATTTAAAATCGGTCGGCTGTAGAATGTAGATGTCAGTTAGTTCTTTCTTACAAAATCTGCGATTCCTCCGATTCTATCTGTCTGGGTATTACATGATCTACGTTATCAAAATGCAACAGAGCAAGACAGAAAGATAGATGGATTGATAAAAAAAAAAAACCTTAAAAAGAGTGAGTTAATTTGAAGACGGGCGAATGCATAAAAACACCTGTTCGTGTTAATTTTCTCTAATACTTCTCTCGGCCATTCACTTTCAAATTGTTTTTTCTTTCTTTCTATATATATATATATATATATATATATATATATTACTTAGTCGCCGTTTTATCTTTCCATCTCAGTTCTCATCAGCAGGCAATGAACGTATGCACAGGTAGGCAGAGATGTACAAACTTACTTAAGCTAATCACTTTTTGTTTACCTTGTTTCATATTACGAACGAAACTCTTTTTCAAATAAATTCGTTGAATGCCTTAGTTTTTTTTCGAGGTCATTTAAAAACAGATTTTTTCATGAACCTAAAAATAAGATCAACTGTTTGTGCAGCGATACTATTTGGATTATGATTTTAAAATATGAAAACAAACTTGACAGATGTGTTAAAAAGCGAGAAAAAACATTTTTTTCTCATAGCAATTATCAACACAAGCAAGAACTTGGAAGCCTCTATTCACGTTTCCTACAAATTGTGTAGCTTTCACAAAAAAAAAAAAAAAGAAAGAAATTACCATAAAGTTTCGTATAGGGCATTCTAAAGTAATTACCAGGTAATAATAATCAGGTGTATGTATTAATAGACGAGAGGAAAGAGGGGAAAAAAGGAATTAAAAGCGAGTGAGAAATGAAAAGGGGCACGATCAGAGATGATTGAATGAACTCATTTTAAGAAGGAAGAAAGTAAGAGGAAGAAAGATGTATACACATGCCACAGCTATCACTTTGCTTTGAGAGAAAAGGTAAGTAATGAAATAGGCGATAAAACGTTTGAAAGATAACTGATGGCTACACTATTAGTCCGACCAAAAATATTCAATATCACCTGGTCCTCCTGATTGAACTCAATGACTTGTGAGCGTACTAAATATTACTGGAGAGAAGAAAAAGGTGAAGTAGTCGGAAACCAACTTGCTTCATTTTGAATAAAGCCGAATAGAAATTATGCATTTAAAAAAAATCTTATAGGTAAGATAGGACAGAATTATAAAGTACAACACTAAAAAAAAAATTCTCAGTGACGAACTAGATGAAAAAAAATATATGTCCTTCTTTGGCTCGAGTTATCAAGTCAATTAAAAACATTATCAATGATGCGAACTAAAAACGTTTTAACAATTAATGGAAACTCAATAAATACTGCAATAGTTTTGATATTATTTCATTAATGAAAGTTACTGTTATTGTGTAAGTAAAATGATGAAAAACTGTGTGTGCATCAAGTCGTGGACAAGCGTAAAAGCGTAATTTGGAATGTAACATTTCATGATAAGAAGTAAAACAGCTTGAGAAAAAAAAAAAAAAAAAACAACAAATGAAGAGCTCTTTTGTCGATTTTTTATAAGTACAACATATAAAAACATCCATATTCTTCCTCCCCCATTGACATGTATCAGTACCTGGACATCACATGTGATAATCAGCTGAAGCACTCATTTCTCAGCACTCAATTGTGGTGACTGCGCTTGACAGTGGTAACGTAAAACTGTGAGTGGGTGGGAATACCAAGGAGGACTTGATCGATTCTTTTTTCTCTTTCTTCCATGATTGATTTTTTCTTAAAGATTTGTGTTACTTTCACTTACCCACCGACCTAATCTAATCAAGTTATTAAGTTATAGAGTCCATGACATTTTGGCTATGGACAAGTTGCCTTCGGACATTTTGGCCGCAAATTTTCTACCCTGGACAAATTGGCCGCATTTTGTTTTTTAAAGGCGAAAATTACGAGGAAGATGGGATTTAAAATGATCTAATGCAATTTACAATAATAATAAGTTCATTGGTGTTTGTTTTTTTAGCTTTATAAATCTTTGTTTCAAGTTTTTATAGTAATTTTTTTCCTCCTTAAGCATTAAGATTCATTGATTTAATGTATTGTGTTTAGGATCTCATTGAGTCAAATATTTGATGAAAAAAGTTTGGAAAAAAAAAGTTTCAAGTAAGATACACCACAGACTTTTTGACAATAATAAACCACGTGTGAAGTGGGAATTTCAACCATGGATGAAGTAAAAGTGAAAAAAAAAAAAAAAAAAAAACAGCCGTAGGAAAACTCACACAAATTTCCGTAAGCAAAGCGAAGGTCTTAAAACTTGAGAAAATAAACAAAATTTGACTATAAAAAGTTGAAACAAATATTTATAAAATTGGACAACTCACATGAAATAACTAATTACATTTGTATATTAGATCATTATAGATCACATCTACATTCTAATTTTTCGCCTCTAAAAACGAAATGCAGCCAAGTTGTCTCAGGTAGAAAATTTGCGGGTGACCTGTCCAAGTTGAATTATTCAGGTCGACTTGTCCGCGGCCCAAATGTCCGCCTACACAAGTTGGTGAGTATCGTTTTACATTTTATCATCTCAAACCAAGGCTAAGAAAGTCCTTTCTACTGATCGGTCAGTCTGTGGTAAATTCTGCAGTGTCTGTTTTCATGAACATCTTAGTTATATAATAATAATAAAGGCAGAAATGGTCCGAGGTATTGTTTTACCGGATTAATGAAGTGAAACAATACATTTCGGGAAGGAAACTAATTGGAACAAATCCGTGCGAAGGTTCACTTTGAAATCTGCAATGACTATATCTTAGTAACTCCTTCTTTTGTAATGTATTACACATGAATACTCCCTGCTGACTCAGACCATTCAACCGGCAGTTCCGTGTTTAGACTCAGTGTTATGGTGTATACGAATAAGTTGGGGGTGGCTAGTGAGATCAATAAGTGAGCGTGCAGTGGTGTGGTAGTTTCGGGGGTTTTTGTGGGGGTGGGGTCCCTCTGTACTTGAAACGTCGCCCTCCCCTCAAGATGGGAAAAACATAGCTACCATCACATTTGTTTCCATTGGTATTTATTTGCTATTTCTTTCATTTTGAAGCGTAAAACAAGCGCTGAAACCAATTTCCCCTCTAGTTTTCGGACGTTACCACGTGACTAAAAACACACCTATGCGTGTGGAACTCGAAGTGTGCTGTCTCTTTTGTAGCAAATGCCTTTAGGTATTTATTTATGACCATCTCGTGGTGTATCATCTCAAATTATTGCTATTGTTGTGAGGACACTCGGTTAGTTATATAACACAATAAATACCTTGCAGATGATACCATCGAACCTAATGATCTAATCCTAGGTTTGATCATAAAAGACTGGAAAGTTCTTAATTAGCACAAAGAACTTATCAATCTTTTTTTGACAGAATCATTTTTTTTTTCATTACTTTGCACTTTTATACACAGTGAATTACTTTTATTTCGATTTTTAACGCCTTCACTCACAACAACCATGATAATATGAGACACTTTACTACGAAATAGCCCTCCGTAAACTATTTTGAATAATTCTTGAAAAATAAACTCATTCATAAATAAATCGAAGTTATGACCAAAAGACGAATTTTATGTGAAACATTCACTTGCACTTCTAACGAAGATCCCACCTAAAAAAATTTCTTTTAGATTCATGTGTTATTTGTTGGCGATTAAAAATCCACAAGACCTTCCTTTCCTCAACGAATTTGATTATGTAAGGTTTTGGAGAAGGGTTCTATTTTTTCAATATGTAATTATAACTTCAAAATGAACCCTTACTTTCCACCATTCGTATATTTGTACGATTTATCTTCCCCTCGTTTTAAATTTCGAAATGTTTCTAGTTTCTTCTTACCCAAAGTTACTATCTAAGTACTTGTTATCAAGGGTGTTTCCCGATAAAGGAATACTACATAATCTTCAGCTAGTGCTAACGGCTGGCAACTGCTAAAATATAGACATCCTACAAGGTAAATGTAATGAAGAAACCAATTTTGTGTATGATAGAGAAAATACATATCTGTTTTTTGTTGTTGTTGTTTTTTTCAAGAATAAATTTCTCCACAATATTCCATGTGCCTTTTGCATTTAATTTTTTATCTATTCATTTGTTTTTATGTTTTCATTTGTTATTTCCACCTAATGTTTCTGATTAAGGGAAGTAACCGCAATCCTTCAAGGCTTTACTTCGTAAAAATGACAGAAAGTACGTATCGAGTTTAGCGATATAGTCACATTGTAAATAGAACCCCACCTCTAAAACCCCGAAAATTTTTTTTCGATAACCCATGAATTCCCTGAGGGTAGTACGGTTCTATGAATTGAGAGCACAAAAAATTACTTGCGAAAATCTTTTCTTTCCATTTTTTTTTTCAGGCGGGACCTTCGTATGTCAGAAGTACCCACTGACTTATCTCTCCCAATCTGTTTTGATTTCACAAAGAGGGTTTTGTACATAGGCTATTTCAGAGCATCAATGGAACAAAGAGAATTTGCTTATAGGTAATAATCTTCCATGATCAAAATCAATAATCACAGTTTTTGCTTGTTAATCAGATTTCACTCTAGCATGCTTTTCAGAGATACCCTCATTTGTGTGGATATGTTTATTGTTTTGGTAATCTACCTGTGTTTTTGGAAACATCATTTACGAAATACCACGTGACAATAGCTTAAATTAATTTTCTTTATCAAGTATTCAATTGAAGTTCTGATTTTATCTATTTCGCTGTTTAAGCTGGTTTCAACTTTAAAAAAAAAGGCTTGAATTTTTTATGGGGACAGCTTTTCATTTAGAAACGAAGGCCAGAAAGATTTGCTTCAGTCAAATGTTCGAAAAAACAACCCTACGTAAAATGACAGAAAGTAAGTGTCCACTTCAGCATTATAGTTATATTGTGAATCGAAACCTTTGAAAAAGTATTTTCGTAAAAACTAAGAAATTTCTCGGGGCAGCACAAAAATTATTGGTGAAAAAATTTTGAGAAGTTTTTTTTTTTTCAAAATTCGACTTGAGTATATCTTAACTGTGTTGAATCTCAAGTATTTTCAGTTAATTCAGTAATAATTTACTAGTGTGCTTGAAAAAATAATAGTAAACTATGAAAAAAAAAGATATTTATTATCATCAGGTAATTCTGAACTTCAAAATTTCAATCGTATTAGTCTCACCAGGCCTGAACGGATCTATTCTTAGTACTTAGTTGGTGTGAAGTGCAACAGTGGTTACTGTAGTGGTCGACTAAGTTATCTTAATCTTAGTACGAAGCGTTAAATCAGTAGTAGTATCTATCACGGGGAAAGTTAATTCTTTAATGCTGGCTGCTGCTGATGGCAGTAGATTAGACTTTTTCTTTCCCTAACAGTTGTAGGCACAAAAATCTCAAATCATAATTGTAAATGCAAGTTGTAATGCATTGCAAAGGATGCATATAAAATGTATACACAACAAAATGAGATAAAGAACTAGATTTAAAAATAGCGAAGAATGTATTTATTGAAATGTGTATGAAACATAATGATTCAATTGAATGTGCCTTCAGAGTTGTTGTTCTACTGGTTAGCATGATGTTATTGATAGTTCTATGTAGAGAAATAAATGCATGATATACATATGTAGTTGAGAATGGACAATTGTGTATGCAGGAAGTAGAGAAACTAATGCGTTGGCTTGTATGAAGTGCACATGCATTCGTGAAATGATTGTCGTGTAGAATAAGTACTCGCTGAGGATTGAAGTGTGTTCACCAATTTTATTGAAGGTGAAGGTTGAAGGCGTGAGATTTAAAAAATTCATTGTCTTCAAGGATGGTCTATTTCAAAATCTTGACACTAATTATCTCTGAAAAGAAAGTTGCCTTTTTCCAGACTTTGCGGCTCGAATGAGGCTATTTTTAGAACAAATATCTAAATGTACTTGTTGCTGTAGATAGAGGGTATAGGAATTACCAACTTGTGTGTTCCAGCAGAATGTGTTATCTCCTAATGAAACATTTTCTTACCTGACTGAATTTATTTGGCATTATATCTGATGGTATATCCAAGTGAGTTTCAATAAACTGATCAGACAGAAAAATGTGTGGTCAGGTAAGTGTATTGCTGTTATAAATGACCTGGGAGATTTCAATCCAGTTATATATCCATGGTTTGTATACACTATTGGGTGTTTACAAATTTTCTCAAGATTTGTTTGAAAAATAGTTTGTTTTTTTTCCTTTTGGTTGACTTAGATGAAGATATTACATTATCTATATGTTGTCCAACTCCTATGGAAGTCTGCAGTTTTTCTACCACAATAAAAACAATCCTCATCTAATTTAAGGGAGTAAACTCTTTACTGCTTGTCTATCCTGTTCAGTCATACCAAACCAACATGTAAAATTAACATTCCTCTACTGATTGGCTGGTGGCTCTCTTATTTACTGAACCAAATTGACAAATTTCTCATATCTACAAAAATGTGCGAGAGCTTATTTATTTCATTCTTATTGATACATTTATAAAATGAAAATCTCCCTACCAAGATTTGAAATCATAACCAAGTGATTGGTAGCCATTTCTCTTACCGATTGAGCCAAACTGACAAGTCTTATATACCATACTGTGTGGCTATTTTGGCACCCTTGTCTATTGATTAAAATTTGCTAATAAATTTTAAGGAAGTCAAAAATAGAAGAAAATTACCTTATCTCCTCATCCTGTTGAAAATTTTTTATTTTCCCTCAGCTAAGGTCTGTAAGGAAAAAATAACTGGCTTAGAACATTTATAATTTTGATATATTGTGAACGTACTTCTTTGGCGTATTCAGTGCAAATTTAGTTATTTGATGTTGATTAATTTTTATTATAATTATCAATACTGTTGCTAAGGAATGTTATTTGGCTTTTTTAAAGCTTTATATAAAAAAAAGATTATCACTTGCAAAAAATCCTGTGTGGGTAAAATTATCAAAAACAAACAAAATTGAATTGATGGACAAGAATGAAGCTACTAAAATAGAAAGTACTGAGAACTAATAATATTGTTATTTATAGATAAATCGTAAGAACACAGGTTCATTTAAATTGGAGTTTTTAAGAAGACTGCCAAATAGCTCTAAATTGGAGTTATTTGGTACTGTTTTCTGTCAGCCATATGATAAAACTAAAGCTTCTTCAGATTTTTTTTTTCATACCATTTTAGTTAAGAAACAAGTACGAAACCCTTCTATTAGCTAGATATCAAAAATGTTACTTCCTGCAACAAACCCCTTTGACAACCTGCGGTCAAACGCTCACCAGCCCCAGTATCTCTAGCCGGTTACTCTTTCTCTCTCTTTCCTTCTCCCTAAGATATTATTTCGCTGGCCTTCCGGCCGGTCCGAACTTAACCATTTTCCCACTGTGACCAATCTGTGTATTGATTTTGCCTGTTTCAGTTCACTGATGTTTAGGCCACTCAACCTTGTCCTCACTATGTACTCCAAATACATATACAACTCTAAGTATCATGAATGAAATAGCAATGCTTTTAACTATCCGATAGTCATGATGATCTGTCTCCTAATACTCCTTACTTCAGAAGCACACATGGATTAAATTCCATGTGTTTTCTGTCTTACAATTGTCTGTCCATCATGTGTTCTCCGGTGTCAGAGAATGACTCCCAAGTTCCACACGTAACTTGGCATTTTGGCATACACACTGAACTTGGTCTCCATAACCATTCCTTGGTACACTCCAAGCCTTATGGATTCAAAAGCAGTTCAGGTACCTCCACTTGACTCCGACAACTGCACCATGGTAACAAAGCTCCCTGCTTTTGATTAGAAGCTATCTCCCATTTTTTTCCCTTCTCTTTACACGATCAATCATATTAATGTTTTCATTTGTGTATTACATGCACATTTCATTTTTCCATCCCAATACTTGTGTGTGTCCTTTTTACTTTGTTTAATATCTGCACCTCACGTTCATATTTGGTGCGCATTCTCTCCATACATCTCCCTTCCTCTTTCAACATTTCCACTGACGTGGGCCTACAAATACCATAGGCACCCATCCTTCAATGAGAACTATCAATAACTACATAAGAACAATATTTCTTATAGTAGTAAGACAGTTTGATGTATAAATGATAAAATTTCAGGTATAACTTAACCAATTATTGTAAAATAAATACTAAAAAAAAAACATGCATAAAAAGCCCCACAGTCCAGTATCCACTAAAATTCATCTTACAGATGTGCAAAGGCTTATTTCATTCTAATAGGTTGATACATTTATACTAAAAAAATATGTTTTGCAATATTTTTTTCATATATACAGTGCAAAAGATGCTGTAATCATCTTCAGTCAGAATAGAAGTCAGAAAGAATTTCTGGTAGAATTAAAGAAATATTTTCAGCTCAATTATTTCATCTGAACTATATAAACCAAAATCTTCTATTTCTAAACTGCAGATTATTAGAAATGAGGATAATTATAAAGTTCACAACTAGCAGAATCTAAGGAATCAAAGTCCAAACTGTGTTTCACCATATTGATAAATTTTACATTTTAAAATACTGTACTTATGTAATATATATTTTGGTGTAGCCATGCAGTAGATATCTCAGTTGTATTAGATAAGTGAAAATTATAGGGGTGATCACCTTATTGTCCACAGTTTACTTCTAGAAAAATTACACATACCAGACTGGGTTATTGTAATAAAAAGCAAAATTTACCTTTGAGTGTTTTGACAGAAATGAAGTGTTTTTTGTACATCTTTGGGGGAACTCAACCAATTATCAGTATGACATTCAATTGACTGGACTTATAATCTAAATTAGTGGTTCCTGTTTGAGGTGATTTCTTATGCTATACATACAGTGGTAACTTTATACATTCATTTTGTAATACTTTTGTGAGAATTTTCTGTTTATATCTATCAATTCTACTTATGGATGGTTTGGTATTTGTTGTGTGGCGTACAGTATGGAATTGATCTTGCATTTGGAAAACTTGTATGTTTCATATTTACCAGTCATTTAACAGTAATGTGGCTTTGCTAATCGAAAGAGAATATCAAAGAAATATAATTATCTCAGATGGGACATTACCTCTACTGAACAGTAAACCTCAATTACCCAATAGAATACAAATTAATTTCATGGGATCCCTTAGTGGATTAGAAACTTGGAATGCAGTTGACATTAAAAAAAGAATGTAAGAGGTAAACTTACCAAATAAGTCTATTTCATAGAGTTATTGGACAGGTTGAGAAGGATCTTATTATGAATATACATAATAACTATTTATCCCATGTTAGTGGTGAGCAAATTGCATAGTAACTTAAAATCCAAACTTTTTGCTGTATGGTTTTGCACATCAAATTCAGCTCAACTATAGAACTCTGCGACTGAAGACACAAGTGTTGACGAGGATGAGAGCTATCGAAGAATGACCAATTCAGCATGGCAATACCAACTCATTCTCCAAAACAGATGAATCTCATTCAAGATCTACTAGAACTTTTTACAGGCATATTAGTGCTGCAACATCAGTTCATATGCGGTCTTCAGCCACTGACACACAACATAAAAACTAAGCTTCTTGGTAAAACAGAGAAAGAACAAGATATGCAAGTCACCGCAGAATACCAACACCAGCTCAACTTGTAACCACCATACAGCTATGGAACATCAAGCTAAAAAACAGCCCAGTTAAGTGTATATGCTTGGGTGAAAGAGAAAAGTGAAGACCAACATCTCCC
Organism: Thysanoteuthis rhombus; assembly: GCA_963457665.1. Lineage (NCBI taxonomy): Eukaryota > Metazoa > Mollusca > Cephalopoda > Oegopsida > Thysanoteuthidae > Thysanoteuthis > Thysanoteuthis major. Next base: position 37,361,432 of record OY735204.1, read on the forward strand.
TCTCCCCATTCCTGGGCCTCATGTACCTGTAAGTACAGAACTCCACCACAAGCAGATGGGTAGATTCTGAGACAGTTGATTGATAGAAGCACCCAATTTATTGAAATCTTTTTTACCACCTGCGTGAATTCATTCATTAAATTAGTTTTTATTTGCTATGTAATACTTTTTATAGAGAGGTAGAATAGGAATGATGCAGCAGTTTTGGTCTTAGGTACATAACTTCAGTGTTATTCCTGGGGAAAAGCATGGATTCAATTTTCCTTTGGTTCTGTCCCTATTGCCAGTCATCTTGCTATTATTTTGTCACTGATATACATGATAGGATATAACAAATGAGAAAGAAAGGAAGTTTGTATTAATTATTTATTTTCAGAAATCATCAATCCCTTGAGATAACTAAACTGAATATTAAATCCATTAATAATAATATTTTTTTTTAAAGAGAAGAAAAGTTTGACATACTTTACAGTATTAGCTAACCCTGTCAACATGCTCCAAAGATAGATTCAAGGATAATGAACTCTTGCTGGGAATAATGCCCAGTTACCAGATCTTTAAATTTGGATCACTTTTAATCAATGCTTATACTGTAGATATAAGAGGATTAATTATGAGTCACTGAGCATGAGAAAGGAGAGATAGCTGGCAGCACTGCCTCTTTTATGCACTAACAACACATGAGAGAGAGTTTGCATTTGACGATGGTGGTTGCATTATTTTGTATATCTCTTCTGTATAACATGAAAAATCTCATCATGATAATCAAACAATATTTCAGTAGAATGATTGTTACAATAAACGATTATTGTTCCTAAGTGCACTGTAATCTCCCAAATGGAATATGTACGCCTAATGATGATTGTGAAGAGTATGAAACTTTCATTTTGTCTCCTGTCAGTGAACTTCTTGCTGCTAAAAGTATAACATAAAAATTGTCTTGAATCTGTGAGAATATTACCATTATAAAAAAATTTTTAATTTTATTTTTTTAATTTATTTATTCATTATTATCATTATTATTATTAATAATAATGATGATGATGATAATATGATGATGTAAGTTAAAATTGTTACTGCAAGTAATTAGTTGATTCTCACAAGTGCAGTTTGTTGCGGGAAGTATCTCAGCTTAGTGCAGGATACACAACTTGAATCAAAAGGATTGACCTAAATCTTGGAATGAGTTACTGTAATTTCCTAAATAAACTCTGGATTATAACACACAACATCATTTTTTCTTCAATTTTCAAGCTTTTCATTTATTCCAGTTTATGCGTAAAGCATATGACCCACTGTTTTCAATTGCGAATTATTGCTTTATGTTATAAGAAATAGCACTGGGAAAAGACCATTAAAACCATAAATTTAAAAAAAAAACGATTGACTTTTGCATAAATAAAAGCAATACTCAGTGCCTATAACTAAAAATTTCAAAACTTATCATTGTATCATTATGAAACCATCAGCATTTATGGTGGAAGTTGCAAATATTGCAAGATAAAAAATATTGATAACAGAGGTAGGAATGAGAAAAATGTCTGAGATATCATGGTAGTATTTTCTATTAGGAATTTCTATAAGAAGTGTATGATAGTATCAATCCCATTTCAAACTTAAAAAATCCGTGTAATTACTAGATAATGGAAAAAAAATTTTCTAAATCATTGTAAGTGATTGAGTATTCTTTTCAATTAATTAATGGGCAATCAACATTTTACAATTTTGGGTGAGTCATCATTATTCGAAGAGTTGTTTAAGTTCTTGATCTCATTCTCTCTGTTGTTTTTCTAATCACCAAAATGTTTTGGCTGATTTAGTTTTTGGCCTCTCTTTGGAGAACAATTTGTATGGAAAGAGAGGCCATGTTTTTTTTCCAGGTAGCCCACCAATACTATTGAAAAGACACCAAGAACACATCAACCCAACCATGTATAAAAGGAATGGTTGAACAAATGTAATATGTTTGTATGCATTACTATATCAGATTGATATAACATAATGTAACATAATCACACTTCACAACCTCCTTACAAAAGTTGGTCCTTCATTTGAGAAGTGCATATATAACATCCCATTCAAATGTGACAAAGAATCAAATCAAAAGAACATCGAAGCAATATCCAAAGATGAAGTAGGAAAGCCTGGAGCAGTGGCATGCGGTGACCTTCAAGGTTGGCCATGGGTTCAACTGAATTACTTCAGAAATTATTTAATTAAGAGGAACCATTTGTATTTGTAACATGACCACAGGGGTCGCAAGAATATAGCCTAAAGTTAGTCTTGAAAAAATAACAATAATTTTGCATACTCTGAGAATTTCCAAGTGATTTCACACTATTACGTAATTAGATTAAAATTCTGATATTTTTGAGGTTTCGACTCATATGTCAACAGGGTCTATCATGGACTTTTGGCAAAAAGCGACTTGTATTGATAAACATCTGTAACTTAAAACGTAACAATTGTATCGTAGTGGTCTTTGGGTTTATCAGTAAAAGAAAGATTGCAAAAAAAATTATCAGCTAGATTTTTTTTCTGTAGACAATATGAAACTGGAGATAACCGGGTTTGAAAACTTGTTTATATTTGCGACTATTTGAGAAATTTCAGCCTGATTCCCACTTATATCTTAAAATTCTACCATGTATGCTAGTTGACTGCTTTCAATGAAAATTTAGGGATATATTCAATTTTTAAAAATTTTCCATTTGGAAGGGTATTTTGTAAGAAAATTATTAAAATTTGTTTTGTTTTTTTTTTGTTTTTTTTCAATTGTACTCCCCCCCCCATATTCATGTTGTAATAATTCAATAATATATACTGCTACCTCAACTATATTACTTTTATATGAAGATAATGCCGTAGAGAAATTAAATCAATTGGAATTTCATTTGATTCTCTGGCCTGTTTCAGATCTGAATTGGAAAAATCAGATTGAGAAAAAAAAGATTTCCTGTTTTGAAAGTTTTTCATTGTTTTGTTAAAGTGATGTGTATAGTTTGACAAATTCTGTGAAGCCTATTTTTTGTTTTTGTTTTAATTACAGACCTTACCAATATTTGTATATGGTAGCTGGTAACTGACTACCTTTCTTTGCTTGCTTACTTGTTCAACACATTGTTCCAAGTGCTATATTTGTCCATTCCAGTCATTCGTATTTATCACAACCCAGCCAATATCTGACGAGCTTTGTAGTAGCAGGAGGTTTAAATTACATTAAATCACATAAGATCAAAGCTGACCTCTGAACTTCTGTAGCCACCGTATCTGGTAAATAAATGCATTTTTCACTATATTTTCAGAAATAATTAAGCAATATTTTTGCATAATCCAGTCAATTAATCATTAAATTGACTAATTTTCATTGATTCAAATTTCTCTAAAATCTAATTTTGAATGATTTTAAAAAATTGATTTCCAGTCTGGAATTCAATTTTTTAAAAATCTTCCAAAAATAGAATATACCTCTGAGAAATTCGAATCAAAGAAAATTACCACAAAGTGTGCCAGGTATTAGATGTCTTGTGTTACGGGTGACTGGAATGGACACATATAGTGTGTTGAACAACGTAGCAAGGTGGCATGCAAAGAAAGATAATCAGTAACTGGCTACCATACACAAATAATGGTAATGTCTGTAATCAAAACAAAAATAATCAAAATTACTTTTTAAAAAAATGTGTAGCTCAAAATTTGTAAAAGTTTATATTTATTGATAAATAGAAGACCATTCTTTCTGACAATGAAATTTCATAATCTTTGCAGAAGCCAAAATATTAATGATTTGATGACAAAATCTTTATAACACCACAAAAGAAAACAATTTGAGCAGATATTTTCTTTTCTACAAGAAAAGTGTATACTATGTTTTAATAAAAAAAAATTAGATAAAATCAAAAGAATTCAAGAAAACTTTCTAAACAGAAAATCTCTTCTTTTTTTTCAAATTTGTTCTTTCTGATTCAAAGCCGATTTTTTAAAAAAAGATTTGTGGCAGAATCAAATGAAATTCCAACTGATTTAGTTTCTCTAGAGAATTATCTTCATATAAGTGTAATGTGGTTGGTGTGACTAAGATATTTCATTGGGTTTTTGTGAAAATTAAAATGGTGCTGGGGTAACTCGAGAAAAATGTTTCTTCAAGATTTTCTCACAAAATACCTTTCAAATTCATTCAAAATTGAATACATCCCTGAATTTTTATTAAAATCAGCCTACTTATTAACATATTTTCGATTGAATTTTAAAGTGTGAATGAACATCAGACTCATCAAATTTCCCAAATTAGTATATCAGGTCGCGAATGTTAACAAGTTTTCAAACTTGTTCATCTCTGGTTTCATATGGTCTACAAAAAAGATTAAAGGTGATGTAATAGTTTTGTTTTGTGAATTGTATTCAAATGGAGGTATGACAAATATTTACGAAATGATTAAAAGTAGAGCAGTCAACTCTTCTAGATATTTCTTCTTCTCATTTACATCTGCTCAGTACAAATCAATTATCTGCCTTGACTTCTCTTGACAGCAACAATACAGTAATGTGTTTTCAGAGTTGCATGTTTCTTGGTGATATTTAACGAAACAGAAATGACGACACTACGAAGGCTTTTTTTTTTAGAATTGTCATTGGTTTAGAGGGAGTGCTATTTTGAACAAGTTTTTTTGCTGTCTCTGAGATGTGAGAAAAAATGTCGCTTTATAGCATAGAGAGAATTATTTTCTTTCGTTCTCTGAAGAAAATCAATGCAATTTTCAATGATTATTGACTACTTGTAAATTTAATTACCATGATAAATTACTTTTTTGTGGGCGCATTCATCGACTTATGAGAAAACACATGTGTCAATAAGAAAGCCAACAACTTTTCACATGCTTAACAGGACTGTGTCAGCCGGCTTGTGGAGAGCAGAAGTCAAGGGAGATAATTGATTTGTACTAATCAGCAGGTCACGTCACTCTATTTCTAAGTTGCATGCCTCTTGATGATATTCAAATCATTAAAGGTCTTTAACACTTTAAAAATCTTGATTTATCATCATTTAGCTTTGAACATTTCTGAAACAAACCAACAACCATGCAGTGCATGACTTGCATGTCCTGACTACACTCCATTGGTCTCGAGGGAGAAGGGATCGCACTATTCTCTAACGTAAGAAGTTCCAAGTAATAGATAAGAAGCACCACTGAACGAGGAGGAAATGAAAAAAGGCTGTGGGAAACTTCACGTCAAGCCAGTGTAGATTTCTTTGCTCAGCAAGGAAAGGATGAGAAAGAAACACCCCATTACCCTGAGAGATCAGTTCAGGGGTATAGAGATGATAGCTGTGTAAACCAGGCTATTTTTCAATTGACCCACCATAAATTGAGACCTTGAGTCGTGAGCCATAGCAGGTGAGTGTACGGATTCATCCATATCATGTGTCACATTTTGCCATTGTGGAGTGGCAAGTAATGACACTATCTAGAAATCTAAATCTAGAATTCCGCATGAACTGCACACCTGAGAAAAGTCAAAAGATAGTGCACACAATTGAGATCAATAGTCTGAAGAACTCTTGGAATGATAGAAAACTGATTTTCAATTCAGCAGTTTTGATTTAATCAAGTATCATTTTAGTTATTCAAGGTATGTGATTAAAACAAGATTTCAGACTATATGATAGAAACAAAAGCAGTAGATTTTTAGTTTATTTGAAAACGTGCACATTGTGTGGAAACAAAAGAAAATGTTTGAAAAAGTTTTTGAAGAATTAGTAATTTACCTCTGCCAATGAAGATTGGAGAGGTATATTCATTTGTGTCTATCTGTCTGTCCACTCAACATCTACAAAAGTTCTTGAAGAATTACAGTGATATTTTTTGGAAGGATGGACCATGGGAAGGAATTTGTTTCTGATTATTAACATTCAGCAAAACAAATATTTTTGAAGATAAAAATGTACACCATGTAGTGGTACAACACTAAGCTGTTTTCTAAAATATGGTACCTTAAGATATTTTTTTTTTAATGAAAAATTCATTGCAGGGGCTTCTCTGGAAAAGTATACTTGAATAGAGTTCAAGTTTGTTTTTTTTGTTTTTTTTGTAGAAATGATTTTATATGCAAAATAAGAAACTGTTTTACTTTTTGTTAGGTAGATAATTATATCACTTTATTTATAGGCTAGTCAGCCATGTTCATATTTGAATAATGCATGAAATCTTTGCTGCATCAGCTTTGGCTCTAATTCTTTTGAAGACTGATCATTGTGGTAAAAATCTATCATAACTATTCATGTAATAATTAAAAATCATGTGTATTTAAAACAAAATTGAAGATGAAAATGATTCCTGGAAATATGCTTTTTTAACAAATCACAAAATTTTGATAAAATTAACAACACTTGCTTGTCTTTTGATAAAGTATTGACTTACCTACAAGCATCATTATCAAATTTACTTTTGTCCTTTAATTTCAGTAAATGTATAGGAAACCAATGGTAACATCTTGGCATTCTTAGCTTAAATGACAAAGTTGCTTTTGTTGTTGGGTATCGATAAAAAATGATCTCTCTCATTGGCAAAAGATGTGAAAATAAAAAAGGAAATTGATATTTTCTAAACCAATGAATTGAAAAAAAAAGCAAATTTAATTTGAAACAGTTTCTGCTCGGAACCTTCAGGAAGCTTATAAAAGCTGAACTTCTGTACACCTCTCTCAGTTTGCAACTGGGACTTGTTACAACTCAACATTGTATTCAGTGGACACCACAACAACATATTAGACTTTGTCAGTCTACTCGCCATTACCATGGCAATTTCCCACTTCTACACTCATTATTGGCTTATCAACCTTTTTCCTGAACATTCTTTGAAAAATTTATCAACTTGATAAACCTAAATAATGTACACTTCAATTAAGCTTATCTCAAACAAACATTTTATTACAGTTTATTTTGGTCCACGTCCAACTATTATATGAAATATTACGTATATGATTTGTTTGTACAGTAGTAACCAAAAACTTATATAAATCCATTCATATAAAGTTTTTCTTGTTATTATTGATACATCTTGTTTTTTCATTTCTGAATACTATGCTGGACGTAAATTTGCATGTGTCCGAACATTTTTCAAGTAGCCACCTGCCTATTACTCCGGGCAATCTATTTAAAAGCCTACTAGCATGGTAGAGGAAAGCTGTAGATATTGACTTTATTCCTTCTCAAGCATGCAAACACATAAAGATTACCATTAACATACTGAACACTAGTATCCTTTGACTCTAATACTTGATCTTATTTATTCTTTTCAAAATCAAAACTTTGTAGTGGAATTCCTTTTAGTATCTTCTACAGAGCCAGATACAATTTGCTTTTTTGGCACATTTAAAGATAAGTCTAAGGGGATTCCACCACAAAATTATAGATTCCAACATCCAAGTGCACTGCTACAAGTACAAAGTTTCTATCCTTTTTCAAACAAAATCTCCAATTCGTATGTATACTCTTAGCATTATATAGTCCACAAAGTATTTTTCATGGGTTTCAGCTAAAATGTGCCTTCCATCTTAACAATGATGATTCAACATTTGATACAGAATGTTCTTCAAGAAATTTCTCAATATCTTCAACTTCTTGGGAAAAAATTAGTTTATTTCAAGTTCTTGAAAAAACAAAACAAAATACAATGTTGCTTTAAAAAAGCAGAAAGGTAATCCAAATGTTGTGAGAGATTATTAGATTATTACTATGATTTATATACATTTCATTGGTTTACTTTTGGATTAGCACTGGTTAATTTTTATTCTAACATCTTAAAAGGGCAAAGTTTTGATCAAAGCCTATTGCAACACAAACTGTCGTCATAAGCTGTAGTGGCTGGACATGCTGAGACAGGAGACCAGCATTGATACCTGAGAGTAAAAAGTAAGGACTTCAACTTGGAGAATTTATTTATAAAGCAGAGATGGCAAGCAGAACTCTGACCCTTGTTTCTTAGATCTCAGGCTTGAACCCTCGCATCCCTCTATAGACCACTCTTTGCATCTCCTCCGTACTTCTTCTCTTCTGTCTTACAAGGCGATTCATATCTAACAAACCTATTTAACTTTAGAGAGAGAATCGCATAGCCTCCGATACTGGACAAGCTGATGAATTACCAATATGAAATAAACACTTGGTTTTAAGTAACAAGTGTTGTGATTCCTGCTTCATTTTTTTCCTTGCTTCATTTTGTTTTTGGCAACTCGACACCCCTCTCTGGCAACGCTCCAACCACAGCACCAGAACTTTGTCCTTCAATCTTTGCACAACATGGAGGGAAGGAGGCTGGTGTGGGGTGCTCCAGAGGAACTGATGATGGTGTGATAGTTTGCTTTGTGACTTTCCTGCTGGCAGCAACAAGCTGTGTTCTCTTGCAGGCAGTTTTGCTGTCTCGAAGAGACTTAGTTGCAGTTCTCCTACTTTGAAGAGGTACGTGCAAGCTATTTCAACCACTTGAGATGAAAAGACACCCGAGAAATTGCAGCAGAGAGCGTTGGAGTACCCTATGTCTTAACAAGTCAGAGACAGATATGAGTGTAAACTTCAAGCATGGAAAGATAATGGCTGGCTAATACCCTACTCCCATGAGAAATCTGGACCTCCCTAGAGTTTGGTCTTGCTAAAGATCATAGTGCAGGAAAAGAAAGCGAAGGTCCAACCTGTAATGTACAACAGAGAACTGAATGAGCACGTAGACGTACTTTTAGTCAATGCGGATGTCTGTGCAGCTAATTCAGATTATCAAGCCTGATTTCAGGGTAGAGTTTTATAAAAAAAAATTCTGGACAGAGTCATGGAAACAGTCAGACAATCAGATGCCTTGTGTCCACTAGAGAGCCAAGTTAGCGTAAATTCCCTAGCAACCAAAGACTCACTGGAAGTGAACGTTTTTTCCTATTGAGGATACATGCTAGTTGCATCCATTAAGTGACGCATGGCATTGCGATTTGGTTGAACTTTATCAACTTGGCTCTTCGGTGGTAGGCAAAGGTGCTGCACTCGGGAGATAAAGAGATTTTAATAGATTAGATACATTTATGTCATTTGCGTTTGTTTTCAACAAACACTTGTTTTTGAAAGTTCTTTTGAATGCCACGACTAAAATCACTAATAAAAAATCTTGGTCCTTAGGGAAATCTGGGGAAAAATATCACAGAATTTTTCATCTTTTCTCATCTAATTTGAATCAGCTTGGTGCTATACACATTCAAGTAAATTTTCCTTGATGTTTGTGCCCTTTAAAATCTCATTATAAGTATAAATTTACTGGTTGACTGCCTTTTAGACATTGAATAACAGTAAATAAGTATATTTAGTTATTCAAAATTTGTAATGGCAGTTTTTACCATTCATTTGTTGAGCTTGCTATGTTTCTTTTGATTAAGACTTCTGGACACAAGTTCATCCCCCTGTTCTCGTTACCGACTTTTCCTCTAGTATTAGAGATAGGCATCATCGTTTTATCTTTTCATATCTTTTTTAAAAACTTTATTTATGAGGATTCATATCATCACATACATTTTATTTATCTATTTTCAATGTATACAGATGTCAAGAAAACTATGTTGGACAAATTCATCAGATGTATCTAATTACAAATTTACTTATGCTTCTTTTTATATGACTCTTCTGATACCATACAAATACATTTTAACTGCTTGGAAAATCAATCCTACCACTTGTTGACACAGTTTGGTGGCTATCTTTACACGTAAGGTCTTCAGACCTCAGGGTTAATTTATTGAGGTTTGTTTATTGTACCCCAATTGAGTGTTTAACATCTCAACTACTCCAAATCTATTTAGTTTGGTCCTAAATAGATTTATACATCAGGTACTGGAAAAATTAACACAATTGGATTTTTCTTTTATGACTATAGGTTATAAAGGAGACAAATCAGTTCTGTGTAAAATTAATCTATAAAAAAAGGCTGTAATGGGCAAGTATCATAGAACAGTGGTTATCAAACTAATTTTGAGGACTATTACTCATAGTGTATTCAGTCCTCCCTAGGTACTCCACTACTGTGGTCTTATGTCAGACTATGCTAATCTTAATAAATATCTATAAAGCTGAATCAAGGACTGCTATTGTCCTTCATGTTTATGTTTCGCATTTTCTCAACTAAAACATACTTATCTGATATGATATGTGCCAAAAATTCTTTTAGCCACTCCGTCAACTTCTCAGTGTTGATACATGCATGTTAATGAGCGGTTTGCTTCGTTTTGTTTTTTTTCCAGGTATCTAACACTGATTATTTTAGCAATTATTCCTTTAATAGAGTGTAAGTCTATCTCTAATCTATATGAATATTTGATTTTTGGACTAAATCTCATCTTCATCTTCTGTTAGAAATCAAAACTATCAACATAGGTTCCTTCAGTTTCCAAGTGAGTTTGGCTGGCTATGTATGTATCACACATACAAGCCATACCAATGGAGCTCGAGGGCTGAAATTTTTTAACATTCACTCCATACTATGTCTATAAAAAAAAAACTTTTTTCATTTTTTGAAAGGAGTTCAATTTGAAACGATTGTCTTTTCTAAATCGATCCCTGGTCTCATTCACATTTGTTTTTTGAAAATTCAGACTTTTTCAGTGATCACTGCCCAACAAAATATGAGTGAAAGAATTTATTCATTGAACCCCTATCTTTTTTCTTCAATTTTTTTCTATTGCTTACTCCCAACACGGCATATGCCAAAAACATTGGTTGTATAATGGTTTCTATTAGATGACTAACCAGATATGCTACTTGCCTTGAAATTAACATCTGAAATAAGGATTAGGTGAAAAAAACTTGAAAACAAACATTAAAACTTGACTTGGTTTTATACTGCCAGGTGCCCCAGCTAAAAGCATATGGTTTTGAAATCCTGTCAATGTCTCGGGCAAAGCTTCACATATCAGATGAGGTTTAGGTCATGCCTTGTAGATCTCGACCAATCACAACAGAAGAGAGACTATACCAGATGACATCTGAGCTGCTGGAGACAGTGTTCTTAGATATTGAAGTTGACGTAAAATGATATCTGGGCTGGTCCAGTAGTGTTAAAGGAGACTTGTGGCATGTCCCTAGCATTACTCTCTCTCTCTCTCACTCTCTCTCCCTCTTTACAACGTTATATATAGACTAGCTCTATTTTGTTCTCGATGAACATTTTAGATTCAATGAACTTACTATCATATTTCTTCTAAAATTAATTGTTACTTTTAAGTCCTGACTCCTTTTTCTTATCTACTACGTCAGTGGTTCCCAAACTTTTTAAATCAAGGACCCCTATATTGTTCTAGGTATAGCTCGCAGACACCATTATTTTAAAAATATTTAATCAAATTAACAGGCACACTATTTTAATGATACAAGCTTGTTTATGATAATGAAGACAATTAGAATTTTATAAAAAAGTTCAATGTGAATTATTATTAAAAGCTTTTAGAATTTATGACAATGTATTAATGTTATCTAATTAACAAAGGAGTTATCAGATATAAGTTGTACATAACTTAGAGTCAGTTTGAAAAGATCAAAATAGCGTCTGAAAAGCAACGCGAGTGAAGGTAGACAAAAGGATTTCAACATGGCGGCTTGATATTCGCCTGACCAGGTGGAAACAGAAAAACAGGAAATATTCTCATAAATCATAATGGGATAGAGAACAAAGACTACATGATTGAAATGAGAACATTTTGATAATCAAAACAATTGTTAAAGCAAAAATAAATGCAAAATGAAACATAAAAAGGAGTGTGTACGATATTGAAAAAGCTGATAATAGAAGTTATTGAATCCTACGCCGAGCTCATGAAATTTCAAAAGAAAAGGAAATCTGATCAATCTGACCACATATTTGTATCTCCGCACTATGGACAGAGATGAAAAAGAAAAGATGGCAAATGATAGGCCTGGTGTTTTAGATTTTGGCAATTGTGAGTCTATCAAAAGCAAAACAGGTTGTATTTTTAAGACAATGTTGCACCATGTGCATTTCTTAATTTCCATGTATGCACTGACTGTCTTGGTGCCATTTTGGATAAGCTCTCATGTAAGTCACCTTCAAGAACAAGTCTAGATATGTAATTTATCTTCATATCAGTAAGTGTTAAAAAAGGTGTTTAACACAAATGTTGTCACATAAGATAACTATGTTGACTACCTTGTGGGACAACAATAGATATTCAGAAGTAATGCTCAGCCAAAATGTTTGAAGTGATTGATTAAACTGAATTTTTAAATTTCGATCAGATGACAGTTCAGCTAATTCATCATGTTGAGTCCAGCAAGGTCAGTAATTTCAACATCAAAAGGATTGCTGATCCTGTCAAAATTTGCTATTTTGTCATTTAAGAAGTATTGATCAAAACAATCAGAAAGTGATTTCAAGTGTTGTCTGACATCATGATTTATCAAATTGGCGTTGATTGATGGATTGTTAATGATAAAATCAGACAAGTTTGGAAATATATCCAGAATCTTGTGGTTAATTTTTGTTGTCCTTGAACTGAACTTCTTTTTGAATGCTGCCATCTTGTCATGGCTTCTTAAGATGTTTGAATCTCTTCCTTACAATGACAAATTCAGTTCATTCAGTAAGCTGAATATATTTCCAAGATAGACAAGTCTGCAAAGCCAATTTTAATCAACTATGAATGAAACAAGGTAGGCATTTCATTCAATCCGAAATACCAGTCGTTATCATCATTAGCAGTCTTTTATCGTCCGTTGTTACATATAGACCTTCCCTAGGATCTGCCACATTTCTCTATCATGGGTGTCGCAGACCCAGTATCTTCTAAATTTGTGTAGTTCATCTCTCCATCTTGTATTTGGTCAGCCTCAGTTTCGCATGTGATCTTTGGGGACCCATGTTGTGAGTCGTGATGACTATTAGTTGTTTGCCATTCTTGCAACATGACCTGCCCATTGCCATTCAAGTTTTCAAGTAGATTCTATGATGTTTTGGACTCCCATTTTCTTCCTGATATATTGTGCTGTCTCGTGATCTCTCCATGTGAGGTTGGGCATGATTCTCTCCTCTATGTGTTGCATGCTTCTCAGTTTGCAGTTCTGTCTTTTGGTTAGGTTCCATGTTTCAGCTCCATAGGTGACGAGTGGGAGGATGCATTGGTTGTATACTCTTCTTTTTAGGATTATTGGGATCACCTTGTTTTTGAGGGTTGAGGTAGCTCTGCCGAAGGCTTGCCATCTTAGAGTGATTCTTCGCTTGATTTTTTCTTCTTTTGTGGGTTTCGTTGCCCTGGGTAGATGTAGTGGTGTACTTTCCCCAGTTTTTGCATCTTCAATTTTGACAGTTTAGTTCTTATTCGCAGTATGATTATTGCACATGACTTTCATTTTACTGAAGTTCATGTATAGGCCGATTTTCTTGCTTTCTTTGTTTAGTTCATCAAGCATCAGTGGGAGGTTGTGTAGGCTCTGCGAAAAGGACAATGTCGTCTGCAAATCTGAGGTTGCTCAGATATTCACCGTCTATTTTGATTCCTCTATTCTCCCAGTATAGGTTTCGGAAGATCATCCTGAGGTAGGCTGTGAAGAGTTTGGGAGAGCTGCTCAAAACACACTGTAATATTCTGCTATGAGATAGCCATCATACTTTTTGTATAAAACAAAAGGTTTGGATACTCAGCCCCCAACCCCCTCTCTTCACAAAGGATAGCAAAGATACAAGTGTACAGTGGTCTGGTATTGATAAAGTTTACCACTTTAGTGCAATAAGACAAGAAAGGAACAGTGCTTGTCCCATATCCTTCATTGCCATAATGTTGGGTGCTTCCTTCTTTGCACATCCTACAACACCAAAGTGCCTTCCAGTCATTGATGCTGCACCATCTGGGCATATGCTACAGCCTTCCTCTCTACAGACAATTTGCAAGTTTTGAAAAACATTTTTTCTAGGTTTTAGAGGTGGGGGTTCTAGTTTACCATGTAGTTATAATGTTAAACTGAACCCTGACTTTCCATCTAAAGAATGATGCTACTTTGAGGAAATTGGTTTACCTCCCTTGTGAAAAGAGTCTCGCACAATTTGTGAGAAGAAAACCTTTGCAGCATAGTACTACTTTCGTGTTTTAACGGGTGGTAATTGATGTCGATAATATCACACACGCACACACACACATTCAATGTTGAAAAACGGCAGACAAACTTATATTTTGCCCAAGACTGTAAGACACTAAAATAGTAATTAACTCCTTACTTCACAAAAAAAATTAGAGCAAAAAAGTCCTCCAGGATTCTGACAAATATGAAAAAGCAAAAAAAAATGTGCAATTATTACTAACAGTTAGTTAGGTTATCATTGTTAGTTCATTTTACCAACAAATACTCTTTGTGTGAAACCAAGGTTATGCTTACTACTATAAATCAGTTTACACCTTAGTTACCTAATCATTTAATAAGTATATAAACTTAAATAGTTATTCATTACTCTATACTGTACCCTGTTGCATTGGATATTACATTAGACCCCTAATTTTTTACCTGTATTATTGCACATTCATCCAAAAAACATGAATAAAAACAGAACTTCGCTTTGAATCCATACGCCTGATATCTCAGGATGAGCAATATTTTTAAAGCCCATTTGAATACAGGTACCCCCCCCCCCATATTTGTCTTACCCTGACAAACTAACTATAAAAATGAAATGAATTTGACCAAAACATTTCAGTAGTCAATAGATTTTCCTCTGGTGCAGGGTTCAAAGGGTTGAGTCATGTAAATAAATGTATAAATACTTTGTTTTTAAATACTGATATTTGGTATACTTTGTAATGTAATGTAGTTATTTTGGTGGTACTATTTAATGAAACAAACAAACATCAATGAACATCTTTGTCTATTTGTTCAAATCTAACTTGATTTTATACCCACTAGAGAAGTCACAAATTCAGTACAAAGATAATTATGGACTCCAGGCCATATTAGTCTATCTGAAATAATTTTACAGGTGAAATCTAATGAAGACAAATTAGTGATCATTTAAATTCTTATGATTATCAATGTTATAAAAATTCATCATTCTGTTCAACTAATGCTTGGTTTAACATAGAACAGATGAATGTAATTGAGAACCAGAGAGAAAACCTGTTTATTTGTTTCCTAAACAGTGGATTCTAATCTTGTTTACAATCAATATGAATTATTCCTTTTCATTTGGTAGATAGACAAGACGTATAGATCTTAGTTTGAATCTTACTTTATCATTTCTATTCAGTTTAAAATAGTGCAAATTTCATTTAAAAACTTTGATATTTCCAAATAGAAATACGTCAAATGAATCATCCCATTCCTAATGAGAAGTCTCATCAAATGTTTATTATTAATCCTTGTAAATTTTTTGATCTTATCTTTTCTGAATAGTTATTGATCCAGAAAAAAACATTTATACACAGAAAAAGCTATGTTTTATGGTCGAAATAAATTCATAAATATTTAGAATGGATTAAAATAGAAATAGAAGACCATATAATATCCAAATTAGATAGATTTAACTAACAATGAAGATATCCCTCGGTTTCTTCCTCCTCTTCCAGATCCTTTTAATTTTTGCAACTAGGCAATAATTTTGCCGTCTCTACTCCTCAGGTTGATCAACAACATATAATTACCATCTTTGTTTTCTTTTTCTAGCTATTGAAAATTATATGTTTTACAGAAACACTGATTTTGTTCATGTTTCATGGGACTTCTTAAAACTCAATTCATTGTCAATCATAGCTCTGAAATATCAAACTACTGCACCTCTTTACAATGAAGGTACATGGTAGTACTTGCAGAGCAGAAAAGTGAATCGTGATTTTGACAAAAAGGCCCAGTCAAAAAAAAATTCCTTTTTTTTCATTCTTCAAACAAATGTATATACATATAGCCAAAGTCCTGCTTGAACCTGAATTTTTTTAGCAAGTATCATCAAAAGAAAGAAGCTTGCTGCTAATTCTAAAGTTTATGTTCTGCTCATATAAATTTTTTTTTTTTTTTCACTCTTATTTTGATTTCTATCTTGTGTAATTTTACAAATTCATTTTTCTGAACTAATACGTGAAAAAATTTTAGGTGCTCATTGGGGATGTTTCTTTTCCAGGATGGGACACACACGCTACCAATATCAGATACAAGAAATCACCAGTCATTCATGATAGGTAATGTCTACATACAGGAAAGAAATATTTTCTTTATGGAAATGGTATTAAATTTTCACGATCTATTTTTCTTCTTCTTTTAGAATCAGTGATAATGAAATTGCAGTGTTTTTTTTATCTTACTTTACTGGATGCAATCAATGTATAATCATCTGTATTTGAACAGTTAAAGGAAAATATATGCATTTTTATTTGTCCTTAATAAAGATAAAAGGGTTATGCAAATACTCTGGAAATATGATTTAAGAATAACTTTTCTTTTTTTTCCCTCTTGTACTTTTTGTCATATTTCTTGTTCATCTTCTTTTTTTTTAAAAACAATTTTAGAAACATCAACCTCCTTTTTCGGGTAGAGACTGTTAATAATTTACCACACTATCAGTGAGCAAATCTTTTTATTGTATCTTTACATCATGCTAAAAAAGGTTAAAGTATTCCCATTGCCTACAAAATCTACATGAATATGAAAACATTTGAGATCTTTTGTCAGGGGTGGTATCTTTGGCGACACAACTAGGTTCTGCAGGTCGTGGCAGAGACAATTGCACTGGAATCAACCGCAGCAGGTATCAGAGAAGCTGCCCATAACCTTTGTTAGAGCAAGAGAGAAGCCTCAATCCCTGCCAAAAACCTAGGATGGACTGCTCGCCACAGCAAAAAGACTAGAACTGCCTGGCTGACTTTGGTTGATAATTTCCCAGAAACAATCACGTCAACCAGACACGGTTTTAATATCAGTGGCAACTAAGCAGGTGGTTTTATTGGAGCTTACTGTCCCCTGGGAAGACGGCATAGAGGAGGCTCAATGAGGAAAAGGAACCACAAGGAACTGGTGGTTGAGTATCGGAGGAAGGGGTGGAGGGCCCACTGTGAGCTCATGGAAGTTGGCTGCAGAGGCTTCATGGGTCAATCTCCTCCTGAGACTCTCGAAAATGATGTGGACATTAGGGAAGGAAAGCCATCAGAAAAAATCTTGAGAGCTGCTGAGAGAGCTTCCCAATGGCCGTTGTTAAAAAAGGGGATGAGTGGCATAACATGCCACCTGGACACAAGTTAGGACATCATCAACCTTAGCTGTCATCCAGTTGAGAGTGTATGGTGATTAAGACCCAAAACACCTGAAGACCCTGAGTTTCATCACTGACAATGTTTCCAGGTTGCATCTAATAGTGTAAAAATAAGCAAAATTACAAAATCACAGAATTTCATAGAAAATACAATTTCATGACAAAATTCCAACAAAATTATAGAATTTGAGAGTTTGACTTCTCAGTTTCAATTAAGTCACAAATAGATTTTTTATTCATATTTCCAGTGACAGACCAGTTTTATTACAGGAACAGATATTGATAATTGTCAATAATTGTTATCAAAAGCGTAAATATATGGATGCTTTCAACCTTTTTCAATTTGGTCTAAAAGAAAGTGAATTTAGCTCTCATAGACCCAGATCTCTCTCTCTCTCTCTTACCCCCCCTCTCTATGCATACTTTCAACTTTTTTCAGTTTGGTCTGAAAGAGAGTTTGGCCCTCAAAGACCAGGCAACATCCATCACAGGTAAAAAGTGTAATGACAATGAAGTCATGGTGTCATTAGTTCTGAGATGATTAACCATTTACATTTAGGATGTATCTTCAAACTATTTCACTTTGGGGTAAAGATAAGTGAATACGTTGGAAGATTACTAAAAAATATTATGACTTGAACAATGAGAAAAGTAAAACAGTCTGAAGAAATTTCTCACATGCTAAATTGAAGGATATAACTTTGAAGAAATTGTTGCATCTTAATAATGCCTTATCTTGAAAAAATACAAATGATCAATCTGTGAAATTGCTGAGTTAGATTATTAATGCTCAAGTTGTTTTTGAACTGTTCAGCCATATTTCCTTTGGTTGTTAAAATGTTTCTAATATATCAGTCTATATATCATTAGGTTGTCAAGATAAGTATTCATCAGATGTCAAGGTGAAGGATATTTTATTACAAGTTACCCTTTGGCCAGTTTTTGATGCTATAGAGTGTTATTATTGGTTGGGTAACTCAAGTGGGCACTGCAAGATTGATCATTCATTACTTCCATGAAGTGATAGACACTGGGAAAAGTATCAGTATAGAAATATTTCTGATTTTTCAAGAACCTTTTTTTTTAAATGAAAAGAACATATGTGGACCATAACAGTGTTAAAACAAAATGAAAATTATCAAATCTGAGGTTGATAGGCAAACAACGTATTTTACAAATTATGGGAGTGTTTTTAATATCTTCAAAACTACTGCATGCTTAGTTGCAATTTATTTACTTTTTTATTATAATTGTAGGTGTTTTGCTTGGAGTGAATGGTAGCTTTCCTA
The DNA here is from genome assembly GCA_963457665.1 of Thysanoteuthis rhombus. Taxonomy (NCBI): domain Eukaryota; kingdom Metazoa; phylum Mollusca; class Cephalopoda; order Oegopsida; family Thysanoteuthidae; genus Thysanoteuthis; species Thysanoteuthis major. The sequence goes on from OY735204.1 coordinate 37,379,985, forward strand.
TATGTATTCAATTATGCCTAAATGTCATCATTTTTAGAGTAATTTTTCCAGTTTTTTCTTTGTCTTGATTTGACATGAACATATATACCTTCAAAGTTTATCTCAAAGAAAATCTCCAAAGGATATCTTTGAGAGCCAAAAATTTGGAAAAAACATGAATAGTAATTATTTGAGTGAATGCCTCTACTCACACCCAAAAGACAGCATTTGGAGAATCCACCAATATGAACATTTTTGGACTCTCTCTTCAACAAAATTCTGTAAATGAAGACAGAGCCTATATGTAACCGTCTCATGATGCATACGATTGAATGATTCAGTCTCTAGTTTCATTATTCAGATAAAAAACCTGGTTTTGTACTGCTGAGCTTTCATCCCTCATTTCAAAGCAATATTTGATCACCATACAAAATCAGCAAGCAGGAAATAATAACAAATCAATAGACCACTGACCATGAGCTAATATATATTATACCTTCATTATGTCAGTGGAACTGAGACAAACTGATTCCTTTACATTGTGTTATGTGACAGAATATCCTTGCATATTGATAAATGTTTATTGCATAACTTCAAGACTTTTTTTCATCTTCAAGGTTTCCAGTTGAATAAGGACTGCAATAGCATGGACTAAGCTTTATATATAGTCATTGACAGCCATGCTATCTGTGTTATAAAATGGGAATTTGCCGGGCAAAGTTCAGGCTATTAACTGAGTATGGAGTTAAATATTGATATTGACATTATATTAGTTATTGAAATTCAATTAGGAAATGCAAACAATAAAGAAATTATTAATAAATCAACATCACAGTCAATAATTGAACAAATGTAACATCAAGATTTTAAGTCGTGTAAAAAAAATTCCATCAAGATAAATATGGTCAGAATAAATTTGATTTATGACATCACTGTTTTTTTTTCCACCAGAGAACATCTAAAATAGAGTAGAAACACATCTAGAAATATCTAGACTCTCCAGAATCTAGATGTTATTGATGAACCCCGTCAGAATAAGGCACCCCCCAAAAAGGCCCAAGGTCCAAAAGCTTTTTTTTCCCCGAAAATGAAAAATTATATTTTTTTGATGGTGTCTAGTGGAATATTGCTGCCAGTTTTCAAGTCTGCAAACAAAATAGTATGGCCAAGATCGCTGGAGCACACAATCATATAAGGATAGAACCCTCCACCATAGCCACTATGGTTGTTTCGTGATAATAATAAAGATATATGCTTTATAAAATTCTGATTTTTATGAGCATAATATTCAAAGCAAAAATCATCTGTTTTTGTTGATTGTCTGATAAAAATGGCCTCATTGGTAAGTATTCATCAACTTGTATTCATGGAGGAAATGATAATTTAAAAAAGAACAAAACAGTAAGACAATTGATTGAGAAAACTGGTAAAAAAAAAGCAGGTCGTGTAAAATAAAAATAGAAGCTGACAAAATAAAACTGAGCAGACAAAACAATGACAGTCAGGTCATCTCAACCTGTTGTAAAATGTTTCTCTTTCCATATATATATATATATATATATATATATATATATATATATATATATATATAAAAGATGCCTTCTCTTCTGACCCTCATATTTCCTGATGTTTTTACTTTACCAAACATTTGTTGTTTTGAGCAAAAAAAGAATGTCCTCCACCCCAACGTCTTCCTGTTGAATCAGAGTCAGCGGTAAACAGTGAAGAATGATAGAGTTTAGATGCTGATAGTTGGTTAGACACAAATGCAAATCTTACAGGAATGCTGGCAGATAACTGCTAGTGCTAACGAGTAAGTTGCAGAATTTATAGAAAGAAATTCTAAATGTGCATGTACAAATCAAGTACAACTTCCATGTGTATGCATGTGTTCAGATGTGATAAAAGTATAAGTGTTAGACGCTGTTTGTATAAAACACAAAATCTATACTAGAGTAAGAAATCTGAAAAATTATACGTGTGGTGATTAGTATACTTATTTATCTGACAATTTTGCTGGTTTGTTGTTTATAATCTGAATAAATATTAATAGCGAATGTCCTAACCCTTAGAGAATCATCAGCACAAACACTTATACGTGGTGTTTTTCATCTGCTTATCGTTAAACACTTAGAAGAATTCATATTTTCTCCAGGTCCTCCATATTCTAATCTTTTTGAAGCAGTCATTTTTTTTGATCCAGGTGTGATCCTTCTTGGTGTGCATTCATACAGGTAAGAATTCTGAAGTATTTGTCTTTTGGAAAGGTATTGGTGCAAAATGAATCTCATGAATAATGGTCATATTTGAAGCCACACCATCTATACTTTCATTTTACCATTCAGACCATTACCGTCTTCGAGCTGAAAAGTGAGTGTGTGTATGGATGGTTACATCAGAGACGTAACTATTAAATCTGCAATAACACTGATGGATTCAACAGGTAACATATCAAGAGTGCACACTCATATTATGACCGTCTTGACATACTACAATTAATTCTGTAATTTGGTCTTTCCCTGCTGGGAGGGTGGGTTTGATCATAAGGTAAGTGATGAAGTATTTTCAGGAGAGAGCTTGGCATTTAGACAGGAGAAATGCTTACTTGCTGTTAGTCTTACAACTCCTACATTTATTTATGCTCACTACATTGTCAACAACATCAAAAATAATATTTTAAAGATGATTTTCCAACCAATGCTGGAAGGTGATAGTGTCCTGATTTATCATATATTTCAAAAGTATGTACACCTATTATAAAATAGGGTTATATAAAGTTTATATATAGGTTTTTCCCTGCTATACAGAATCAAAACATTTTTATGAAAAGCTTTTGCTAGTTGAAATGGCATAAAGTGAAGAAGCAATACAATTAATTTATGTAGGAAGAGTTTTTGAGCATCCCCAAACCTGAAATTAGGTGGTGATGGTATGTTAGGCTTAGTTATTAGAGGTAAAGGAGATTGGGGTGTAGGAGAGAGAAAGAGAAGAGAGAGCATGCTGCCTCTATAACAGCTCACTGCAAAACAAACACTGAATGCTATTTTTGCTTTGAACCATTCTTTGTAAGAGGGAAATAATGAGGCAAACTTCCAAAAAGTGAAGAATACCTTTACATCATTTGCCTGTTGTAGGATGGTTGTTAGCTGTCTTATCTTGCAGGTCATTGTTAGTTGTTCTCAGAGGGTACCCTCCTACTATGGCCTTGTGCCAGGCTAAGCCAAGTTTAGTAATACCTCAATGAATGTATCCTTTTTTCATTCATTTTTTTTTTTTAGTATTTGATAGGGTGACAGCTACGGTAGGCATTTTCGTTAGTGGATTAGTGTTTCTGGTGATTTTGAAAGCTGGTAATGGACCTATTAAATTCCACTAACTTTGAGTTCACTAACAATTTTTTTTCAGTACGTCTGTAATGACGGCACACTGGCTGGATCCCAAGAAGACCTGCATGTGACAGCACACCATTCTGGCCTACTCTTGGCTAAGAGGGCATTACACCTTTGATGTTCTTGCTGGATACCTATTCCAAGTTCTATGCGGAGGATCGGGTTACCTGGACCACGACAGACAACGTGTTTGCACACTTTGGCACAGAAGCTGAACTCTTACCAGACATTCCTGAGCGTGGTGGCAAAGATGGTGGGCACCGAGGATGAAGACTTTGACATGAATTCCAAGGCTGGGGCTGTGGATGAGGTGAAGTACATCTCTTTTGAGGCTGCCCTTGACTGGGCCACAACCTAGCACAACTCATGATGTTTGCAGCCCACACCTTTAACTTGGTAACCAGTGTGGATATCAACAAGACGCTTGACAGCACTCCAATCAATTTGGCCTACAGGAAAGCCATGTCCAAGGCACTTGTGCTGTGTAATTAGTTGAGATGAGTTTGCAGGTCGTCCCCAACAGTACCTGATAGAACTCTATCAATGACTTGTTGTCCTCATTAACCTGCAGGAGAAAGAGAGGGGAGCTGTCCACAGGGGGATCATAAAGATGAGGCTGCAGACCTTAACTGATTCTGAGTTTGAAAGAGTATGCCAAAGCGATGTCCAGTGTTGCTAAGGTCTTGGATAAGATCCAGGGGAAGAATTAGGCCTATATTGGGAGCCTTCTGTCAATTGTAGCAGGCACTGGCATGATGTTAAAGAAGGCCACGTCCAAAGGTCTTCTGTATTGCAGGCCTCTAGTAGATGCAATAGTATCTGGCCAGTGTAGAAAGGTCTAGGACCTTCCTAAAAGACCAGGAGTACCAGTTGGCTGCAGACTTCCAACCAAGGAGAAATATAATCACAGCCAGCTCAATGGAGTAAAGAAGGCCATGGAGACAGCCATGAGGGAAACCAATGAGAAGAGCAGTAACACCATCAGCAATGAAGATGAGGAAAATCACTCCTTCAGCAGCATCACTCAGCCTCAGGAGAGCCAGAGCAACTGGTCATTGTAGTACAAGACTCAGTAAAGACCTGGCTAGAGGAGGTCCTGATAGTGCTCTCTTAGATGAGCAAGTGTTGATTGACCTGTTCATCAAATACAACCCAGCCATCCCATCCATTGCTGCAGTTGAGTACCTGTTCTTGATTGGCAAAGACATCTTAAAGGCCAAGAGAGCAACCCTGTCAAATGCCAACTTGGAAAGGTCGATGTTCATGAACGACAACTAGCATCATGTTGAGGCATGGAGAAAGAGCAGGAAACCAAGCCAGGGTGAATGCATTAATCAGATTATTAGAATTATTTTTCATGTGTATTTTTGTTTCTTTGTATTTCTTGTACAATAAATAAACTGTGCATTGAATGTATAATGTTAAATTTCATTTGTTCATTTATTATTTGTGTACACCTCATGCTAAATGTTTTTGGAAATCTCAATATCTAAGCTACCAAATCTTAAAATTTGAGCTCTATAGGTATGTTTTTTGAGGGAAAAAAAATAAGCTTGAGTCGAATTTATTATAAAAGTTAGTGGCTATCATTAGCTTCCGCTAATTTTTTTATCAGTTTAGCGTTATCACAGCTAACTTTGAGTTTGCAGATTCGCAGTTATTGAAGCTATTGGGTAACAGTATCAAGTGAAAACTTTTTGGTCATTGACTTAGGTGAGAAATTGCTGAGAATGAAAATTATTTTGTTTCTGTGCTTCAAAATGAGTTATTTGCCCTTAGTGTCATTCAGTGGCAGCACCAGTGTTTTGTACTAGCCTAGGCAAGGTTCAGCCAGAAAATAATGAGGATGGGAAAGTTTTTATAAAAGTAATAATATGAGTTCTGATTAAATTTTGCAAGCCTAGGTAAGGCTGCTGGGAACCAGGTTTGTCTTGTCCTGGCCTGGCGCCACCACTGGTGTCGTGTTGACCTATCTAAAAGTATAATAAATGAAAGGATGATTGATAATTTGATAAGGTTTGTATTGATAATATTCATGAAATAGGAAACAAAATCAGAAGAGAACTTCATTGGTAAGTATTATTTCCTTAATATATGGGTGAAAAAACAAAAAGAAACATGATATTCTTCCTAAATATTTGAGTTTTTCTTATGAGTACAAAAATTTATTTTCAGGTATGGATTTTTTTTTAATCATCACTAACCACCACAAGCCAGTTTAAACACTGTTGCTGGGTTCAGGTATTTCATGTGTTCTGATATTTATATGTATGTATCTGTACTTGACCCAGCCCTAGCTGTTCACAGTAAAAACTTGAAATTTTACACACACACTTCCCTCAATGAACAGGGAAAACGGTTGTTTACCCCTCCTGTTTTTAGTGGAGGTTCAATTTACAATGTAAGTTTATCTTAAATCGATTCCTTAGTTTTTGCATTCACACTTGTTTTTTTGGAAATTCAGAGTTTATTTAGTGATCACTGCCCAACAAAATGCAAGAGAAGTAACTTATTCATTGATCACCCCTTTTGCCAATTTTTTTATTGATTAATTCCAACGTACTCCTTTAAGACATTGGTCATCTGATAGTTTTTATTGTATGACTAAGTAAATGCTTGAAAAAAAAAAAAAATCATGAATTTATGGTTCAACCATACTAGTAACATTTTTTGGTAACTTAATTTCACCACCACTACCACAACCACTGTGTGTATGAGGTAAAAAGGAAACATATATGGATTGTAGTGATTCATAATTTCCCTTCAAATGCTAGTATGTTAAATTTTGATGTTTTTAAACCATAGAAAAACCTAAGAATGAAATATAAATCACTCAGAAATACATTTCAAGGTATCATGTGACTACTTTTGGAGTTTACTGAGGTGTTAGGGTTTCTCATTTGAAATCTAAAAAAATCTTGGAATTCAAAACTTATCCCATACTTTAATGCAGGAGACTGAGGTTGGAGTAAAAAGTGGACTTTGATGGGCAGACCCAGTGTTTAATGATGTGGCTAAAAAGTGAGCTCTACTACTTGTCAAACACAGAGAGGTATAAAAGGTATTCAAAATTTTCAAAACTGCAGTTGAAGGTTTTATTATAATCTAATGTATTTCTTCCAGCTCATACTCATTCATATTAATTTGTCCAGCAATACCATAACCGTAATATCTTGAAAACTGTACTACTCAAAGTATTGCTGAAGTATGAGGGACCGTTTAACATATTGTAAGAAAATAGGAGTTGTTCAAAAGTCATTTTCAGAACATTATCAGGACATGGTGAGGCAAGGGAAATAATTACAAGTAAATTGTAGTAAGGGAAGTAATTTTTAGTGTGACATTTTGGATTTTATCAAACATTTGAAAGGTAACATATCCTCTGCTGGATCTTAGGAGTAAAATTTCACTCATGGATTTAACATTGTTGATTATTGCGAATCCATGTCTTAGCACTATGAAACTAATACTACTGACTGTTGGTTACCATTGAAATACCCAGTATTTTTTTCCAAATATCCTGGTTAGCACCCTTTCAGAGAAGTTTTCACATACTTCTACTACTTCTCTACATCAGTGGTGGCATTTTTTCAGAATCTATTTTTTAGGGAAAACAAAAAAAATGAACTTTGAATAAGTTTTGTGATATTGATATTTTTGATATGTTGAAAAACACATGAATGGAAAAATGAAGTTAGCATGAAACAGCTTGTTGCTAAATTACATTCATTTTTGAAAAAAATATTGATTAAAAATTTCAGATGGTTTACTCAAAGAGGTTAAGTTTCTTCTTATCAAGAAAAAGATTTGCGTTAATTCAATGAATTTTTCAATTTCATTGTATAAACAATTATTTTTTTTCAAATAAAGAGAAAAAGCTCCTTCTACCATCAATAATATTGTTTCTGTATTACAGATCTATTCCAGCATTCACTTCCCAAAAACTTGGTAGCAATTTCTGATCCACTTACTTAGACCAAAGCCAATCACTTGCAAAACCATCATTTGCCATTTTTTTCAATCTTATTTGATCTAGGCTTTATAGTATGAACAGGAAAATCTCAGAAGCAGGAATTCAATTGCCACTCAACCAGGCATTGATTGGGAAATGACTCGAGTGACACAATTGCAGCCAGGTACCTGTAAGGTCTGACATTCCATAATAAGTGCTCCATTGATGAGGTTTGTAACTAGCTAATGAGAAGAGAAACAGATTTTTAACAAATACGTTTTGATGGACCAGTTTTGCACTTGCAAAATCAGTAACAATGTGGATGAGAAAAAAAATAGTAGCGGTCAGAGCAACATACAATAGAAAGAGGTTGATATTTTCAGGAGAGTTAAAAAAGTTGCTCATGCACACTTTCCTTAGCAGTCAATTTGCTTATCAAGCCCATAATTCCTATCAGCTAAAAATACCAATGATGTGTAAAATAAACAATAACAATAAAAAAAAGTAAATTTGTGTGGTTTTTGTTGTTACCACTACACTCCATCTGACCAATTCCACAGCCTTCCTTCTTTCTTTCAGAGATTAGTAACGAGCAGGTGAGAAACCGGAACTAACATACTGACCAGCTCAGTCCATTGGAATAATGAATGGGAGTTGTTTGCGATTTTGCAAATATCTACAATGATACTTATCCATTTCATCCTCACAACATAACGAGTAGAAGTGACTTATTTTCAAGAGCACTATTCATGAAAAGTTTTTTTAAAAAAAGAAAAAAGAGAAAGTTTGTTTCTAATTATCAGAAATAGAATTAAAATAAATGCTATCTCTATTATTGTTCAAACTATTCTCATCTTGGTTGTTTTCCATACATTTTGGCCGTTGTACTCTACTGCCTTCATCAGGTATCATCTGGTAGGTGTGGGGGAAGGCAGTAGAGTACAATGGCTGAAACGTTGTATGGAAAACAACCAAGATGAGGATAGTCCGAACAATAATAGAGATGATAATAATAATTCATCTCAAAAATTCAGAGAAAAAATAAATGCTGTCCAATACTTGGAACTAGCTTAAAATGATAAGAGGTCAAATGAAACAAGAAATAGAATCAAATCAAAAAAATCTCTTTTTTTCCAAACAGCACTCATCAAAAATTGTTTTCAACTTTTTTTTTCTTGATATATCCTCATATATGTCGAAAAATCAATCGAAGTGTTCACTTGTACAAAAAAAAAGAAAAGATGGTAAGTATAAGATGTATGACTTCTGTCGGGAGTTGACTGTGACGCAAGAGACTCGTATTTGTTTACATTAAGTATATAGTAAGCCTGTAATAATTAGTTTTTGTTATCATATTATCATAATTAAAATATCTTAATTCATTTTTTATTCTGAATATATTCCTTTTTCTTTTTATACCTGATTTATCAAATATTTTTCACATCTATTTCTGATTGGCAATCCTGGGAGAGTAAATTAATGTTTATTCACACTTGTGGCATTCTGTTTGCAATAGGAATTATTAATATCAAAACATCTGCATTAAAATAAATGATTTTGTTTCAAAATTTGTATTGAATTATTCTATATTGTTTTGGATTAATCGTTCATCTTTAGTAACATAACAAGTTTTACTTCTCTGAATCAGTTTCCAGACATTACAAAACAAAAACATACTTCAGACACTTGTGGTCTCATTATTTTCAAATGGTTTGATTTCGAAAATTTTTTTCATACTCTCAATCCATAAGACATTCCACTCTCCAAAGAATTTGACAATCTTTTGAGTTCAAGAAAAAAATCAACTTCAAGAATGTTGTTGACTGAATCACTTTTAAAATGGGCTGCCACGTCATGTGCAGGAACGATAAGTCATGTAATACTGAGATAGATATCGATTTATACAGATCAATACTGCAAAGATGAGTAGGCTATGAAATAACTGAGGGTTCAAAATAAAGTTTTTAGGAGACAAAGAATATGAAGTTGAATTACACACTGAAATTTGTTTCAGTTGACCTTTAAGAAATTGATACTCGGTATTTAATCTATGAAACCATATTTTTTGCAGCATAATTATTAACTTTTTCTCTTGTAGCGATTTTTTTCTGAAAAAATTAATTGGACATGCATTTGAACAGGTGTTAGTAATTGGTAAAGTTAAATTATGGCAAGTTGGTTGAATGAAGACAGGCTTCCATGAAATTGATTTTTTTCACGTGATCAGTTGCTGAGTCTATTTCAAAGAGCACGGAGGATGTACTATTTTGAAAAGCTCTGTATGTTGTGCAGGCCTGATTTAGATCGTACAGTCGAGTCAGTGAATACCTTCCCCCATAACTCTTTTAAGGATCCAGAAAGAGACCAGGATCTCAGCCACAACGGATTGATGATCAGCCCCGAACCACCAGGGATAGCGTTTGACATGAAGGTACCCAGTAGGTTGCGGTCAAGGCAGCAAGATCAGCCTCAACACTCGGACGTAGTAGGGTGCCTTTCAGTCTTTACAAACACTGTCCTGGACTCCTCTAGATGCTATGGAAGAATTTGAGAGCAATCTGGCAGAAGGGCAGAGTCAACTGACTAATGGAGGTGAGATAAGGGCGTCTGGATACTGCAAGATGAGGATTCTAAAGTAATCAACCAATTTAGGATTTTCTAGTTGCTTGATAAAGAGGGCGAAATATTTTTTTGTCTCGACACAATAACAATTATATTGACACGTCAGTTCAGAAGGACAGGATTGTTGGAGTACTAGGTTGCTTGGAACGTACAGGGATTGTAATGCAGCTCCGTAGAGAAGCGAAGGAATGCAAGGGCGATTTGGTGTATGGACCAATACTACATACACTTGTGGAAGAGGCATCAAGATGGTACTACGTTTCCAATGTGAGAAGCATCCTCATCTTGGACTATTATAACCACTCTTGACTGAGGGTTGCTTCTGGATTCTTCATATCTGACTGGTATCAGCTGGGGAGAGGAAAAAATCACCAGATACACAATCTCAGCCACCCTCTCCTCCTGAGCCACAGACATAATGGTAAAGTTGGCAGAGGTAGAATGCTGAGGTCCCCTGTCAAAGTCTGGTGTTCGGCAACCACCAATCAGGTCGTACATAGGTGACTTGACAATAACAACACCATCAGTCTCTAGTTGCAGATGGATAAGAGGACTCTAGAGAAGTGTTTCATGCCAGCAAAATTAAGGTCTCTCGCTATAAGGAAAAGAAAACTGTTGACAAGTTCCAATTCATAATCTCTGAAACATCTATCCCAACACTAAGAGAAAAGCCCACGAAAAGCCTCGGCATAATCTTTGATTGCAGCAGTAAGGATGAAACTTATCTGCGAAACGGGCAACAATCTTGATGCACTGTTGACCGAGATCAACAAGTTGGGGCTGCCAGGATATATCAGCATACCGTGCTTCCCCGGGTTTTATGGCCTTGACTCCTGTATGAATTTCTGATGAAAATGGTGGTAACAATGAATCAGAGAATGAACTGATACTTGCAAAGATGAGGGAAATTGCAGTATCATGATCGAGAGAAGCTTTGCTATATAAAGACTCTAGGACCCTAAAGTGGTGGCAGCAGGTGTCGATGATCACGCGGGAAGTGAATAGAGCAGAACCAGGGAACTGCAGGTGATGGGGGAGAGATTGCGGCAGATGACTCACTTGGGGATAGTGGCGAAAGGGGCAATCAGGTTTTGGCTATTTTCCGAGCCCACAAATCAGCAGAGTGAAAGGCAAGACACCATCTCTTTCAGGGGGGAGTATGAGTGAGCATGAAGGGAATTTAATTGAGCAAAATGGTAGGGTCTGGCCAGCAGGCAGCATGGACAAGAAGGGAGGATACATTGCAGCAAAAAGCTGAAATGTGTAAAAAGAAGGCTGAAACAGCTTTCGCAGGCACCACATCAAATCGCCATTAGCCAAAACAACATTCTGTAACAAATTATGTGTATATGAATACCTGGGGAAGATTTTTCATTTAGGTATTCATAAAATCTGTCAAAAAGATAGACAACCTACGAAACAATAACTTCTAACTATCTAATTGAGAACCATGCATTGTGCACATGAAAGAATTATGCTCAACCTCACATGGAGAGGCCACAAGACAACACAATACATCCGAAAGAAGTCAGGAGTCAGGGACTTCATAGAATCCATTAAAAATCTCAAATGGCAGTGGGCTGGCCATGTTGCAACAATGGCAGACAACCGATGGACATCATGACTCACGACATGGATCCCCCAAGATCACATGCACAACCGGAGCCAGCAAAATATTAGATTGAGAGACGAACTAGACAAAGTCAGAAAGTACTGGCTCTGCGACGTCCATGATAGAGAAGTGTGGCAAATCCTGGGAAGGTCTATGTCCAATGACGGATGTTGAAAGACTGATGATGATTTTACAAACTCTTCTCTCTAGCATAATGGATTAGAACATTCAAGTTCATATAAGGCAATTTAGTCTTGATTTAGTTTTAATGGCTGCAGCTAAACAATCATTTCTGTATATGGATATACAACTTTTGTCTAAGCATTTATACATAGGATGACACTATCGTCATTTCTAAAATGTAACAAATAAGAATGATGTTGATTTTGACAATGTTCTAGTTAATAGGAAATTTTTTTCTCCTGCAAACTAGTAATATCTGCAAAATTATTTTGCAAATTTTTGTAAGTGTGGAGGCGTTGTAAATTCTAAAGGAGAAGACAGAGAGAAATGTAGATGAAAATCTGTATATCTCAGTCTTTTACAAAATAAAGTTATACGTGAAAAGATTTACAGCATTTGTGACAGGATAGGCGTTGGCCAAAGTAATAACTTGGTGACCAAAGCAGAGGTCTCATGGATATGTTCTGTATTGAGGAATGCGTACACGGAGCTGAATCACGCTTTATTAAACTTGAATTCACCAAGAAGAGAGAAAGATCAAAATGAAAACAAGGAACACTTCCTCTTGCAAGATTTCTGAAACCCTGGAAATAGGATATTCAAATCAAGAATAGATACGGTAATACCGTGAATAGTGTTAATTTGATTTGTGCAAGTTAAGTTATTGCTGTACAAATTAATGTAGCAAAGTGTAAGCTGAAAAAAAATCTTATTAAGAAGATCTTGAAAAGTGCAGTTTTGAATAGAATAAAAAATTTTGGAAAAATTTTGCACCAATCAAAGTGTACCTGTAATTTCTGTGCTACTTTTCAAAAGAATATGGAACAAGATACAATATTCAAGTCATGGAATATTTTTCTTTTAAATCACAAGAACAGATCCTGAGCTATGATCTTAAAGTTAATGGAAAAATAAGGTTTTTCAGTATAAAGGATATAGATAAAGTTATACAATTCTTACTATTAACTATTAGCAACAGCAAGTGATTTTTCCCATTGTAATAACTATTAATTTTTTAATATGAATTGCTCACTCCATAATGCCCATATTTCAAACAACAGGATTAGATTAATTTTCATGAAATTTTATGTTTGATAGCTTGGATTCTGAACAAACCTATGATTTTAAACTTAGATTTGGTTCTATGTTTCACCACTATGGGTACATGACCTGAATGATGTCAGGCTTTTCTCTTCTTCTTTTCATACACATTTATATTTCTTCTGACATCATCCACCTGAAAAGATGAAACTTAGAAAGTAAGATAAGAGACAAAGGCACATTCAATTTTAAAAAGTGATTTATTCAATGAAAAAAATGGAAACTGCAAAAAAGAAAAGCTTGAAAGCCTGGTACAACAGAAAAAAATCTTACAAATAAAAACAAATTATAGATTTTTTCAAACAAATGTTGAAACCAACCATTTGATAGTTTTAGAAACAATATATTAACTCAGTTTTTCCCTATTTTAAACATCTTTTAGTCAGGTAGAATTTGGTTCACTGGCAGTGAAAATAGCTCTGTTCTGTCATGAGAGTAAAGAGAATTAGTTTAAACTGACTCTTCAGATATTGTCAAGAAAGGTAAAATTTGTAAGTTTCTAAATATTGTATGAAGTCAATGGTCATAACAACAATGCTCTCTTTTAGGAAAGCTTCTTGGAAAATCACTCAGCTCAGCAAAGAGAAAACCATAGAAAGCTTCATGAGGAAAAAAAACCCTAAACAAGGTTTTATTATGAAACAGAACCATAAAAAATATAAACAGTTTTAATGAAATAAAACAACAAAAATTGTAGGCATTGTGGAAACAATAGTATAATATATACATACAAATCTTGTCTCAAGAGAAATCTGTGAGAAAGAAAAATCATTTTTTCCCAAGAAAAATTGAGGTGGTAGGAAACAAGACATTGAACTGTTTGAGTGAATGATTAAAATTTGTGGCTGCATACAGGTAAATAATCAAAATAACATCCAAAATTTGTTGCAAAACAGATTAATCCCTTGCTTACTTTTTGCTAATGTTACCACAAAGATATTATACTTGTTTTGTCTGAGTAGCGTAATCCAGAAAATTGCAGAGAAAAAAAAATATATAACGATTATTGTGATTTGTTTTTTCAAATCATGAATATTTGAAGGAAAGTAAGATTTTTCCTCTTCAGAGAAGAGCATGTGTTTCACTCAAGATTTTAGTAAGAAAGGAAAGTGAAGTAATTGGGTTAAGCTAGGAGATTTGATAGGTGAAAATGAAAGCCAGAGGAAATGTTTTTTCATAGACGAGATTTAACGAACAAATTTAATGAATCAAAATGATTTAATAAATGTTCATTATCAATATTAAAAACATGTTATTTATTAGGAAATTTAAAGTCTATTCATTTTTTAAAATGTTTAGAATATTTTGGGAAGTTAGTTTATAATGGAGAGTATATTAAAAAAAAAAAAAAAAAGTGTAAAGAAGGACTATTTAATAATTCTCACCACTTTATTAACTTATGAAGTTCAAACTGAGTATGAGGATTCTTTGGGGATTGTGTATTTTGAATGAGAAAAACTAATTAAATGTTAGAATCATAATTGAAAAAATTTTGATGCGGACAATTTCTATGATCTCCCTTGAAATAAGAAACACTTGAGAAAATTAAAGCTATAACTAAATGAAATTTCTGTAGGAGCTCAAGTAGGCAATTTTATAGCCTTTCTGAATACTGCTTAATATTGGTATCCAAGTGAAGCTGGATTACATATTTAATGGTAGGTACCTTCTCCCACTGGAAACTTGGTACTATATTATCTTAAGCTATTCTAATTTTCCAGGAAGCATTCAATGAAACTGATCCTAAAAATGGAAAAAAAAGCACATTTACTATGATAAGATAAGGCAAGATACTAATTAACAAACTGAAGTTTTGAACAACTGAACTATCACAACAATCACATTGAAAAATAAAAATAAAAATTCTGTGGTTAGAGAACTAAAATGTAATTGTTAATTGTCCGAGAAAGTAGATGAAGATATCCGTACCTCGCATAAATAAACAGTGGAATGAGACATCAGTTTATTTAAAATGCAAGTGAAGAAAATTATGCTCATTATCATTATTAATAATATAAGCAGTGATCATAATAATAGTAGTAATAAATACGATAAATGATAATGAGTAAGATTTTCTATTTAGAAATCAGAATTTTTTTTCCTCATCTAGGAAAGATAACTAAGTGTAGATTGAATGTTATATCTAAGGGAAATAACCAGGTTTATTATACACGCAGTTATAAGAAACAATATATCAACTATAGCACCAAGTAATATTAAGACAAACAAATTTCAGCCATCACATCGAAATCACTCAGCATTGCAATGATATATCTATCAAAATTAAAAGAAATTATCACGTCTATAAAATACGATACAACCATCAAGCGGTGGAGCATGTATAGTGGTCCCCCTTATCCGTGGTTTCACTTAACCACGGCCAACTCCAGAAATAAACAATTCATAAGTTTTACTTATTAATGGTACCAAAGCACATGAATAGTGATGCAGGCAATTCAGATATGCCAAAGAGAAGCCGTAGAGTGAAAAGGTGAAAGTTCTCAACAATTAGGAAAGAGAAAAAAAAACAACTTATGCTGAGGTTGCTAAGATCTACAGTAAGAGCAAATCTTGTCACATATCTTCCATTACGGTATAATGCTATAGTTCATATATTTCAATGATAGTTATGGTTGTTAATCTCTTACAATGCCTGATTTATAAATTGAACATTATTATAGGTATGACGCATAGGAGAAAAATAACATAATGTATATATATATATATATATATATATATATATATATATATATAGGGGTCAGTACTCTCCGTAGCTTCAGTATGCTGGGAGTCTTTGTACACATCCACATCGAAAAAAGGGGGACTACTGTGATTTGATTTTGAATTATGAAATTTTTGATCAAATCTTTTTTTAAAAAATTGATTCTAGTTTGTTACTTCTGATTTTGAAAAATCATTTCTCCTGCAATTAATAAATGAACTGATGAAGATAGGCATTACTAAATCGAGATCCACAATTTTAACATGAATCGACACAACTATGATAGCTAAGTTAATGAAGATGCCTTCACAACCTTCATGGTTAAAATGTGCTACGACAATCTTGAATTATAGATGTTCAAACTAAGTTTAATAATCCAATGAGAGCCAAACCTGCATCCAATATTCTAAGAGCCTGGCCGACATGAATATCACCAATACTGATATGGCCATGGAGGCCTCACAGCTAAATCTGCAGTCATCTAATCTAAGTAATTTTCGAGGAAACGAAAACGTAGTACAAACAGGGTTTATAAAATCATTATCAGAAATCCTTCGTTTCGATCAAAAAAATGAAAAGCCACTCAAAATAATATTCACTAAAATCCTGAAAGCTCTATATGATTTTGTAATTATATGTATATTTTGAAAAGTCAGATTACTCTTTGAGGAAAGGAAAAGAAAAACAACAAAAAAAAACCAAAAAAAACAATACAGGATCTGAAAAGATGTTTTTGGTATGTCCATCCACTGATTATTTTTGGAAGATGGCACATTGACTCATAGAAGAAGAAGAAAAAAAAAAGGGGGGGGTCTTCTCATTTATCAGGCAAAGGGAAGGCTGATGCAAGATTCATATTATCAGAATGAACAGCAGAAGAAAAACAAATCGTTTGAAAATTTGTTATGAGATAAATAAGAAAAACTTAACTAGCTCAAGGTTTGAGAAGGGGAGAGAGGGGGAAGAGTGGGAGGAAAATTTAAAACGTAAAAGGAGAATCAGAATGAGGTTGGACAAAAAAAAAACTTCAATGTCAGATTGATACTATGTGACGGGTAGATAAGTAGCCAGCATAGATGGTATCTAGTTTGAAGAAAAAAAAAAAGAATTTAAAAAAAAAAACAACAAAAAAACAAGTCAGTAGAGGGTCAAATTTTCAAGGTCATTAGTCAGTCAAGCCAAAACTAGATAAAAACTATTCAGCTTACGTTAAGGCAAAATTGAAGTTTCAAATGTAATCTGGAAGTATAGGTTTGGGGAACAAGAGGAGATTTCGTCGGAAAAAAAGAGAAATGAGGCAAGAAATTTCCGAAAACATATTCTTGATTTCTTATTTCTCGATTACCAACCTTAACCCAGCTTTTTATTTTTGAAAACAAGGTCAGTCGTCAATCAAATGTATCAAGACTAGGTACCAGCTATGATAACCAAACTATTGACCAGGGATGTAGAAAACTAGCAGTTTATCATATATATATATATATATATATATATATATATATGTGTGTGTGTGTGTGTATGTGTGTGTGTTACAGCGCATCAGTGAAATTGCCTAAATTCCAAGTTTTTTTTACAAAAAATAAATACGTAGTCTTAATTTGATCAAACGTTCATTTGATTGAAACAAGGATATAAAACAAATTTTTCATGATCGAAAGTTAATGTAATCAAAGTAAAGTCAAACCTTCTTTTTTTTTTTAAAACAAAAAAATAAGTAAATTTCACCCCCCCCCCCCAAATCGGTATATCGAAGATGTATGTGTGTGTGTAAGATTTTATGAAAATGCTTGAGATACACACCTCATGACAAACATGCAATGGAGTACAAATTGGTTACAGGAGTTCATATAATATGAATATGAGAATCTCTTCTACTTATTCAGCTCGAGTATATTATGTGTTCAAGTTATAGTATTGCAAATTAGAGGATTTAAAAATAATCTGAACAGAAAGTTTATTCACCTTATGTCCTCTTTCTGGTAAATGAAACAACATGCATTTCAACTCCAATAATTCAACAGTATATCTGTACAAAATTTTTGAATGCGTATTCCTCACACATCAACTTAAAAAAAACAAATTTTGTAATAAATCTCTTCTGTCTCACTATACATTTAGAAGATATAGATACATAGACATATACATAATTATTTTGTGACAATTTTGATGTTTCAATGTGAAAATAGCAAATGAATCAAAGAGCAATTTGTAAAGTTTGCTGTCTTCATAAAGATGGTCAAATGGATCTATAGAATTACAAATACCATTAAAAAAAGAGAAACATGGACTAAAATAGTTAATATGGCACCACTGAATGGACACTGCTCCATTTTGGTACAATGGATGTCTTGTTTTGTACTGCAAGGCAAAATTCAACTTGTTCCAATATGTCTTTTTAAAATTTGCATTAAAAATAAAGTTGAACCACTGTTATGATTACTATTATAATAGTGGTTGTGAAAACACCGGGTTTTATTAAAATGGAAGAAAGATTATGGAAAAGCTGTTTTTTGTTTTTTTTTAAAATTTACTTTTTACAAATCTTTGAATGTGTTTTATAAAGAATCATTTAATATGATTGTATTGTATTGTATTTGTTACGAGTTTTTTTTTAATGAATAATATCTTTATTCATAGGAAAACTCTAACAAAATAGATGAGAGGAAAATTCAAAATGAATATTTTACAATATTTGTAACAATAATTATATTACATTATTTCATCTGATGTCAAATCTGCCTGTATTACACAAACTACCAAGTGGAGTTTAGAAATAAAATCTGAATGCAGTAATCTTTATCTCATTTCATGAATGCCATCTAGTGAAAATAGCAATGGAAGAATTTAGAAAGTAAATCTCAGTAAGCAGGATAAAAAAAACTTCTGTCAAATAATCATACAGAGATTAATGGTATCAAGCAATATTAGAAATTACCAGGAATAGAGATTAGAGTTTGACAACTCATTCTTTTTCAAAATTGCCTAGATGTGAACAACAAAACCAAATCAATAAAGGATACATTTTTTTATGAAATGGAGAATCAGGAATTATGAATCAATATCCAGCATTTACTTTAGAATAAAATAAAATGATATTCGCAAAACATTTTCAAATAATAATAAAAAAAAAAAAACATGAAAAAGCTGCCTTTCATGAAATTTATATCATCACAAGAATATCATGAATTCTCTTTGCACTTTCTGTCACAATCATATGGAGCGATAAAAAGTTTCTAAGAGTTTTTTTGTTTTTTTTTACAGAGAACATTAGGAAGGCAGTGGATTGTGCTGAGGTGGGTACAGATGAAAAATATTAATCCAATGAAGAATTAAACTATTCATACCAATGTTGAAGGAAATAGGGTTGATGGTAGTTGTATCTTTGTACTTGTTAAAATAAAAATACAAAATCAGTACCTTGTGATCCAAGTCTTTTGATCAAACCTTTCAACACAGTAGTGAAAATCTTAAAAGAAGGCCAGAAATCAATCCTATTTTCATTCACTGCATTATTTGCGGGTCCAGTGATGACTTCGAAAATTCATTTCATGACAATGTTGGTCAAAAGTGAAGACAGTGTTGAGGTTTTTTTTAGAATATTGTTTATGAACAGATTGTAACTAATGGTCAAACAATTAGACATTTTTATAAAAAGGTCTTCGATCTAACTGAAAAGATCACAAGTAGTGAGAAACTAGCCATTGATTTTTGCACACACTGTTAATATTTTCAATATCACTTCACACATTTTCAACTGATCTTTGTATATATATATATATATATATATATATATATATATTCATTGACCCTCCAAACCAACATAAAGCTGATGCTGCTAAAGAGAGCTGGTGATATGACAATTGTTTATTTAAATGACATTAAATCAAGTCACATAATAGAAATCTTTCAACATTGCTTCTAAAACGGCAAGAACATTGGAATGAATGCGTATAATATGGAGGAAAATACTTTAAATTGAACAATACAGATTAACATGGTTTTTTCTTTTTTTACGGCAAAAACTGAATTTTAGGAATATTTTCATAAGGCACAAAGAAAAATAAAATGATCAGCTCAAAAGTTTAATAATAATAAAGAATAATGACAAAAGTTTAAAAGACTAATTGTATCACAAATTCATGTAAATCATAAATTGTAAACTTGATCCTATAAAAAATCGACAATGTATTTCAATATCAAATGATTACAAAATAAAAATGATATTTTACAAACAAAATGTCTTTATATAGATACCAAAACTTACTTAAAATGCAAATGAATATATGCTAATGATACACTTTAAACTCAATATTGTTTTTGTTTTTTTTATCTATCTATAGCTTATATCAACACATTACTTTATTTATGCAATGTTTGTATCATATGAAGTTATAATTTAAAAAAAAGGTTGCTGATTCTATTTTTATGCTATATCAATTTTTAACCCTCCTTAAACTTCTATTCATGATTATAAATTCTAGATGTTCCAAATAAACGCTATTGAACTAACAATATCCAACGTATTTATAACTCAGTGGTACATCATCTGATTTATCTTTTTTCATAAAATGATATATGAACAAAATGATTGAAAACTCTAATACAAAGGAGTTGTTCATATGGGTTAGTTATTACTTGCAATTTGCAAGACTTGAAAAGTATTTCTTTCAGACCAGATTTTTTTTTTTTTTTGGGGACAATTGGACAATTCCCTAATAAACACTTGAACCAAAACACAGGGGGTTGTAGACTATTTTCAGATTTTTAACCATCACTCACCGGTCAACAGTTGTAGTAAAATAGTAGTTGCAGTAGTATACAGACTTTCTTGCAGAACAATGTATCCCTACCTTTCTTACCAGCATGATTTTCCTTTATTATAGAGCAAATAAAAACTTTGCATAAGGGAAATGATTTTAAACCTTACACTTAAACAGAACATTCATCTAAAGAAAATAGTTTTGATTTTTATCTTATTTCATACATAAATATCTAATATTTGAAGGCAGTTCCGGTTAGTTTTTCTAATTCAAAATGGACAAGAAAAACAAGTAAGTATAAATATTTTACAAGCCCTATATTATCATGTAATATAAATCCTCAATTTTTGAAGAAATAATTTCAATGTAGTTCAGTTTTTCCCGCTTTCCATGGACCATAAACATTGATTCAATTCTAATTCCATTCCAGATACATATTTCTATACACTTTGCAAATTCCAACTTTCTTTCCTTTATTTTCTTTATATAAATGATTTTATTTTCAACAATGTTTCCATAAAGTGAATGTCACATCCATCATATATTAGTGTCTAAATGTCCCACTACTTTAGATGGCATAAGCTAGCCACATTACCATGTCCTTTAACACGTACTAAAATATTCATTTCTTAATTTTTTTTTGATTTCTGTCACTATCCTGAAGACCTATTGTCGTCCTTTGATCAAGTTGCAAATTAATCGCCAGAGGTTCCAATCAATATCAAAATGAAATAATTCAAAATAACAAAATTGTATATCATTAGAATCTAATCCAGATTGCAAATCAACATTGACTATAATCAGATGCTGTGCAAGATGACCACGTAATAATTGCGATGCATTCACTAAAAATAAATGATAAATAAAATTGTCATAAAGCAATTATGCTTATGTACTTGTCACTTGATATATTTCGACAATAATGCTTGATATATATGCTTAAGTGTGGGTGTCTTTATACATACACATACATGTATAGATATTCTACACAGCATCTATATGAAAGGTTATTGTCATAAAACTTAGTACGGATTATGTAGTAAGCAATGTATTAGTCAACTGGAAAATCAGATCAGTATTTTAATATCAATTCAGAGCATCTGATCCATCGAGCTAGATACAGTTTGCTGGAATACAAGATATGAATGCATTTCAAGAGAATAGCTCAGTGGTGAAATATTGCACAGGAGCCCAAACTAGAATGTCTCATCTTTAATGATGGTCAAAAACTATCAAGGAGTATAACTTATCCAGAAAAAAATATATTAGAAAATCATAGCAGATGAGGACCTTTAAGGAAAGCAACCATTGGGCATTAGCTGGTGACATAAAGAGCTTCTGTATAGCGATTTAAAGACAGAGAAGGTATGGATGCTGCCAAGTTGTAAAACATCTGGTCAATATTTTGTATGTTTATGAAAATGATAAAAAAAAACTAGATTATTCTTTCAGAGGTTTAAAGAGTCCTGGATACTGAGAGCTGAACATGTATTCAATTTGACTGGAATGAGTAACAGATATGAAATAATTTCTCTGGGTGCTTCTAGAAACATAAATCTGAGCCAAAACTATTATGAAAGTGATAATGAGCCAAATATGATAGTACACATCTGATACATAATTCACATCATGGTAAGCAAGATATCTGTCTCACTATTTTCTTGGAAAACTCATCAGAAGGATCCTACAAGAAATATGATTTCTGATAAAAATCACTTAGAAGAGATTCAGAAAGTATTGAAATGTTTCTGAATTTTAACAATGTAATATTGATTGGAAAAAGCAAATGCTTGCATCCTCAAAAGGCAAATTAAGTTTGAAATATTTCCTAAGCAAGGTGGTCATACAAGGACATATAAAATCTCATTTTAACCAATAATCTAGATATAGGTTATACTCCTGATAAATTCTGAAATTCAATTTAGAAAATAAACTTTCAAGATAATATATTGGAAACATATGTTAAATATCATTAATAATGGACTCATAAGTCAAACAGCCGCTCGCCATGATATAAGTTAAAGAACATTAATACTCCAATTTTGCGGACTTGAAATTCACAAACTTGATTTTTTGTGTTTTTCTCGTCAATAAAAAGAAACTACTCTGACGGACTGTTGAGAAAGAAACGCGTTTTGATCAAAATTGTAGTTTTGGATAAGTCAGACATGGCAAAAAAAATATTTTAATAAAGTTAGATGCCACAGGCAAAATATACTAATAAATCACACACAAAAAATTTATTCATTATAATTGAAATAAATTAAACTAATGTAGGCAAAATATCTCACTCTATAAATAAGAAGAAGGTCCAGTACACTGGAAAAGAGCTAAGATGTACTAGATACAGACTTTAGGGGTAAATGCAAAAAAATAACTAGATCTAGGTCCAACCGATCTAAAAAAATTAAAAAAGATAAATAATATATATACACACACACAAACACACATATACATATATATTGAAAATTAGTACTTAATTTTCAATCTTAATTAGAATTATTTCATTAATAACAAAACATACAGAAAAAAAAGTTTGATAATCTAAAAAGAAGCTAAGAGCTAGACTTAGGGACCAAATGTACCAAGAAATAGCTAGATCTAGCTCCAAAAGTACAACCTTAACAACCTTGCATCTGAAATGCGTCCTTTTTTTTTGTCCTACTTGTTTGGTAACACTTATCCCCATATGAAATTGACAACTCCAATTGGTTGCATATGGTGTAGATGCCATTAGACCTTGCCAAGCCACGTATTACTCTGTAATATCAAATCACTGTCTGAAGAGTCCAGGTCGGTTGGTAGGTTAGTAGAGTCTGGGTTGGCAGAGAGATAAGCTCTGTAGCAGACTGTTTTTAACGCAGTATTCAAGGAACAGGGGTGTCAAACTAGCCATTTCTCAGCTAGATCTGGCAGATTTTTTTTCTGATTCAGTCGATAAAAATTACGGACAGTATAAGGAATTCTTGAATTTTTGTTGTTGTTTATTACTTACTTCTATCAATTTCTTGATCCAATAAATAAATGACTAAATTCCATGCTTATATCTGATTGTGTACAAGTTTTGTAACTATATGGCAGTGTGAGGGGGGGGGGCAAAAGTTATTCACTGAAATTCAATTTCATGAGGGACTACTGTAATTTACACCATTACAATTACATTTTAGAATTATAGTAGTGGACAGTATAAATCATAAAATTGATTCTTTTATGAATGGATGAATTGTATTTTTATGTGAAATGTTTGTAAATGCACATTATTTGACATAATATACATCATGGGTTCCTAGAATTAAGAATCTATAATAGTTTGTTAAAATATCGGACAAGAAATGAGATCCTGGCTTCAATCTTTGCTGATGATTGGGTATGAAATTATTCATCAGTAACCTTAAAGAGATGGACTTTAAAATCATAGCAGATATTTTTTCAGAGGAGGATTATTATTAATATGACAGACTGAAGCTATAAAATACTTAAGAACAGTTTACATAGTAAGAAGTTTGAAAAGGAGATGGGCATTACATAACTGAACTTCCCTCCATCACCATAAAACATTTCATTATTAATAGTCCAGTCAATATTATTGATAGGCATTTGAAGGATACCAGGGTCTACTTAGATCCATATACATGTGTATTTTAACAATAAAAACACCGGATTACATGCCAGATTAAAAGAAAAAAAAAAAGGCAGTGATTAATGAATAAGACAAAAATCTCATCTTTAAATTTTCCTCAATGGACTCGATTACTGATTTCCTTTTAGATCATTAAGGCCACTTAGAAATTCTGTTTGAGTTGAAGGCAGCAATTTGACAAAAGAAAATGAATGAAAAAACTTTGACTATTTGAATTTTTTTCTATGATAAAAAATGGTGTCTTGTTTTACAATTTTTATAAAAGGATACAGCATTCAAAGCAAGTTTTTACAGTGGAATTTCTAGGACTGGTGTGTGTGACACAACATTGTTTAAAATAACATTACATTTTGTATGTATGAAACTTCACCGAGTAATAGGGAGAGAAGAAAAAAAAACCATGACTTTACATATTGCTGCACTTGTTTGAAAGAAAAGGAAAGTTTTTTGAATTACATATTTTACAATACTTAACGTTTACATACGAATAAAAATGGTGAGCAATAAAGTAGTCAGTAGTAAGACAAATACAAAACACAAGATGTGTAGGCATGAATAATTATCTATATCACAACTAGTTCTAAGTAACTAATATTCCTATGTTGGGAATGATGAAAAAAAAACTGAATAAACCCTAGGAGAGCATATACATTGCAGCAAAAACAGACAGTAAGTAGCTCAATGGTAAGTATGCTAATCCAGCCATCATAACTTGATAGGCTATGCAAATGGTAGAGAGTTTGAGTCGGTCTCTTGGCTATTTAATCACTGTGTGTTTATATTCCATGCAAGAAATAAAGTGTGGTGAAAATTCTCATCATTTTGAAAAATCATCTGATAAAAATATTCATTAATAAAAATAGTTTTTTTTTTGAAAAGAGAGAAAAAAAAGAAAAGAATTTTTTTTCAAATTGAACAAGAAACTATTTCTTGAAAGGTTGCCACACTGACATTTACAGCAATAATTTGTGGCAAATCAACATCTATATTGGTCATGTAGCACCAAGAATCATTTCCATTTGCATATTTTGTTGACAAAAGGAATGAAATATTCAAGTTAACAATGATTTCACTGAAAAAATACCCTCATATTACTTTATACAATGATCTATATAACTTGAAATGAGAAATTTAAAAGCCTACAAATGCTTTTGTCAGACAATTGATCTTATTAAAAGTATTCACAGAAATAATTAAATATGATCAACCTTTCTCTAGAATAGATTCTTTCAAGCATAATGCTATATTGACTAATCGTGAATAAGTCATATGCCAAAGTGACCTTTAAAAGACACTTAAATTTTGACATTTAAGTGATTCAAGTAATATTAAACAAATTTGACATTGGGAATGTTATGTTAAAGGCTTTGATGTTGTTAGGTAGCTGTGTTGTTGGCAGTAAAGTTCTTAGTTCAACGAAATAGCACTCTCTTGAAGCAACAAGTAGCTGCTTCCTAAGAAGTTAGCTCCAGTTAGAATATGGCTGTTCTTTTAAGATGGTCAAAAACACTTTGGTTAAGATCCTATGAGAGGATTGTGTAATCAAATCACAAGATCACCAAATGACATATTTGCATTTCTAGAATGTTCTATGCTTTCTGATGAAATAGTTTGTCTTCTAATTGTCAAAGCATATTTTCAGGATTAATATTCTTGAACAACTCTCTTAGAAAAATCAATCATGTATATGAGTGCATCCATGGGTTTACCTGCAATGGTTGTGCAAGAATTCTGCAGTCACTCAGACAGCATGGCTGTAAAACTAGACTGCATACCCAGTTCACCTGGCTAGGTGTCTAACAAAATATCTACCAATATCAAACAGTAAGGTTACAGTTTTTGATCTGTAATCTTGCTTGGAAAAAGTTAGGCCTCATTTGGTACATGTGCCATTTTCAAGGGACATCACCTACTTGAACTCAGAGATTATAGCACTTCGGCTTTGAAGGCTCATTCTTAGAGTTCATTTCTTCCTGCTATGGTAGTCTCAGAGTAAAAGAATCTCAAATGCTATGGTTGTACACTGTATCTTCTGTTGTACAGAGCTTCCCTGGTGATGTTCCTTTGGAGCAATAACATCAATTATCGTCCACACTCCGTCAAAATATGACCTCTGTAGATTTCAACCCTGGTGTTCTGGATTGGGTACCATCTGGTAGTTTGTCAAAAAGTTATGTATGATGTCTGCTGGTGGTTCTCACTTTTTGGCTTTGAGCAAGGCACATTTTAAAGTGTAAACAAATCACTCCGCTACCATCTGACCAAGGGTGATAATGGAGTATTCGATTCTGTTCACAAAACTGTCAATGTGGTATATGAGAACTATGATTCATTGTCCAACACAATGACCTCTGGAATCCTGTAACAAATATCTGTCTTAGATTTCATAATGATAAAGATTTCTGGCCACTTCATAAACACGGGCACCAAAACCAAAGAGTGTGCATTGATTGGTCTTATGAAGTCCAAATGTCGATGCTTTCATGGTTTCTAGGGGATTGACCAGAAATGCAAAGTACATTATACAATTGCTTTGGCATCAAGACAATTACAATATTGCTCAAGCTCTTCAATCAGAAGCCAGGAGACATAGCTATATACTTTTGTCTGCCAATATGAAGAATGGAATTGCTTGAGTATCCTTGCACAGTATGATGACTATCAGTGAACACAAGGCAAGAGTCCACAGTTGGAAGAGACTTCCAACAGTTGAAATACTATTGGAATCTCTTGCTAACTTTCTTTGGTCACTTTGGAAAAACTAATCATTTGTTTCAGGTCGGTTGTCTCAGTCAGTTTTTTTTTTAGTATTGCAGTTGTAAAATAGCATCTGTTCCAGCCACAGCATATTTAGCTTCAGCTGATAGTGAGCTGATTAGATAGGAAAGCATATTATGTCTCGCCAAAATTATTGTTGAACTTGTAAATGAGCCTGAAATCATGTGCCAGCCGAGTTGTTGCAGTTTAGTGTAAACTGTAATATTCTTTGTTGGACCAAAGATGACCACTATTTCCATGAGTAGATCAAAATGAGTCAGCAGGTATTTTGTAAATGTCAAATTCACTTGTTTGAATGCTTATTGAAGCACAAGCAAAAATGCACGGTGACGACTCAATTACCCTTGCCCAATCAAAGAAACAGAAAAGAGGCAAGAGTAAGATGATTGAGGGTAGGAGAATTTTCTGAATCGCTTCAATATTGCCAGAATCTAATTGACATCTAATTTGGTTACTGGTAAATTCTTGAATATTAGATATATTGCACCTGAAATTTGATTTTCTAAGCATGCAGACTAAATCCACAACTGCTGTTAAGTGAGAGTTTCCCATCTCATCTCGTTGTCAGGCTGTTCAGAGAGTGTTTACATATGAATGAATGACTTGGCTTCAGCTTCGCGAACAAAGATTTTGGAATGCTTATTTCACTCACTATAGTTATGTTTTGCTTAGATTTTAAATCAATATGAATGCAAGCAATTCATAACTATTTTGAATAAGTTGTTCTTTTCTGGGCATCATTTGTTATGAAAACATAAAAATATATTGCTTTGTTGTTGATTTCCATTCATAAAAATTCTTTTTAAAATTCCCTTAGCCACCTTTAAAAGGAGGCAGATAGCTTCAAAACATTTTTCTATATCAAGGAATATCTTCAATTTTATTGATGCAAAAATTAATTTAAAATGTAACCTTTTATATAAAAGAATGTGTTTATGATCTTTTTTTTAATAAGAAGAAAAAGCATATAAACTTTTATCATTCATTTAAATGATAGGCAGTAGAATGCTGGAAGTTAGCACCTATAGACCTCTTTGCACGAAGTTTTTTTTTTATAAAAGCAGTATGTGCCAGCATGGTATATTTCTGAGAAGTTACATTCATAACACAAGTTATGCAATCATATAGCATGAGTGAGGTTGAAAGCATCATTTATGATATTTCCAAGTAATATCATATCTGGAATGTGTAACCATTTGAGAATACCAGATCATATCAAAAGTTTCTCATTATTTTTATATATTACCACTAAAGCCTTAACTATATAAGTATACATTTTTTATGAGAGTTAACAAAGGGAATTATTTTTTAAGATTTCAGGGTACTGTTAGTGATATTATTTCATCTTAGTTACAATGCCAGAATATTTTTTTAAAGATCTTGCTCAAATTTTATTAAGAAAACAGAATGTGTGTCAATAAATATAAATACTTATACACACATTCTTTTGAATAACAAACTTATAAGCTCAGTCAGTAAGCGACCAAGTTTATTATTATGTTAAAGCATCAAATTGTGTCTAAGACCAACCCAGACAAAATTAATATTATCTAAATGGTCTTGTTGGATTGGGTTAGGATGTGTTAAATGATAGAAGACAGCAAACATCATAATAGATAAATTGTCAAAAGTAACACTAGGGACCAAATTCCTGATGGTTTGAGAAATCCCTTGCAAGAAGACATTTCTTGGTAGTAATGGAGAAAATAATAGCAGTTTTAATAGAGAAAGTGAAAAGGCTGAGAGTTGTTGAATTACACTTGATTGAGTGAAACTTTCAGTTACTTTGGTACTGCTGGCAGAAATTCAAGTGTGTAGATTGGAAAATGTGTTCCAAAATGAATTAAATCAATATGGATGTTTAAAAAAAAACAAAACCAATGTCAAGCAGATGAGCCACAACCTTCATTTCAAGTGGTTGTATGTGCATATATCTACAATGTGTTAATTAGAGAGCAGACAGAAATACTGTGATATCAGATATTTTTGCCAGCATAAATAGATGAGTTACAATCTTCGCCTGTCTAAAAGGTCATGGTACTTTGAGGGATTTATACTGACCAGGTGATGAGATCATGATAAATCACAGAACATGAAAGACGAACACGTCAGACATAAACAATTGAAACAGAGTACATTCTCATGAACAGAAATTTAAATAATGGTTAAGATGAAAGAGTGATGTCATTTTCAAGAAGATGAATTCAATACTGTGGTTTCTAATACTGAAATCCATCAGCACTGCTGAAATTGAGCAGACATGTAGCTCTAGAATTAAAAAGCCAGTAAAATTGAAATCAATCAAGTAACTTGGACATGTTCTTTAAGGGAAACATCAAAGAAAATAATTATAAACTATCTAGAATTCAATGAATTCAAAACAATGGATTTTAGAAAGGCAAGAAAAGCAAATAATTTACAAATCAAGATGCGCTCCATTAGAATTTGAATGAAATTCTCAGCTGCTAAATTTTACTTTGTTTGGCATCTCGAAAGACTTTAGCCAATTATACAAATAATAGCTCTATTCAGTTTATATTACCAGCATGAATTTCTGAGCATTAAAAATACCTCTCTCCAGATTTTCAATGCACAGCATACAAATTGAGAGCTGAAAGTTGGTCAAAAATTACAAAATTTGGTGGTTGAATCATTTCATTTCTCTTTTAAGTGCCAATGTCACTAATGTGTTTTTATATTCCTTTATAGCCCAAATAATTAACTTCACTTTCTTGTCATAAGACCAGCACTGATCATGACTGGGCTATTATTACTACAGTGATATCATTTTACAACATTTATCTCAGCAATTACAAAATGAAATTTAAAAATTAGAAAATATACACGTTCGTTTTAAGTTCAATCTGAGTGAATATGATCACTTGAGTGCTTTTATGAAGAATAAAAAGATTTTAAATTTAAAAAATAGGAGACTGCTCTACAGTCTCACCTTAATGTTTAGGATAAAAAAAAAAATTCTACAGCACCTATGTATTTATGTAACCACTTTAGAGCTTATAATGAAATTCACGATCATTTCACTAGAAATCAACTTAATATTGATCCCTCACTTGCTAGAACAAAATTAAATATGTCTTATTTTATTTTTATAAATAAAAATATAATGAACTTTTTAAAAACATTGATAAAAACAATATTATACCATTTAACTAAGATAAAAAAAAATTATTCATTAGACCAAGTGTTTTTTCTTGTCTCAGTCCCTTAATTTTGGTTGGAGTATTAATCAAACTTGAAATTTCCTGATGCGGGGTTTTCTAATTTAGTGTTATTATTCTTAGAAGCTATTCATTAATCAATGCTTTTATTCAGAGACTTTGTACCACATAGCAAAACTTATTGCTTTTATTGAAATGTAATACATATAAGTATTGAACTAAATATGTTTGTTTTTACTTTTAATATTTTTTCTGGAGAGTTGAGCAGAATAATACTCTTTACGTATTTTTTAAATATAAAGACGTTTTCTCCTTCTTACAAGTTCTTTATTAAAGGGATACCCTCTGTACTCTCAAGGCATACCCCTGAAATAAATATTTTGCAAAAGTTTCCTAGCAGAGAAGAGATAAATATCAAATGATTACCTAGTTCAATTCCTATTGCATTCACAAAATCTGTACACATGTTAAATACACTATAAAAATTTTGGCATCTGCTTAAGTCCAATAAATGATTTAGTATTTGCTGTGTCACTATGTATGTAATCATTTGAGTGAATTGAAGTTTTGACATATTTTAATAAATTCTACCGGTTTCATACAGAGCTACTACTGAAATCATAATAAAAAATTTACAATCATTTTCTGAATTTAAATTGCCTTTTTAATAGAAATTTAGTATCCATTGAAGAGGATTTTTTTTTTTACAATTGGATTAAAAACTAAAAAGAAAATAAATGAAAGAAATTTTACGTTTTTACGGTTGACAACATAGTAAAGCCATTTAGAAAAAACAAACTGACCAATAAGTACCTGATCCATTGAAAAGAAAAAAAAAAAAAAAATCTTTTTATCAAGTTGTCCCAGTTTACACTAAAACCAGCTTGTTACAATGTTGCTAGATAAATGGACTTTTCAAAATAGGCAATACTCAAGAAATAGTCCTAATATTTGATGAAGGAAAAGAAAAACCAAAAGCTAATGGTACATGAAATAAGTTTTAAGTGACAAAGTTACAGCAATTTTCATACGACTCCTTACCTCAAAGTTGGCTGAGAAGGTGGAACCTGGGGAATAGAAACTAAATGTCTGTAGCGATTCAACAACTTTCTTTGTTGCTTACTTAGAGGAAGATCTGGAATCTGTTTCAGCCTTTCATGAAGTTCTTTGCCTTTCCTAAAGCTTTGGATGCTACGTACCCAATCTCCATCAATCATTGTGTAAATTTGTTCCCTGCTCAGCTGACACATTAAGTCACGATCAGATTCAGAAAGAAGCCTGAAAATGATAAGTCGTAAACGAATAACATTAATATTGATAATCAGATATTCATCCACAAGTACAGAAAATTTTACACCTGGAGT
Source organism: Thysanoteuthis rhombus (assembly GCA_963457665.1). Taxonomy (NCBI): domain Eukaryota; kingdom Metazoa; phylum Mollusca; class Cephalopoda; order Oegopsida; family Thysanoteuthidae; genus Thysanoteuthis; species Thysanoteuthis major. Next base: position 37,411,266 of record OY735204.1, read on the forward strand.
AATACATCAATTGTAGTGAAAATGATACGTGAAAGTTATGATTAATAGTTTTGAACACAAAACAACCATATTTACACCAATGTTGTATCTAGGAATTGCTTTTCTAAATATGGAACAAACCCTAATCACAGTTCTTTGAATGATCTATTTTACATTATACATCTATTTTGGAGAATGTGAAAACCTTTCGATAAAATCTAGAAAACAATGAATCATAAATATTCAATACAAATCAAAAGATTTTCTCACTGATTTTTAATTATTCACATTTCACAAGGATAACTGAAGCATTACTGATTTTACAAGTAAAATTGCAAAATCTGTTCACAACATAATAGAAAATAAGATTTGACAAATGGTAAGTTTTCAGAAAAGTAACTTGTAAAAAGACTCAAGGGGATGTGACTCCACACTATATTGAGATATTATATTTTGGAAATCAGGCAATTGAATGGCATCATATATTTATCAAAGACGAATTGCAGACAAAAGCTACTGACAACAACAAAGAGCCATGAGTTAATCCATTACCATTTGACAGATCAATCTCCTGATTACATGTTTTGAATTCTTAGTGTCTAAAGAATTCCTCACACATCAAAGCAGTTCGAAACAAATGTGTTTCAATAATTGAATTTTTCTTTACCACTTTCAATCAGTCAACTTTATTAAAAAAAAATTAATGAATAAAAATCGTCTTGTATTTATACTAATTTTCTCTTTAGTTCAAGTACAACACTTCAAAATTTAGCTTCTCATAAAGCAGGCAGGTGTGACATTTGACATAAAGTTTCTCTGGCACATTTTAACCATTTTGCCTTTCAGGTCTGTCGAGGTAGATGTAGAAGTTGTTCGTATCATGAGAAGTTTTAAATGAAAAACGTTTTTTTTTATTACAGTGGATATTTTGTTTAATATGACCAAATTCCTACCTCCTATTGCGAAGGCTCGACCGAATAAATTTTCAACTTTGAGGAAAAATCAGAGCAATTGGAAATAAGTGAAAACATGAACATTTTTATGAATCAGGTTTCCGAATTGTGGTGTTCTTTCTAAACTTTCAATCTCCCCAGGGTAACAGGATGAAGTATGAATTTTTTCATTCAAACAACATAGCTACCACTGTATATATGCCAGAAGTAGATGACAAGTTGAAACTTATTGAAACCTATTTTCAGAGTTATTCTGGGCTGTAAAATATTAATTTTAGTTTATTTTCAAATCAAAAAATCGTAATAGACATTCAATCACGTTCAAAAATTCCTGAGAAAATATTTCCAGATAGTGCAAGCAAAAGTCAACAGACTTCATTTGAGTCATCTTTCTTTCCTCTCAAGATACAAACAAGTCAGACTTTGAAACATGAAAAAGAGTCAGAAAACTGGAGTATGCTCAATGGACAAGTGCATCCTAAATTTTATTGTGGCCTAAAAGAGAAAATGATACTCACGGCAAAATCTTACTGTATAAAGGAATAAGTTGTGCAGCATCAGCAGCAGCATAATTTATCATGCGATCAGTAAGGGGACGCTCTGACCAGAAGGAATCATTCTGGGTCATGGAGTATTTTACCGAATCCTTGAGTGATGCCAGCAAAGGAACGTTATACGTGAAACAGAGAGTTTTTAAAGAAGCACGTGCAGGGTCCCACCAATTGTCACTTCCGTTTCTGACATTGATTAGAATGTGTGCCATCTGCAACAGAAATAGAAATAGAGAAAATTACAGCCAAAACTAGAGCTTCATAACACCTACAATCAATAGATTGAGCATGAAATGATATTTTTAGAACTTTTCCAGAAAGTGAAGCTTTTTCATGAGTTTCTCATAAAGGTGCATCAATGGTATTTTTAAAAAAAAATAAGGAATTGATTAAAACTGGATAAACATTGAAAAGAGACCAATTTCTGAAATGATTGTATTTATGTTTGTAATAATACATAGTTGCATCTGCAGATATCTTTTTTGGGGTCACTTTCTGTTATTCCTGCATGAAATAACTTACTGGTATAATTTGGCAAATTACAAATAATCACATTCTCTGGTACCTTAATACTTGAAATAGCATTTGTATCAACTTTGTCTTTGAAGCTGGTTAAAATTTCATAGGTCTAGCGATTCATTCTTAAAGAACAGAAGAAAACCAAGTTTTTTCTAAACATAATTATAAGTAAATTTGGAAATTTTAAGTTTTTTAGCTCTATTGGTGCAGCTTATATGCGTGATACATACATACATAAGCAGCCAGACCATCTTGAAAACTGAAGTAACCTCCATTGACTGTTTTGGTTGAGAGATTCTAATTTTACTTATCTTACAGAGAAAAGAAATCTAGTAGATGCTATTGTAATTGATACATTACATATTCATTGGTTTTCAGTACTGTTGTTATTTTCATCCATATTTCATCTATTCAACACCATGAAAAGATTCATATATCTTTGAATTTTTGACACATAGCATAGTGGTTACAGAATCAAACAAAATTACTGCAAGTAATCTGATGGTTCTAGGTTCAATCCCAGTGTGAGACAATAATAATACTACTAATGCTAAGAGAGGAACGTGGTCAATATAACCCCCGTCGGTTAAATAAAGGCTTCGGTTCATTACTTCCCCACACCTACCAGATGATACCTGATAGAGGCCGTAGAGTACAACGGCTGAAACATTGTATGAAAAATAACCAAGATGAGGATAGTCCGAATGAATAATAGAAATAATGAAAAGATTCATCATGCAATACTTGTAAATTTCAAATGTAACTGTAACAGCAAACTGAATTTCTTCAAGTACCTAAATGCATTTATCAACCAAATCACTCCTTACAAGATTGTAGATCAATAAAATTTTGTTTTGAATAAAAAAAAAAAATACCCAAATATGTTTGAGATATGAGAATGTATTTTAGATGAGAAAATAATTACACAGACCAAATGAAATTCAACAGTAAACATTTTCTGAAAAGTTGAAAGATTCAGTTTATTGAGATTATAAGAGTTACATCATACAACTGGTTATGAATCTATAATTTCAGTTTCATTTACTTTTTATAAGATTGCATCCTCACATACTGTGGATATAAGATATCAGAAATCTATACTGATATTTGAGCCATTTGTTGGTTTATTCATGCCTCTTCTCTGCTGAAACTACAAGGTCGATCGAACTAATATACTGCAGGTAGACTGAGGAGAAGTCAACTTAAAACATAGGCTATGCGAGATCATTTAATATCACCAGAGGTCATTTCTAGCCAATCTTCAGAGTTGCAGGCCACAATTTGCAGCAAGGACACTGGAATTTAGCAAATGGGTACATCTTCTCATGGTGAATATCGCAATCTACGTGACCTTGACATTTGAGGTCATTCAAGGTCACTTGATCATTTCTGGCCAAATTTCAGAGTAGCGGGTTGAACCAAGGATGCTGAAATTTAGCATATGGTATATCTTCTTTCATTAAAAGTAATAGTTTAAGCAAAGTTAACCTTGGAGGTCATAACAGGTCACCAGATATCAATTCTGGTCTTTCCTACTTGATTTTCCAAGTTTTTGGAAATAATTTTGTACCTACGTAACTGGAATTTGGCATAAGGATAATTCTTTTCTTGGTGAAGGTCTAAGGTAATGTGATATTGACCTCAGAATTCATTTGTTAGCCACAATATTGCCCTTAAGAGATTGAAGTTTTGCATGGTGAGAGTTATAGGCAATATGAGATTGTTGCTTGAGAAGGCTAGGGGTCATTTCTGGAAATTATAACAAGGCACAAGGATAATCTCTCAAGATCGCTGACCTTTACCAGAGTCTGCCATTCCTTTCCAATGACAGTCCTATATTGGTTGTTCTAAGGTTAGATCCTGGCAACAAAAGGGAGAAACACTTATGTAGTTTATCCAGAAGCCTTGTCATACTAAGTGACGATATTGTATGCTCTTTTTCATACATCAGAATATTCCCTTGTTACAGCTACTCTTGTGCAGAATGAAGATCATCGTTTTTTCATTGGTGGTGTTGTGTAAGAAGAAATTTATCAAAGAATACATTTCAGTTATATTTCAGGTTATTTTTCCCCTAGGCATCACAGGATACCCCTGCTAGTTGTTTATTGAATCTCCAAGCTGTGGTCAAAGCAAGTGTGAACAATCATTCACATTTCTTGGGTGGTGTAAATCAATTATTATTCAGCATTTCTTTCATCTTAATTTCAGTAACTTTTCAATTTCAACTCCCAGATCATCATTACATGATCATTAGCAACTGAAATTAAGATGAAAAAGATACTCGTCTAAAATTAAAAATCAGTCTCGGGTGACTTTGGAATTCTTTCGCAGAAGTCATTCTTTCAGTATTTGGGGGGGGGGGGCATCAAAACTTCTGAAGCAGTAGCTTTTTTTTTCCCCCCTGATATTTGGATTAATGTCTCTACTTTCCAAATCAACTTGGTTTGATTTTGTAAGCTGAGTAGATTTTGTTTAAGGTAAAGCTAATGGGGGGGGGGGGCACCTGAACACCTACCTGTTATTTTTCTCTGATTCCTATTTGTATTACATGTGTTTTCTTGGCCAACTTAAATAGTTAATGAACACTAATTGCACAAAATTTTAATCTTTCTTGTAGCTTAAACCTATAAAAATTGGCCTTTCTCAATAAACCAAAGCTCTTATCTAAGGGTGACGTTGGACAATTGTCCAGCTACTATCCAATTAAAAGGAAGTCAAGCTTTCCCATCGTGCAATTGTGCAGTCTTATCTTTTCTCAAGTCATTTGCAAGAGATGTCAAGCCAAAGTGAAAATAAAATTTTGATTATTGATCATCTTGCTGCAAAGAAATTAGATAATTGAATTTTTAACATTCACTAATTGATTGATAGATAACTTGTCATTTTATAGGATCTTGGAATAGAAGCCAATTATATCAGGGTCTGTATTTCACCATTTACAGCTATGATCTTGAAAATAATCCGATTTATAAATGCTAAGCAGGAGAATCAACTTTTCAACTGAATTCGTCCAAAGTTACTCCAGGCCAGAGTGATTTTGGATAGCTCACATTTTGAAGTGTTGTGATCATAGAAACTGTTTTCCAGGATTCCCTACATCCTAACTACATCTCTTCTATGAATAGCGCTTGGTGGGATAAACATAAATGATTTTTCAAAACTATTTGTACCCAGTCACAGTTTCATTATTCATTAGAAATTTCTTCAAAGTCACCTCAGATTACAGTATCAATAATGAAAAAAAAAAAGAAGCTGGTTTCAATTCTATACAAAACTTCTTACCTGTGTATCAAAAACATTGTGCAGAATGGTATTGTAATGCTTGTAGAGAGCTCCACTATCAAGTCGACAGTCATGTGCAATCTGGAAGACCAAGTGGTAAAGACAATACGATTTTTTTCAAGTTCCAAAAATATCAAAAGCAGATTTTCATTTTTTCCTTTGTCTGAGGAAGAGATATATAACTACAAGCTATTATTGGACTTGAGAGTCAATGCATAAGATAACAATTCATAGTAGAAAAAAGAAATTATAGCAATTTGAATCAATAATGAAATAAAACTGAAATGAGAATTATATTTATTTGATACCTGTACCTTGCATAAATCAATCACTGTGGTCTGCAGAAATACCAGATCTAGTTATCTAGAATTATCCAAAAAATACCAGCACAAGATTCGGGCTCTGTTGGTCCAAAACGACCATAGAGACCCATCATGCCTAGAAGTGTACTTGTTCAAATTTTCAAGGATGTAGTCCAAGAAATGTGACCGGATGAACACACACACAATCGAGCAAAGAGAAGAATCTACGGCCCACTTGGCTGCTCAGCCAGGCAGGCCATTTGTGAGGCTATGGTGATTCTATATGCAGGGTCTCATTGTTGAAATCACTTTACTGGATATTGCAAAGCTAATGCTTTCAATCTAAACTCATATAGATGAACATTCTTTATCATAACCTACCAAATATGAAACATCTAAATCATGTGAACATTACAGCAAAGATCAGAGTTTGATATTTTCAGTTAATAAATCATAGTGACAAATTTGATATTTTCAACAAGGGATTATTTAATATCCAAATCTACGAACCAATTATATACAGTCATTATGATGAATCATCATCAGTCCGTTAGAGTCCGTCATCGGACATAGAGAGGTCTGTCATGGGCATCACGGAGCCAATACTTTAATTTATATTGCTCATCACTCCTTGTTACTTTCTGTCAGCCACCTGATCTCTGGAGATCCATGTTGTGAGTCATGATTTCCAACAGTTGTCTGACATTCTAGCAACATGTCAAGCCTATATCTCATGGAAATGAAGAACATCCAAAGGTCAAATAAGTCAATATAACACTAAAAGCTAACACTCCTCGGACAGTGCCCAAATACAGGAAATGTATTCCTTTCCTTCATAACATCATAAATATAATGACATGACTTCTTGTTAATATCCTCAATCCCCTTCTGGGTTTCATCTAATGGAATCTTAATTTCTATTGTCCACATAATTTCACATTTAATTGAATCCATGGTCTCATCTTCACTTCTTCATTTGTACTGAATTAGTGGTCTCTAAATCGAAAATCGAGGGAACCCAAGATGGGGAAAACTTTTAAGTTTGTTTATTAAATAGATGCTTAGACTTATTCTGGATGATAGCTCTCCAGCTTAACCAAGAGCAGAATCAGATCTTCGACGGATGGTGCCAATTAGGCAACTTTGAATTTGTCTTTACATGGACAGGACTGATCCTGGAGGAAGTCTCACATTGAAAAGCCCTAAGTACTAACGATTGAGCTGGTTGGTATCTCATATCTTTTTAAGCTCAGCTTCATAAATTTTTAGGTATGAATATTAATGGGTGTAACTATTTTACTACGGAAAAAAAAATGTGAGAATCTTGTTTCCAACTCAATTAAAAAAAACCTGCATTTCTCACTGACCTTTAGGTTCATGACAACATAAATACATAAATCTTGGAGAACTTTTCAATTTACCCCTACTCCTGTGAATATGTGAATCTTCAAATCTACACTCAACTTTCAAAATATACACACCTTTCTCTATCAGCCCTTTACTATGATAAACTAACATTAACATTAAAGGCTTCAAACAATAGATTGCTTGTGAAATTCCACTGAAATTAAATAAAAATTGTATAAGAGATACAAACCTTCTTCACTTGACTGGAACAGAGCAATTTAAGTAGGTGGCCTTGAGTCATAAGATTCCTATTTGAGAGGACATCAAACAGGTAGACATTAAGGTTAATATCACAGAGCTGGATGATAGTGACCTGACCATCATAACAAGTGAAACGTTCTCCTTCCATGTCAAAGCCAACTATACAAGGTTCTTGAGACATTATTCGACGGATAATCATTCGACTTTCCCCTATATTAGTCACCACTCTGACAGACTGCATGATGGACACAACTGAAGAAGAAAAAAGTAGCATTAAATTTTGAAAAAAAAAAAAAAAGAAAATTTTGACTGAAAGACTTTCACTCTTTGTCATTCTTTATAGTAAAGAATGATAAAAAAAAACTCAACTTAATACCAGCAGTTTTCCACAGTGAAATGGGTACAATCACGATAGTTCTTTGAGTTAGCCTTCTGCGTTTGTGTATGATGGTCTCACAAACTATACCAAGCCAGCCGTGGTTCTGGGTTAGTAAAAGAAGGCAACAAGTTGAAATTTCATTTAACTGTTTTATATAGAGTATTGATTATCAATATCTCTGGAGACGGGAAATGCTTATTCGCAGTTGAAAAGAGAGGAGGCCGATTTTCATTTAAGTCAAACTGATGACTGGTCTCTCATGTCACGAACAGTAGTCTACTGGGTGGTAGCAGCGGTTGACGGTTACAAAGGGCGGACGGCTGACAAGAGAGAGACTGGCAGCGGTTCTCTTCTCCAAAACCCTGACACGAGAGAGACTGGTAGCGTTCACCTCTCAAACCCAAAATCTACTCTACTGCTCTGTTATGAAAATCCCTCCTATTTAAGCCCTTGGTATCAACACTGTATTTCTTTGTAATTGACTTCCTTTCTTTCTTTTCCTGTTATCTCGTTCCTTCCAGAAAATCCCAAATATTGACCCTCATTCATCTCGCGACGCAAGTCCGTCCAAGATCATAAATTAGCCTCCCCCTCTTTCAAGAATTCTGCAAATTACTTTTCTTTCAAAAGCTTTACTCTTTCTCTCAAGACCCCAGACACTGGCCCTTATCTGGTCATTGAATCAGGAAGGGAACTTCTCTAAGAGTGCTTGTTTTCGCAACCCAGGAATTTGACAGAACATATTAAATTGAGAAAGTACAGGTGCATACTCTTAACTGGTGACTTCCATACTTGGGAGCACGTAATTCTCACTTCCTACGGTATCTTCAAAAAACATATTAAGCCCTTATCTGGTCATCGAATCGGGAAGAGAACTTCTCTAAAAGTACTTGTTTTTGCAACCCAAGGATTTGACAGAAGATATTAAATTGAGGAAGTACAGGTGCCCGCACTTGGAAGCACGTAAATCTCACTTCCTACAGTATCTTCAAAAAAACACATTATCCCTTTTAATACAGATAACTCCTTTTGTAATAACCATAGTAATTTTTGGTAATAACCATAGTAATTTTTAGGACATGGGGGACTCCTGATCCCCTAGTGTCACATTTGTAACATTAGAAGTTCAAAAAGCATACTGTTTTTTTTTTCTCTAGAAAATCTATTTTTGACAATTTGCAAGATTAAAAAGAAATCAAATATAGTATTATAAAGTAAAACAACTTTAGCCATGTTTTTTCTATGAATGGTTCAGTCCCCCCCCCCTTCAAAGTCATTCATTCTGTTTTTGCAGTTTATTAATAATCGATTAATCTCTTCATGAAACTTATCTCCAGCAAAGCTTTTCTTGTAATTTTTAGGAGTGACTAAAAAAATATTGTTAAAAAGCTAATTCACATAACTTTTAGTCTAACTCAGATGATGTAACGGTTAGCACATCTGCCAAACATGCTGAAGTTTGCTGGTTTGATTTCCAGTACAATCGAAGACCGTGGGAAACTCTTCATAGGACAAATTTCCCTGTGCACAATGTAGCTAACTGAGTATACTCTAAGCTGTATGATTAGGGTGGAAGGTGTCTAACCAGAACGAAATCACCCTTGTTAAACCATGAGCTTAAGACATCTTAGAAGCTCTTCTCAGATGCCAGGCCAACATGGAAGATTAGGCAAAACTGAGACCCCAATGACAAACGAGCGGAGGAAGTTTGAAACCAACCAATAACTATTCTTATGATGGATATATAAATTGTACAATTCAGGTGGTTGAAGATTTTTTTGTTTTACTTTTACGTTTTAGGAGCTCAGATTTAAGAGGTGTAAAGTAATGGGGAAATGAAAATGACTTACCCTAACCAAATGTATTTTGAGGAAGAAAACTTATAAATTTTCACAAAATAGAGGCTAACAAAAATCACAGTTGTAAGTTATAGTGCATAGGAAAGCCTCCAATCGTAACTTATCTCAAATCAATGTTTCGTGCTTAATTTAATGATAAAACTCACTCCGTTGACGATGATCACAGAAATAGAGAAAAAAATTTAACATTATCTGACAAGCATATTCAATTTACCGAGAACTTTGAAATTACAAAAAGTTTAAAGGTGCTTGCTGATAAAAGCAGAAAACCTTGATAAGCGTAAAAATAAATGAAAATCCACAGCTGACCGTAAATATCTGCTCTATTATTTTCTGACCGATCAGTTGAATTGAAATCAGTTTTTTTTAGAATTACTTTTAGACAAATAAAACCAATATCAAAATCTAAAAACTTCACACAAAACTTCTAGGGAAAACATTTTGCGTGTAATTGCGTGTAATTATTTTTAAAAAAAGATGTAATTCACAAGTTTTTCAGTGAAAAGATTATCCCAAACCAAGATACTTTTTTATCCTACGAGTTTTTAGATGTAGTAAGTTTTTTTTTTTTGCCAAATCAATGTTATTTAATATCCAGTTTGAATAAAAACAATATGGATAGTTTCAAATTCGTCCCACTTTTTTTATAGAGGGTTGCCGACAACAAAAGTACTTTTAAGGTTTTCATTGACAATTTAAACTTTTTAACCAATAAAATGCATCTTACATGGATAACAGCATCAAAACTTTTTTTTTTTTAAATTGATAATTTCATAGATAACGAAATAGAAAATTTTATTCGTTGTTTTTGTTATAAAAATGAAAAGGTAGTTGTGAAATAGAAACTTTTTACTTTCGTTTTTTACCAAAACAAAGTAGTTGTTAAACTTTCTAATTACGTTCTGTCACAAAAAATGAAAAAGTAGTTAGGAAATACAAATCTTTTACTTTCGTTTTGCTGCAAAAATAAATAAAAAAAACGCAGTTACGAAATAGAAACCTTTTACTTTCGTTTTATTAGAAAAATAAAAACATAGTTAGGAAATAAACTTGTTTTCGTTACAAAAGTAATGTAACCAAAAGTTTATTTAATTCAATCAAAACAGTCTTCCAACTACTGTATCAATTTAAAAAAAAAATTCTTGATTAAATTTTAACAACTTTATTATTCATAGTGATCCAAAAATGAACGAAAATAAAGAGGTTTTATTTCATCTCCGTAGTTATTTATTTTTCTAAAAAACAGTTTTGATTAAATCAACTTTTGTCTATGTAAATACCTTTTTATTGATTTTCGTAGCAAATCTGAAATTAAAAGTTGTTTTTTTTTTTTTTCGTAACAACCTTTTTATAAAACCGATTATTGTAAACAACGAAAATGAAAAGTTTTTTATTTCGTTATCTACGAAGTCATCTTTTTTTTCTTTTTTTTTTTACAATTTTAAATTGTATGTATGAATTTGGGAAGGTATGAAAAGGGAGGCGCAAATGATTGGGACGCAAATGTCCAGTAATAAGTTTAATAAGTTTACTTTATACACGATCTAATATGTTATAAATGACAGGAAAACTGTCACATTGTTTGAATGAGAAGCTCTCAAAGTGAGCATCGTCTTTCTACGTTTGGGATTTTTCAATATTTTCATATCCTTGTTGGAGTAGAAGTACACAAGATAACCAGATCACACTTCTGAATTCAACAGGAAAAGTTAGTCTGAATCACGAAGTTCAAGAGCAGTACATGTTATATCAAATGAGCAATAAAGGTCGGAGGTTGGACGGAAAGGCTCGTTTGGCAAAATGCATAAGATTGAGGTTTTTTGTTTTCTTCTACTTCGAAATCATCCGATATACAGACCTAATTTTGAGGATTTCTTCCCACGTTTGGTATAGGAACGAACACCTGTAATTTGATAAGGAATAACTCATATAGCAAATCAATCATAATAGTTAGAAGGCACCCACAGAGCACATATCTTGGCCAACTCCTTTGTCACTAAAAGCTGAGTGAAAATCTGTTCATATACAGCCACCATGCGGGGGAGGGGGGGCTATATGAAATAATTCTGGATTCACGCCCAAAATGTAATCAATTCTTCCATAGCCCACCTTCCACAAAATCATTGTAATTCACTGAGAACCTTCGGAGATATTACGTGGACATATGTTGGAGAGGTAACTGAAAAAAATTATGTATCCATCCCAAAATGTGATCGATTCCTGATGGCCCACCCTTCCCATCCACGAAATGTTATTGAAATTCATAGGGAACCTCTGGAGATATTGCGTGGATATACCAACAGATAGACATGAGTGAATACAAATATACACCTTCCAACTTCGTTGGCAGAGGTAAATAACACTTTTCTCCCCCTTCTAAGTGACAATTTAGCCTCTACCACACTACAAACAAAAGCATCTGTAGGTGTATACCAATCAATTCCAGTAGTTTTACGGTTGGGACAAACACAGAGAACTAAGCTTCAAGGTAAAACTATTTATTGGGAGTTTTAAAAAAAGGGGGACATTTTGCACCGTGAAATCGAATTTCACATTTGATTAAAAATGTCTTATACTAACGTTTAAAACCCTACAACAATTTCCTCATTTTTTTTCTTTGGGTTGGATCTGGGTGTTTCTACAACCAGTCACGAATGACTGGGTGAACAATTTTTTTTTTCACACTGATACTGCCCTGTTCGGGTACATCGGAACGGGTCCTGTCGGGTACAAATAGACTTGACCCATCCGAAACTGGCTTCAACAGTAGGCGGACCTACCGGAAACGAACCTGACACACACAGGGATGTTCGGACAATGGCATTTTTTTCAGGGATCAGACATCAGCATTTCTTAGTATACCAGCGTGCTCGGATTTACTCCGGGTGGATTTTAGTAAATAGAAGAGTGGGTAGGGTACATCACTAAATCCTGTCCAGTTTCAATCTGGGCACGCTGGATGCCAAATGTCGACGTCTAGCTATATATATGGGTTGCCGGACGTTGGCATAAAGCATCACTCACGTTGTCGGACGTTGGTATTCAGCGTACCTACGTTCTCCGGGCAGATTTTAGTAAATAGTACGTAGTACTAATTGATAACGTCCAGCCATATAGGGAGGCCGGACGTTCTTTTAGTATCCCTACGTGACGGGACGTTGGTAATATTATGGTATTAAGGATTATTTACCTGTCAACTGTACAGGCCTTGGTATTGATTATTTAGAGTTCAGGGTTTGCATTTACCATCCCTACGAGACCGGACCTTCATATCAAGAATTGTTTAGGGTTCAGACGTTGTCATTTAGCCAACAGGCCAAGTAGGGATGAATTGGCCAATGTACGGCCACGCAGCGAAGCTAAATGGCAACGTCCGAACCCTGTATCATTCTTAACATCGACGTCCGGACACGGAGAGATGCAAAATGCCCACGTCCGAACCCAAAATTAAATTTTAATTCCTATGTACTGCCATGTAGGGATGCTAAACATGCAAGATGCTAATTTATCTAGTACCAGCCCATAGGAATGCTAATGGCAACGTCCAGCATCGGACGAGTCCAAATCTATCTGGAGAAATCTAGAAGGGTCAGGATACGATCCTGGTCGTTTCCCGTACTGTGAAAAACAGGTTCAGACTTTGTCCGGTCATTCGGACTTTTCCCGGTCGTTAAACAAAAAAAAAAAACATCCATGTTTTTTTTCGGGGGGCGGGTCTCAGTGACAGAGTGTTGAGTCAAGATACTGACTAAATGGAGCGTACTAACGAGGGGGTAAAAGAAAAGATTAACAAAAGTCTTTAAAATTATTCCAAACACCCTGAGTCGTCGACCTTAATTCTCCAACCAAACCATAAAAATAAACTGTGAGCACACCAAGACATTCAAGTGTACGTAATTGTTCTGAATATTTTACTGTATACAGAAATTTTGTGTTAAACTTAAATAAAACAAAAACGTTACTGTAAAATAAGATATTTACAGATTTGAATTTGGACATTACTAACGTCTTATATTTCGAGGCTTGACACACTGCGTTTTTGTCCAATTTGAAGATTCGTGACAAAATGTCCATCGAAATTCAAACTTATTTTAATCTTGATTCGAATTCAGTGATTATTTTGAAAAGAAAGCAGGGTTATGAAAAAAACTAAATGATCATTCTACGATTTACGTTTAATTTTATAAAATTATGTTCTAGTCCAAGAGGAATAAAACTGAGCCAATCAATTATTTCAGCCTTGATTCCTAGTTAGCCGATCGAAATATTTTTAAAATCCGAACCGTTTTCCTAATGGAAGTTGACACAATAATTCAAAACATGGAAGAGATGGAAATGCATCCATTTTGGCATTTTAAGTACATAAACAAAAGAAAAAAAAGAAAATCTTTTACTTACCAATATTTTCAGCACTTCACTCGTAGAGTCAATAAAAATGAAAAATAAAGAATTCTCAGCCACTGGCACCGTAAAAAAAGCTAAGGGAAATAGTTCTTTGGGTATCAAAATAAATATTTAGGCAGTTAATAAATAATTATTTAGCTTTTTTCAAACTTAAGATCTCGATTGGCATGAATGAGTTTTTGAAAAATTCCAAACCTGTTTTTTCAAACTGTTTTATTGCCAAAATCTCAAAGTATGAATGGGGAATCCCGGAATCATGACGGCATGAAAAATAAAGAAACCGTTGAAAAAAGTTATTGAAGATATGCAGTCATTCTTGTGATAGAATTAAAATGACATTAAGTTTTGGTAGGAATCAACCCCTATTTTAGGCTGAATGTCTGGAGATAAAATGTTTGTTTATTTTATCGTGACTACTCTTGTGTAAACGACTGTAATGGCGCTTAGTTATCGTTAAAAGCGCCTATTTCAACGTGCGCATGATGACTTTCATAACTATAAGGGCTAAAATCCTCGCTCACTGACTTATACTCAGTGAAAGGAAGTCATTTGCCCTGATATTAATGTCACCTAGTATTCACCGACATCTTATAGCCATTATAGGGGGAGGTAATTCTAATTACTTTGCGACAAAACAAACAAAACAATTACGTTTCACATTCAACAAATTATTATAAATTTGATCTGCACAAAGTTAACGTCTCGACACTGCAAAAGAGGATTTGAGTTTTTGCTCTATTTAAGGATTCGTGACAAATGCCTATTAAAATTCAGATTAAAGTCACTGATTATTTTTACAGAAAGAAAGAGTAGTTAAAGTGAAGCAAAATTTACGATTTATGTTTTGAATCCACGAAAACACCAAGATACATGCTTGATTCAAGATGGAGATAAAATACTGATCTAGCTTCCCGTGTTAAACTGAAACAAAAATCTTATAACTTTAAGCCAAACAAACTCTGACATTCGTATTTATAAATAAATTGGATTCTGTCCAGTTTAGGGTTGTCACCATTTGCGGAGGAATATTGGTCAGTGTTATGTTACGATGTCTCTATACCTGACTCCAATGATTTAATGTAAGTGACCCAAGTCATTCTACAATGAAGTTGATGCTACAATGAAGGCGGCTGTCTTTAGCAGACGAGCAATGCACCATTCCCTAAGATAGTCGGTACAAAGGCATCAAGGCATCAGGCAAAAAGTCAGCAGTGTAGTACGGATTACTACAAGTTACTATCTCATTCGGACGAAAGACATCTGTCTGAAAGATATCAGTAGTTACGAATATTTCAAATGAATTTGTACTATTTAAGTAATTTAATTTTTTAAAAATCTAAATGAATAAACGTTTTATCGTTCATTTCGTACCCTGGTACATTTTAAACTTATAACATCAAGCAACATGTTCCTATCTTAATAAGGAGAAATAAAAGGTTTTTACTTTAATTTCATTTCCGCATGTACAAAAAATATTCTACCAATAAAGACATAATTATACCTTTGATTTGAAATATCGCACGAATCCAGGCACTAAATAAACGAAAGTCAACATTTTTGCTCCGAACAAATTAAACTGACCAAACGCAACTTTAAAGAAATTAACAGGAAGAAAATGCATATTTCATGTCAATTCTGACCTAATAACACTAAGTGGGATTATTTTATATTTAATATCTAAGTTTCTCTTCTTTCAATAATTTAAAAATAGTTTGTGAAACGTAATTAATTTGAATTCTTGTAGTATGACTTGATTTATAAAAATAACGTGAGCACACAAGTATCCTCACTTAAACCGAACATTTGCCCGATTCAAGCACCATCTTTTTTTTTTAAATCTGTGATGTTAGATTTGGACTAAATTTGCCAGAGAAAATATTCATTGACAATAGAAATCACATTTCAGATCCTTATCTAGGTGAAACAAATTGACAAATAAATGATATCTAATGAGTAAAATTTCCTATCAATAATGTTCACTGGTCCACAAAGTATCTACTACAATGGTTTTCAAAGATCACTTGACAGAAGAAGCATACGCACAATTGCTTCAAACATGTAGAAAAACTGTTTCAAAGTTTTCTAGAATATTATGACGAACAGGTTTGCCCCTTGTCCTCTGGTGAATGAGAGTTTGTCCTTTGCTTTTGTTACCGAACAAATAAGTTGGTGCAGTAGAAGTAGAGACTTATAGAACCTCAACATTTGAATACGCTTCTCATTTATCATAAACCACGTACATGGATATCTATATGCATTTGTGGAGTGACCACGCGTTACTCCTTCGGAAAATATGAAAAGATAAAACTAGTCGCCCAGAAGAAGTGTATTCTTGAAGAGTCACAAGAAAGAACATGTTAGTTAAAATAAGCAGACGATATCGTTCAGGATGAATAGATGGTAGAATCTGATTCCCCAACAGACAAGGCAATGAGTATTGTTAAAATAACTGCGATCACTAAATTCGGTCAGTCTCTAAAATCATACATTCTTGATAAACACAATTGAATGTTGGACAAAAAGTTATGAAAAGAATAAACAAATGAACTTAACGTTTGCTTGTCAATCAGCTCTTGTAGCTTTGTTCATTAACTATTTCATTGTCTGTGTCCTCATCATCGTAATATGAAAAAAATCAGCAGTTTTTAGTTTAAGAACAATTTCAGTTTTTAGAAAGTTCTCTTTTGAGAAATGATAGAGGCAAAGCAAGACACATAGAGATTAGTTGGTATTTATAAAGATAGAAATTCAGAAAAACACTTCCAACTAGGATTAGTGAATCTTCGCAAACTGGTTTGAAAACCACGCCAATGTTTTTGAACACCAAAACTTCATGGATTAGCAGTAGCCTTCTAAATAGAATAGACTGACTTCTATTGCTACAAGCTTTATTACACTCTGCATACTCGCCACGCAGATCTACGACAAATATATTTGATGGTTTTCTGCTACACAAAACTCTTCTAGTGAATGAGATTCCAAGAACAACAGATATCAAACTTTTTTTAAAATCAGGAATCACTCAAGTAACATAGAAGTATTTAGTTGAAGGATTTTTTGTTCCAACATAACTCAATATACTAGGATTTACAATCATACAAAAACACATACAACTTTTTTGTTATTCTATAATCATTTCTGTATCTATTAAAACTATTCTTTGTCATGATATAGAATTTGTTATTTGATTAACACTTTTCTTACTGTTTTGATTTGACATCACTAACCGGCCCACTGCCTCCCTATTTCAAGGCCAACAGCAATTAGAAAGGTATGATCTTTCTTTTCTCCCTCACCTACATAGTTATCTCTCTCTCTCTCTCTCTCTCTCTCTATATATATATATATATATATATATATATATATATATATATATATATATATATATATATATATATATATATATTCCCTGAACGGACTACTAGTGTCATCAGCTGTTAGTCCTTGAGCAATTGACTTTTCCGTGATAGATGATACTACTACTAATTTTACACTTTATTGTAATCTTACTATTCTGTATAGAGTGGCAAAAGGTGACTTCATGATGAACTTCCAGCTGGCATCGAATTCATACTAAATTAATACGAAGAGAATTTTGCTAGTTTCTTTTGTCGTCGGTATAGGTTATTTAGTTTATACTAGATAAAAGAATTATATCTTTTAGCGATTTTCATCGATATTCACATGTTCTCCAATCGGAAAGCAGACAACAAATCATACCAAGGCAAAGCAAATACACAACCATCATTACTCTCCTATGTTCTATTTCAATCACAGATCTGATCCTCAATTAGGAAATATCACATGTTTCCCTAATGATTAGAGACGACCCCGACGTTGGAAAGCACTGGTTTTACATTCTTATAACATTGAAGAAATATTTTTAGGCTAAAACAGGCGACCCTTTTCTGGGTCATAACAACAACAAAACAATTTGTTAGCTAACAAAATATTCTTCAGATATTGACAGAAAAAAAATAAAATTAAAACTTTTTATTAATTCTACGATTCCATGGCAGCAAAATATGATTAAGACATGATTATGTCTTCCAATCAATGAATATGCTTTTTAGAGACTTCGTATGACACTTGAGGCCACTTCAAAGATTAACAAATATTACTTAATTTAATTGTAAAAAATTATCCCAAGATATTTGTTGGTTGGATGAATTGGTAAATTCAAGACAGATCCGGCATGGGACAATTATAAGCTGCTTTTTAGAAAGTTCCTGACATTACACGCTTCTTTTCTAAGAGTTACATTTTAAAAAGCTTTTGCTTGAGTTAATATTGTTTACAGAAATGAGTCCCACAAAAAATTTTCTATAACCATTCTTGTCGATAATTTTAAAAGATATCATAATAATAAATTACTGGCATTTTGATATTTGTTGTAAAAAAAGGATAGTAGTAGCTAGCTAAATAAGTCCGGTTGTTTTGTTGTCGTAATGACCGAGAAACAGACTGCCTATTTCAGCCTAAAAATATTTCTTCCAAGTTATAAGGATGTGTATAATTAGTGCTTTTCAACGCTTGGGTCGTCTCTCATCCTTAGGGAAATCTGCAATATTTGCTAAAGTGAGGATCAAATCTGTGATTGCAATCGGAAATAGAACATTGATCCATGATGAAGGTTGTGTGCTAGCTTTGCCTTGTTATGCCTTGTCGTCTGCTTTCCGATGGAAAAACGTGTGAAAATCGATAAAAACCATAAATGGTTATAAAATATTTTATCAGGAATGAAGTATATGTCTTATATTGACTAACTGTGTGAAATTACAGTCGGAAAAAAGCGACAAAGAGAACAAGCAAGATTCTCCCAGTACTAATTCGGTATGAATTGGTTCTCAGCTGGAAGCGGAAGTTAATCATGACGTCAGACTTTGCCACACTATTTGAGAGTAGTTGGTTATATAGTCAAGTATTTTGTTGGAGTTAGATACTAATCACTTAATTGACCTAACTGAGTAACCACTACAAACTATAACATTAAGATGAATGTTTAATTCAACTTAATTTCGTTGGTTCAAGAGTCTATGAATTGATATATGCATAATTTATATATGAAATATTATTATTTGATTTTGGCTAGATTTTTTGGCTAATCCTTTAATTCACAATATCATGAGATTGCCTTTGAAAACTTTTCATAGTCTAAGCATATTTTTTTTACCAGGTTTAAGAGAACAAATGTGAAAACACATAAATGAAACAAGAAAGCTTAAGCAGAGATTATTTGTAAATATTCAATGGACCAAAGGAACATCAACCTTGATATATACTAAGCTTTGATTAGTTCAGCACCTGAACCAAAATAAAGGGGGTTGAGACTTGGAGGATTGTGTTGCACCAATCATTGACGTGGAGAGGGTACTACTTATTTAGCCTTGACAGTCCTCATTTAAAAACATATTCTCAATCTAAGCTCAAAAATTGGCGTATGGTAAAGCAAAATAATAGGCCGACAAATGTATACATCAAGGTACGAGTTGAGCGCACGCGCATGTGTGTGTGGTAGGTAACTGCCCTCCAAAATTCAAGCAAAACTGTGTAAAATTTCGGCCAAATCAGTGTAATTCGGACAGAATCGTATAAGATTTCGGCCGAATCAAGCCCTTTGCCCCTTCAACCAAGCAATTCAAATACGCTTATGAATATATATCCTAGTTATAGCCAGACCAGATACACCAATAAAACGCGTCTGTGGCTAAACATAGACTACGAATCCTCGCATGGTACTAAATGAAATATTACATATGTGTTGTCTAACCAAATACCATGACTAAAAATAAGTCCACACTATTACTGAATACTTAAAAAAGCTATTATGGGTAGAAGCCTACTGACGGAAAACAGCACCAATGGCAAGCGCTGAAATTGCACCCCTGTCCAAACGTTGGGCTGGGGCAGCGTTGCCAATTACATTTTTTTTCAGTGTTTCGAATCTGGTAATCACTCTCATATTTGGAGGAAAATGACCGTATGCCGCATAAATTTACTATTAGTCACGCTACAGAGTTACAACTGTTCACAATACCTCTGTTACAAGAAGTTTGATGTGAGAGAAAGAGAGACAGTTGGGGAGGAGTTATAAGGAAAGACACCATTTAGACGCCTTTCTTTGCCACATACATTTTCAAGTATCTGTAGCGAAAGATGTCTTAAACAGTGTTTCCAAGTACGGTTTGTTGTTTATATCTTTAACTGTATCTAACATGGCTGAAATCGGCCAGATCTTTCTATTTCCAGCGAACTTTTGGCAGAAATTTTACAGTTTTACCTGAATTTGGGATGGAAATTACCCACCACCCCGCACACCTGATTCGTACCCCTATTTATAGATATTTGACAGCCTATTATTTTGGTTTACCAGCTGCAAGTTTTTGAGCCGAGATAGAAGACATGCTACCAGCATAAAATATAAGTCAAGCTCTCAAATGTTTTTAATTCTGTGATTCTCAAACTTTTCTTTTCATAATAATGTTTAAAATTGAAAACAGAAAGTTAATGTGCATTCCAGTAAGGACCCGACTGCTATAAAAGTATCAAATTAAATTAAATTTTAGCCACGGGAATTTTTGGTCTATCACCGACGTAAATTTCCGGAAGTATTCGGCAGAAAATTCTGATGGGACCTTACAAATGCCATTCAGTACCTAAGTCTGACGTCATGTTACCATGGTAATGGTTTTTAGGATCCACACAAGATAGCGTCGATAGCATTAATGTCGATAGCATTATTGTTCAACATATAATTTATATTTAGTGCGACAAAAGTGTGCAGTTTATATGTACAAACACACATCATGACAATCATATTTGCACAATTTTCAGGTCTTTGAATATTCGCAATGGTGTAATAAACATCATAATTCTTTTTAAAATCATTCATATCTGTTAATAGCACTACTTCTCCAGTGAAAAAAAATGTACTCCTTAGTCCGACCACAACCGTCCTGTTGAATTTTCTGATATTCAATTTACTTCTACCATTCATTTTTGGCTTCTATCCCGTGTACCCTATTCTAGTGAAAAATACATTTGGGTGTAGGTTCTAAACCACGGATAATCTTAAACACCTCAATCAAGTCTCTCCGATAGCCGTTATCATCTCTAACGATGTTAATTCTCTCTCAACCTATCTTCATAAATTACACTTTTTAATTCCGGTATTAACTTATCACTCATCTTTGGGCTTTTTCTCGGAGATTTTTTTAATCTCAATTTACAAGTATCTGAATATCCTCAAATTGAAATTGACCTGAACATGGTTGTATCAATCAAAAACTTCTGAACAGTTTTGAAATATATTTTTATTCGTCAAACAGAGAAAATACTAATACTAGACTTGGAGTTATGAAAAAAAATGTTTTTGTTACATATTTTTACAGAAAATTAAATTGATTTTTTTTACAGGAATAGTTTCAAAAGGATACTTTATAAATATATATTTTAATAAGTAAATTATCAAATTGTACGAAAAAATATAAACGTATGAGTCAGTTCTAAAAGATTTTGTATTTCAATTGCAATACAAAAGATTCGCAAATCGAGTGTATTGTGATTGATGATATTTTTTTAAATTTAAAAAAAAGAAATTTCAATTTAAAAAAATATGAAAATATAAAGGTGAGTACTACTTGTGAGGCTTTATTTGTAGCCTTCACCAATTGTTGTATTGAATAAAAAAAATTACAATATGTCATTGTATGTTTGGTGAAATAAAAATGTGCTCTATTCTGATCTGTAAGATAAACATAGCGAACGATTTAATGTTTTCTAGTTTTTACAATTTTATATCTTTATAGTCGTACTTTTTTTTATCGATCTTATCTCTCAAATACATTATTGATGACAACCTTGTAAGTTAAACGTCCCAAATTAACCTACTTGTTTGAGGGTATTGTTAATTTTACTACATAAGTACCGTTGTGCCCAGTGCCAATGGCGGCCAGTCTCGCTATTCACAATAGGTCGAACAGATTCCACTTCCATTGAGATTTATCTAAGATAAAGAAAATGATTATTCGTGAAATATTCTTTATTCTCTCCAAGAAAAAAAAAACATACAAAATGACCGACAGATTCTCTCGTATTTATCTCGATACTCGAGACTTTATACTACTTATTTTTCAATGCAAGCATGAACATCTCCTCTAATAATCACATCGCAATAATAAAATGATTCTACGTGACTGGATCTATAGTGATTTTCATCACGGGAGATACTGTTGGGCTCACCTGAAAAGAATGTTATTAATTAATACATAGTTATTGACGCCATTTTTCACTCGACCGGATGGCTGTTTGGATCCTCTGATCAGTAACCATAGAAATGAACCTCATATCTTAAATGATAACCGGCGAAGTCTGACGTCATGATAAACTTCCAGATTCAACCTCTATTCAGTTCATACTGAATTAGTACTAGGAAAATCTTACTCGTTACTTTTTTTTTGGTATTTAGACCACAATTTCTCACAGTTTGTCAGTAGAGGACATCTAGTTTATATCTGATAAAACATACTTTTAGTGATTTTTTTCTATCGAGTTTTACGTTTTCATTTCGGAAAGCAGACGACAAAGCATAACAAACACAAAGCCATAAATTGTTCAATGTTTTGTTCCTGATAGCAAATTACAAATCGAATAGTAACTGTTGCAAATATTACATATGATTTCTCAATGACGAGACACTTGTTGGAAAGCACTAATTATACATTCTTATAACTTGTAGGAATACTTTTGGCCTAAAATAAGAACTTTTCTTGGTCATAACAACAACAACAACAAAAACCCTGACCAAGTTGGTTGTATAAGCTAATAAGAACCCCCGTTAAGCGTATAATATGTTAAAAAGGGGTCCTAAATTTGAAAACAAACAAATATTCATTCTAATGTAATGCCACTTCAGTTTTGCATTTGTTATGAATTAAATTTTTCGCATTTTTCAAAAATATGATTCAACTTTTCAAACCTTGAATTTTTCTGCAATTTCTATTTATCTCTAGATTTTCAGACATCAAAAACTTGTTTGGCATGGGAAGTATTCAGAACAGGCCAACATTAGCAGCTAGAAATAACCTATAAATTGTGGGACTTCGCCGTATGGGTGATGGCCTCACAAACTATACTAAACCAGCCGTGGTTCTGGGTTAGTAAAAGAAGGCAACAAGTCGGAATTTCGTTTAAATGTTTTATGTAGAATATTGATTATCAATATCTCTGGAGACGGGAAATGCCTATTCGCAGTTGAAAAGAGAGGAGGCCGATTTTCATCTAAGTCAAACTGACGACTGGTCTCTCATGTCCCGAACGGTAGTCTACTGGATGGTAGCAGCGGTTGACGGTTACGAAGGGCGGCGGCTAACACGAGAGAGACTGGCAGCGATTCTCTTCTCCAAACCCAATTTACTCTCTGCTGCTATTACGAAAATCCCTCCTATATAAGCCCCTGGTATCAACACTGTATTTCTTTGTAATTGACTTCCTTTCTTTCTTTTCCTGTTATCTCGATCCTTCCAGAAAATCCCATATATTGACCCTCATCCATCTCGCGACGCAAGTCCGTCCAAGATCATAAATTAGTCTCCCCCTCTCTCAAGAACTCTGCAAATAACTTTTCTTTCAAAAGCTTTACTCTTTCTCTCAAGACCCCAGACACTGGCCCCATATCTGGCCATCGAACCAGGAGGAGAACTTCTCTAAAAGTACTTGTTTTTGCAACCCAGGATTCGACAGAAGATATTAAATTGAGAAAGTGCAGGTGACTCAACTTCCTATAGTATTTCGAAAAACACATTAAGCCCTTATCTGGTCATCGAATTGGGAAGAAAACTTTCTCTAAAAGTATCTGTCTTTTGCAACCCAAGGATTTGACATAAGATATTAAATTGAGGAAGTACAGGTGCCCACACTTGGAAGCACGTAATTCTCACTTTCCACAGTATCCTCAAAAAACACATTATCCCTTTTAACACAGATAACTCCTTTTGTAATAACCATAGTAACTACCGGTAATAACCATAGTAATTACCGGCAATAACCATAGTAATTTTTGGTAACAGCCATTGTAATTTTCAGGACACGGGGGACTCCTGGCCCCCTAGTGTCACAAAATAACTTCTTACTGATCCATACTGATCAAAATTAAGATCTTATCCCCTTAGTTTTGAAATATGAAACATACAGCGTATTTAGAAAAATATATATATATATTCTTTCTCATATATGCTGTTATGAATTGATAGCTTCCAAATTACCCTCGCACCAAGCAAAATAGAATTATAAAGAAACAGAATTAAATTCATTTCAAGTGTCCCTGCTTGGTTGACATCTGCATGTTCCAAATGTATTCGAGAATGCTGATGATCTTTGAGCGCATCTTTTTGTGTCTGCCCATCTACACATAACTTGTGGGAGGGTGGTATTTTTCATCTGCTGCATGTACTTCTTACTTGATTTATTGATGATCTTGGTAATCTTTGAGGAATTTGTGAACACACCTGATTTGACATAAGATTCAGTTGCTTGCAGAAACAGATTGAGTTCTGTTTTCCATTTGCACCATGTGTTGGCTAGGTTTTCTTGATGGAAATTCAGAGATTTCGGAGGTGGTAAAAACCCCATATTTTGAAAGTTATTCCATATTTGGTTGTTCTCGACCTCCTACACTATTTTGTACATTGATGACAGTGTATGGATGAGTTATGATTGGATTAAAATGGGAGATGAGAATAAAGCAAGAGACTTGTATTCAGATAGAAGAGATGTTTAATACTACATTGTGGGTAGGTTAGTGATGTCACAGTAAAGGGATGTAATCGTCTCTTAGCATTAGTACTATTAGATGTTGTTAGTAGCATCAACTTTACTAGTTAGTAGGAGTATTAATATGATTATGTAACATGATCATCCTGCAACTCCATTTTGTCCTTCTCTAGCTGTTTCAAGACACCTCCAACCAAGCTCTCAGCTTCCTTCTGGCTTATCTAGTTAAAACTATGGAAAGACTCTTTAACACTGATTGTTTTTTTCTCAAAATCAACTTCCACATAATCTCATTACTCCTGACTTTGATGAACAGTCAAGTTGGACATGAGACCATAGTACTTAGCTTGACGAATGCTTCTTAGTAAACTCTGATGAACAGTAGATGTCATCATACAGATGTATTCGTTCTGGATCCTCAGTAAAAGATAGGATGTGGATCCAAGATTACTTTCTTCATGAGTGAGATGTCCTTTAATGACAGGGTCAAAAATGGTTAGCAGTTTCAGTAAGTCAAGAAAATTTCTCACGTTCCAGCCTCTGCCCAGCTGAAGGCACTCAGTGTCTTCACAAACCCAAGGTTTGAGTCGCAAGGAATTTCATGCAGTGAAGGATTCCCATCTTAAATGAAGAAATAGCACTATTTTTACCTAATCCATATATGTGTTATGAAGAAATGGATATATGATCTGACAGAATGATTATAAATTGCGTTATATTACATTGAAACTCTTATTTGAAATGATCTCCTGTTGTTACTTGGTGAAACACCATTTGGGCTAGACAATGTAAAGAGAATAAACAATCAAGGAAAATGGAGCTGCTACTGGAATCTAACCTGCGACCTATAGGGTTGTAGCTTCAACGCAGTGTTGCTCTTACCATTGAGCAAAACAGCCGCTGGTAATGCAAAGGCCCAAATAACTGCTTTCAACTCTAAATTTCCATCTTATTCATTAATGATCCATATATGCTCCATTTGCTTCCCTCAACGTGACAATTATGTTTTTAAAAAAAATCGATGTATGATCTGACAGAATGATTATAAATTGCGTTATATTGAAACTCATTTGAAATGATCTGGTATTACATTGTGAATGCACCTTTTGGCCTAAACAATGTAAATAGAATAAAAAAATTGAAGAAAATGGAGCTGAAGTAGGAATCAAACCAGTGAATGATAAGATCATGCATTTATTTCTTAATAACATAATTGTCATGTTGAGGGAAGCAAATATAACAGGTGTGGACCATGAATAAGGAAGATGAGAATTTGGAGTATACATATATATATATATATATATATATATATTAGTGAGATCTGTTTGTGTTTGTTCGTAATGCTATAGAAACTACATAATCATGGGTGCAGTCCAACCAAATAAGGCATACATTCTCAATAGACCTAAGGGGAGGTTCCAAAGTAAAAGGTTTTGAGAAAATGTTTTTTTACCATGGTGATTCTATTTGTAATATAACTATAGTGCAAAACTGTACACATAGTTTGTGTACAGCTTTGTGATGTAGGAAAACATTTATTTTTTGAAAGATAATATAATCTACAACCCAACAGATTTAGCTGTAGATAATGAAAATTAAATAAAAAGGAAATAACCACTGATTTAAAGTGGAAATCAAGTGAATAGGAAAAGAAAAATTGAAAGAGAGACTCATAAATAATTCTGACAATAAAAAAGTAATTTATGATAAATCTGGAAAAATGATAATTTTTGAATATTTGTAAAAAGATAGATACACATATGCCATTGATTTAAGATTCTCAAAAGGTTTTTTCACTTGTGACTCTTTTTAGCAAGGCAATTTTCCTTATGACCCCTCAATAAGTATTTTAGAGGCAATAGGTATAAGACTAGGTATAAGACTATATATAAATTAGTTTTTAATCATAATCTAACAGTAACTAAACATAGAAACTATTCATATTCAAATGACTGGCCACAGACTTGAACAATTTTGGAATACTAAATGTTGAATATATGTTATCTCTTATTTACAGGGTTAAAACTAATATATACTAAGTACACAACTAAAATGAAAAAAATAACTTCTTCTAAATGCATACTTTTCATGATTTTTTAAAATTATGTTTTCAATTGAAGTGAAAAGTAAATTAAAATTTTGTAGTATTAATGTGAAACTACACGGCTAAAACTAACCTGTGACTTCTGAACGATCATGAAAATATTTATGTATTAATATTTTAGTCTTCTGCTTGTCTGCGCATCTTTCACACTAAAACTATAAGGCATACAGACTTGATATTTGGCAGGTACACTCACAAAATATCAACTCGTAACGGACTATGTGAGATTGACCTTGGAGATGATGAGGTTCACAGAAGTCATTTCTAGCCAACCTCTGGTCCTAAACATTGGAAACAATTTTTATATCAGAATATTCTCTAACCATTATTCATACAATTGGTACAAAGATTTTGTACATGTTTTCACCTTTTTTTTGCAACGCATATTTATAAAAAAAGCATCATGATAATAGTAGTAATAACATCTGTTGTCTGAATCTATACATGGAGAAACGTGTTTCACTCTTCCTTATTCTGAATGTATCAGTGGGTGGAAATCAGATCATTTTGTTTTAGTTAATGTTGAAAGTAATTATATTACCTAACTTACATTATTTTGGAGTTTTTTCTTCTTTTAAATTACAAATAACACAAAATAAACAATAGTAATTCATTTCATGCTACAAGGAAATATATTTAAGAGATTTTTTGACTTATGATCTAATTTTTTGTCCCTAAGCAGGGCCAGCACAAGAGTTTCATGCATCCTAGGCAACACTTAAAATTTGCATCCCTGGTTGTATTATAACAACTACTACTATTTTCAATTTTGGGGTGTGCCCCTAGGACCCTAGGCGACTATCTAATGTATTGGCCAACCCTGCCATAACCCTATTGCAAGTCAGGAACTATATGTATCTTTAATATAAAATATCATAAACCATTATTTTGATTTTTTGGTACTATTTATCTTCATCTTTATCTGGAAAAAATGTTTTCAGGCTGAGATTTATTTTACCAGTTAATGACAAAAATCATATTAAAATTTTTCTTCCAAAGAAATTTCTTGGAAGAAAAATTTTTAATCCAGTTTCCAGTTTTTACTGATAAAATGAACAGAACCATTTTTTTTCTTCATTGCAACTCTACTCAAGTTACGACAGTAAACAGTGTGGATTGAAAGTAAAGAATAAGCTGTAGATATAAATAATCTTTTTTCCCCCCCATTGGTTGTGTAAGAAGAAATATATTAAAGAACATTTTTGACTGTGTTGTCAAATTTTGAGTTACTTTTCTCCCGGACAATGCCAGGCATCCCTGCTAGTATTTTCCCCATCAACCTGCATACAATCTGTGAGATATGGAAGATAATCATAAGTAACAGTTTTTCAAAACTGGATTTGAATTTCAACCCACTTGTATATTGAAACAATCAATTTCTCATGAAATAAATCTATTTTCTAAAACACTTCTGGACAGAGGCAGCAAGAAATGATTGAAAAGAAATGATTATTAAAGATATGGCTCAAACTTTAGTCCTCCTTAATCTTATCACTTACAAAGATAGCATGTTTACCTCGAGAATTTGGTCCGATCTGTTTAGAAAGCTATGGAGAGACAAAATCAAAGCTGCTATCAGCAAAATGGTCCACTTGAAATGTGATGTTTTCCAGCGTCAAACAGTTTTTTTCAAATGTAAATTTTGAATGATTAATCATAAGGGATGCTCACTTACCCCGTGTAGCATCTTGCATTTCCCTGGATATGAAGTCATGTTAAGAGCCACAGAATCTTGACATCTGCAAGCCAACTTTTTGTTTTTCACCAGTGATTCATATCTGTTTTTTGTGGAATTTTCCCATTTAATTAGAAGTATTACAGCCAATAATATGAATGTTAGCAAAAAATTCTTTGAATATTTTTTGTTATAAGAAAATGTGTATAAAAATGTGATACCTATGAATTAAAGGAAACGTCAACTGCCGATTCTGATTTTTAGCTAAAGATTTCTGGGATCCAAACAATGTACAGAAACCATACAATTCATTCAACTGTTCCCCTTCTGCTCTCAAGCAGATGGTCACTTCAATTATCTCAAGATAAATCTACTTTCAGTACAAGTCTGTGCGATGATATATCCAAGTCAGATATAGTTTAACCATAGAGAACAATCCAAATTTGCTCCTTTACTGTATCTCCAAGCAACAGCTTTAGAAGATACAATCCATTAAAATGTACAAAAGGGATTTTGGGTCCTTGGTAATTACTTGTAAGAAACTATAATGGCTCCGAGAGAGATTTCTAACAGTTTATCAGTTTGATCGGTGTATTGGTATGGACTACGATCAATCCCAGAAAATGGGAGCAAAATGACAGTATTAGAAGGCTTTCTGTACAAATGAATCTTTTATTTCAATGTTTCATCAAAACTGGAATTTGTCAAGAAATAAGGAGAATATACAAGAAACTGGTGTCTTTGATTAACATTACATTATAAGAATATATTACCAACCTTTTAACACTGGATCCATTTTTTTTTCAAATTATTTTAGATAAAGTGTTTTAACCATTGAATATTGATTCAATTTTCTTTGTTATTCCCTTAAAATCATATTTTGGCAACTGTACCCCCAGCTTTCTGAGATCAATGTCAAACCTTGATCTAAAGGGGCATATGTTTTCCCATCCACAGATGTTGAGTACTTTCTACATGAGTTGAACTTATAAACTTCCATTGAACTAGAATTTTATCAACACTTCAATTTTTGGGGTCAATTTTCGAAAAGTGGTTTTTGGAACCTCAAATTTGTCTGTTTTCTTTCAATCAATGGCTTCCAAATACTGTTATTTTTCATGATTGGCCTACTGATTGAATGATTTGATTATACAGGACGTGCTAATTTATTCATTCTTTCTCTCTCTCCGTGGTTGAGTTTCTTGATCTTCAAGTCTCATTTTAGAGGGCAGCTGGTCTTGCTTTTGAACTCCCTGCTACAACTACAGAGGACATTATACAAACCTGTTTTCTTCTAGTGAAATTCCACTTTGGTCCCAATCTATACTGAAAACACCAATTTCAAATATTGTTCTGATGTTGCGCACAACCAAGAACTTGCTACAGCCGCTTTCTCATACATCAAAGAGGATCCACCTGAAGTCAGTATTACATATCCCGAAATGCGATAAGCCTGAAAAAGGTTGGAAGGTAAGGCAGCTGAGATATGAGATGATAAACAATCAAGGAAACGGAGACAAGTCCAAATAAGCAAATATACAACGGATCAAGCATTTTTGCTGATTTTATGCTTAGATCTACAATGAGTGCTCTCCCTTGAACTGCTGCATCACCTCAGTAACACTGACTAAAATTTGCAAACAGTCCAACTTGACTCAGATAAAATCTAGCCCATTAAAATTTGATACACACAGAGTATAAATTGAAATACAAGTGGTGATTTTAACCTCATTGATTGTATTATGACATCTCACTTTCATTATATCTGGCTTAAAATTGTTGAAAATGAAGAAGGCATTATTTTTTTTTCAGCAGTAAATAAATAGAGAAGAAAATTATACATTAACATTAATTTGTAAATGAAATCTTATATTGGTACAAAGAATTCAATCATGTTTTATTTATTCTGAGTATATTGGTATTTGTTTGTTTTTTTCCCTTTATTTTGGACAAAATATTTCCATATTGATAAGAATAATTTAAATTCCGGATGAATTAGTGCAAATACAAACCTGATGGTATAAACTTCTTGAATGTGCATCTTAATAACCTAAATCGTTAAAACTAATAAATGTATCGAGTTGGCATTTCTAAATACTTTAACTGCCGTTTTTTTTTCTTTAATGACTTTGATAACAGAAAATAATCCCTAAATATTTATTTTCATTTTCTGTACTCTTTTTGTCATACTCTGATTATGACAGTAGTATAAAGTATTTGAAAAGCTAAATGCATTGATACAACCATTTACATCTAAATATTTCAAGTTGCAATTAAGCACTAGGGTAGTTCAATTGAAAAAAAAAATTATAATAATAATTATATGTATATATATATGTATGTATAAAAATTCATAAAATCGACTTTGGACAAGTCCAGATCATTGGGAAATGATGAAAACTGACAACAAAACTTAAATTATGGTAAAAATTAGAAATCTAAGGAAATGCATTGAAAGAATTGCTTATTAAAATGCACAAAAAAAACCCATAATGAACAAACAACCAACAACTCATTATTGCAAGATTTGGTCAAAATGTTATGCTATTTCCACAATAAATCCAGGAAAAGTTGCTATTCTTTTCTTAAATATAATAGATAAAGTATAGATTAATAATAAAATATTTAAACAATATCATCAAAATGTTCAGTGTTGGAGCCCTTAGGAGCAATGGAAAGCCTCATCTACTGAAAAGAGGAAAGGGGATAAAAGAATAGTGAGATAACTAAAAATACTGTGACTGGTAAATTCTCCCATGCAAATTTCACCTGTGGTAAATTTCAACACAGTGAATTCCCCCTATAAAATATTTCATTAGGAAAAAATAATGTTTCATAGAACATTCTTTAAGGGGAAAAAAAAAGAAAAAAAAAAAGAGGAAAGCCTGTATGCCATGTTGAGAAATATTTTTATTGAAAACACAGTCAACACAGGAGTGTGTGTGTGTGTGTGTGTGTGTGTGTATGTGGGGGCAATTTTTCATTTCCAATTTTCATAAACGAACCAGAAATACAAACAAACAATATTGAAAGATTTGGAGGTTGCTTACAAAATCAGGAAAATAAATTATCGACATGGTTTGCTGTCTTTGACTTGAGATTTGATGATAAATTTACAATAAATGCTGAAGAATTATTTAATCAATTGGTGGTGGCTATAAAAAAGAAGTTTAGATTATATGATTGAAAATGTATTTTTTTTCATTTATAATTTTTAATGAAAACTTACACCACCATATGAAGATATTTGAAAAAAAAAAGATCTTTTTAATTCTTCATTCATGTAAAATTTTGAAGGGTGAATTTACAGCAGTGTAATTTACCTAGGATCAGAAGTACAGGATAACATCCTTGTCGGAATGCTAAGAGAGAAATATATAAGAACTATAAAAATTGGGAAAGGATTATTCTAATACCTTTGCACTAAGTTACTCTATAGCATGTTATACTTTGGCCCACAATAATATCCAACAACTTGAAGATTTCACTCTTCGTAATAATCTCCTCAAAGGATGCTAAAAGCTAGGAATAAAAGATTTAGCATTGATTTTTATATCAAGTCCGAACCATCCAAGACTTGTCAAAGACCAAGGTTCCAAAATCAACTTACCTACTGAGCACAATACTTGAGTAATGTTAGTTTACCCCATAAATCATAGCCTTGCATTAAAGTGAACTGGGTATAAATGCGCACAATTGATGATACAATTACTAAAAAAGATGGAAGCTCTAAGTAGGTTGTGTCAAAATACTGTAAGTTGTTGATGTATTGACAAAAATATCTGACATCAAGCACTCATAGATCATTGGTTAGTGTGCTGATCACTCAAGTCAGTGAATGAGCTGAATGTCTGAAGAGAGTGTTTGAATAAAATCTCATTATATAACTGATCTCATCTGACAAATCTGAGAGCATAAAGCAAAAGTTAATCTCACAAACCATTGCTAGTGAATTTGTTCTCTGCTAAGTGCTCTACAGAAATGTTCTTATGCCAAAGCTGGCTTTATCTATTCACATATTGGAAGAATCAATTGAATCCGAAAGCCCTATACAATACTCAACACCTACCTTTAAAAGTTGAGAAAATAAATCAATTCAAAATAAAACCAACAAATATTTTCCTTGTTGTGTAATGACATTATATACCACAGAAATAATTCAGAGGGCAAATTTTGAAATTCAATTTAGTCTCCCAATAAATACACCAGCCTGTTTGAGTGCATTATATTGCAGGTTATAAGGATTGAGATTCAAACTTTGGTGTCACTTTAATTGCATTTAATCCTCTTTACCCAAGATAATTCTAAACCAGTTTTTTCTACAATAACCATAAATGTCTGAATATCAGCAGAAATACATTATCAACAACACTCAAACCATATATTTCCAGGCTTTTTATAATGGTTTACTGCCAAAATTTTAAAATATATGCAAATTGTTACCATATATGCTGGCTGTTATATAAGTTAGCCCCAAAACTAAGGTTCAGTTCAAGAGTAGTCCAATATTTACCAGATCAGTCGACTCTCCAAAATGAGGCAGCATTATGTCCATCAGACAGTCAAGTTCATAGGGTCTAAACAGACTAATATGATCCATTAGAGAAAATGCTTTATGCTTAAGAAGCCATTTTGTACATCAGCATATACAGCTGTCTTCAGTAATTTTTGGATACAGAATACAAAAAACAGTGATTAACCTTTTCACCATTCTTTCCAGATCATCCCACTAAATCATTGATTCTTAGCACAGTGTGACAGGATAAATTTAAAGGCACTCTTTTGATTAACAAGCAAATAAAGGTTAAAGTACTGATGTGTTTATATCATTTATCAGAGTACTGTCCAAAAAAATGAACTAAGCAAATTAACTTATCCGGAACTGGTGGCAAAAAAGTTAAAAATTGACGGTTTAATAGATATGGGATCAGGCCTGTTGCAATTCAAGTCTACATTTTGCTGGTATTTTTTATTTTTCTTATTAAAAATCTAGAATTTCTTACCAAAATTCAAGATATTCACAGGATTTATTTTTCAATGTAACCTTTCAACACTTTTCCAAAGTGAAAAATATTGGCAACAGGCCTAATATAACTCGAGTATCTTGACTTTTTAGACAAATAAACTTTGCGTTTTTGATGTTACGACCTTTTGGCCAAAAATTTATGGTAATAACATCAAGAACACAAATGAGTTCAATTGTCTGAACAAAATTTGGAATGTTAACTTTTCTCAAAGTTGTGGACAATATGAAAAAAAATATTTTTGAACCTTGTCTCAATAATTTAAGACATTTGATTTTAGTGATCTTAAATAAATTTCAAATAAACACTGAGAAAGTTTTTTTTGGCAAATATGTGAATATTTGACACTTATATTAGAGAGAATATCTTTTGGGTATATGTGATCCTTATAAATATATATATATATATATATATATATATATATATATATTATACTTTAGAATCTATGAAACAAAACAAAGGAAGAAAAATATAAAGTGATTTTTTACAAATTTGATGTATATAACTTTTCATATTTATGAGACAAGGTGAACAAAACACTTATAAAATAGGTTATAGAAAAGGAGGAAAAAAACACCAGTAAAAATAGGATAGTTTATAGCTGGGAAAGAATCATCGTGGTTACATTACTAGTTGGTCATCTTGCTTGTTTTCTTTTTCCCTGGAAATTCTCATTTTTGCAAATAGAAAATAAGATTAAGAAATCTCTATTTTTTTTTCAGCACATTGACTGTAAATATATATTTCCCAAATAGTTTTAGTCTAAAATTTATGCTGGTCCTTATTCATTTTCTACCTCAGCCAATAGATTTCAAAAACATTTTGTGGAAGTGTGGGCAGTAGGGTAAGGGTGAGTTGGTTGAATTTGGGGGCCAATCCAAGAATCTTTTTTCTTGATAGAAAGATATTTTTGCGTACCCCCCCCCCATCATTAGTTTGTGTCTGTCCACAGGCTATTTCCAAAAGTTCTCAATGGATTTCAATGAAATTTAATGAAAGGGTAGACAATAGGCTACAGAAGAAGTAATCAACTTTTGGGACGGATCCATGCACAATTACCTCCGTCCTAGTTATATGTCCACACCACTCAATATCTCCAAAAGTTCTCAATGAATTTCAGTAAAATTTTGTGGAAGGGTGGTCAATAGGCCTTGAAAGAAATGATTAAATTTGCCGGGGGGGGTTAGGTTTGCACTCTCAGTACTTTCTAGTTTTACATGTATTTAATGATAGTATATAAAAAGAATTAAGTGAGAACAGGTTGTATGCACATGAATATAAGAATAAATATTGTGAAAAACCTATCATGAACAATTTACCTTAATGTGAAAATGTCTATAATATGTATATATTTTTTGTACAGTAAGCATACAATCTCTAGAGAAATGTTTTGCAAGAAAATTCCGACTCAAATTAGAATTTACTAAGTGAGTGGCAGTATCCGTTTTGGAATAAAATGAACTTATACGAACAAAATTGTCAAAGAATCCAAACTGATCCATTTTGTTTTTTCAATTTTTTTTTTTTGTCAATCTTCATTTGCTAACTTTGAAACTTAATTACAGCTTATTTTTCTGATAAGGACTCTATTTAAGGTGTTCAATTCTGTAGAGAGGGCTGATAATTCATATCTGATATAAAAAAAAATGGAAGAATTTTAACTATTTAAATAAGTCAAAAAACCAAGAAATTAAATTTCTTTCAGCTAATAAGTATGTTAGCATACTTTTAGATATAATTAGATCGTGCAATTCATTTTAGGATTGGACTAAACTGAAGGAAGTAAACTAGGCATGAGCAACCTGTACCCTTCCTGACTTTCTGTATGATATGCTTTATGTTATAATTACACCAGCATAATAATTTTTTTTAATTAAGATGGTTTATTTTGTTTCATTCTAGCTCCTTCACTGATGCTTTTTCTTGATCCGATATAGCTGGGGGATTCCTCAAATTATCAACTGTAATAGTTCATTATCAATATATTTACATGCACTCTCATATATATTGTATCAGACTGTTTTTCACTGAAATTCTTGGGTAATTTCCATCTTTTTTTTCTTTTAAATAGAAAACTTAAGAATTTTCTTTAAAAATAGTTTCATTTTGGTGCACTTTGTTCTGAATACAGTAGTGGTTAAATTTTCCTTTTAGCAGCACGACCCAATTTATGATGAGCAATATCTCATGAGGCCTGCTGCTTGGAAAAGATTGCCCATGCCTGGAGTAAATGGTCATCACCCTCAAAAAAAAGAAAGATTCTCACTTTATGATGAAGGTCATAGCTTCACGACCATCAAGAAGAATCTGAAAGAAAAACAATTAAGATATTCCACTGACTAACATTCAAAGAATTGTTCATTAGAATTAAGAGGATCAGCAACCAGAAAAATTGGATCTATAAGAACAAAGGCCTTCAATTCAAGAGACCAGAGAAAATTTTCCAAAATGGCTCCTACTGACAGAGAACAGACAATCACTTCTTTGCTCAAGAATTTTACTTCCAGTGAAGATAAAGTGAAGTGTCTCTAGGCACACTATCATGAGTTCCCTCAAAGATTTCAACATTACCTACAGGATTTATACGAGAAAACCACAACAAAAGAAGTGATTGCTTGCTTCCTGTTGGTTGAAGCCATTTTGATCAATTTTGTCTTATCACTTGAATTGAGAGTCTTTTTTTTCTTACTAGATCAAATTCTTCAGACTGCTGATCCTTTTGGAAAAATTGCACAAACAAAATAATTGATCAGTTTGGATTTTTTCAATAGGAACAAAGCAAAGTGAAATGGCTACAGTAAATAAAATTTCAACAAAAAACATTGAGTTGTACAATGATTTTTTGTAAGGTGTGGGGAATCAAAGATTTTACAACTGCTCCATTTTTTTTTTCGATTGGGAGTGTATATAAATGCTAGACACACTGGGAGATAATTATTAACACATCATTAGATGACTAGTTCGTAGATTATCAGCCATCTTTTAAACCAGGGCTTGGAAAACTTTCTTCAAGATGTGTTCATACGTCTGGCAGGCCAAATCAAATAATAAATGAAACAATGATCTTACGAGGCTATGGAAATTAACAATGTAATGCACAACCATTATAGGTGGGACAGCACCATATATATATATATATATATATATATATATATATATATATATATATATATATATATATAAAAGAATCACTTGAAAGAAAAAAGTTGAATACACAAATGTTTTCACTGATCATAATAGAAAATAGCACTTGAATGATGGTTAGCCAAATATTTTAATTGAACAGCCGGAATGAATAGTGTTAAAACATATTTAGCAGGAAAACATTGATTCATTTGGGGCTACTGCAAAAATGAGATTTTTGCTTTTGCTTTTATTTCTGATATTGAATTGTACTGTTTGCTAATGATGAGATAGATAAGGAAACCAAAGAATTTTTGTATGCAATGGAGTCAGCAGGCCGGATGAAATGAGACTGTAGGCCATAGTTTACACACTTCCTGCTTTAAACTATGAAACAGTCTCTAAAAATGAAAAATATTGTCCTAGGTCATCATGGGACAAATTATGATGATATATTATTGAATGATGCTAAATAGAAATCCAAAAGAATTAATCATTGGGAAGGAAAACTGGTCAACTGCATAGTTTTTCATAGTGATTTTTACACATGGAAGAGAAAATATACCGCAAAGTTTACAAGGTAAATTCCAGTTATACACTACAGACCTATTATAATGCAGAATTGCTTATAACGCAGTTCAACCATGGACCCCAATATTGGAAACGTTAAATTCGGCTCTCTAAATAATAGTCGATACAAAAATAGAAAGACCCCTACTGAATCTGCTTACACCAACTGTAAAAAGGAAATGAATTAGACAAAATAAAACATTTCAGTAGTCAATGAATGAAACACTGCCCCATTCCTTTACATATGCTGCTAAAAAGATCACTAACGTATTGTCATATTCCTACTCTAGATACTTGCTACATATATATCCAAGTTTTGTCAAAATGTAAGCTTCCGGTGAGGTGTCACGACTTTTCTTATATTTATTTCTGTCTTCCTGCCGGACTAGTCTCACTATCCCCACCACAACGGATTTCTCTTCAAATTTCTGCACAAATTGTAGGGGTAGGTCTTCAAGTTGGAGGTGGGTGTCTGGACTTGGATCAAGGTTTGTAAAAATGGAAAATTCGTTTCAACATGGACTCATTTATAATGCAGTAGAAAATTATGGACCTGACTCCAGCATTAAAATGGATCTTTAGTCAACATTAAAATATTATACCATGTAAATGGATTTTACAATATATTACAATTTTATTTCTAAATATAGAAATTCAACTATCCATGTTCATTGTACTTGTCATTTAAAATTATTCAATCTTTCACTGACACAATCAGACATTTCAAAATTCTTTGAATTAATGAATATTTTTTTTGTTTGTATAATTCAGCTCGTAGAACTCTTTAGTTAATATTAGCAAAAGTAAGAGGTTTCAAGCAGGTCAATTTTAGTCAGAGTGTACAGTTTAAATGAATTACCTACGATACGAGAAAGTTACCCAACAAATTTCACAAATAGACCAAACAGCATTAAAGTTCCATAGAATCCAAGGAAGAATGTTATCTAAAGCTTTGACGAGTTATTTCTTCTGAATAACTAGCTAAAAAATCGACATGAGGGAGCCAAATGAGAAAGACATTTCTGAAAGATTCACAAGATTAAAAATTAGATTTTTTTTCTCACTTACAAAAGGTTCTATTTTTCAGAAGCATTTATTCATGCATATATCAGTTAAGCAAGGAAAACTTGTTTGCTTTAATCATTTTCCACATTAATCCTAATAGAACATTACCTTGGTCTCTTAGGCAAAACTAATCGATACAACTTTCAATCATTCTTCTAATGGTTAAGTGAAATCTTCCATTCAATAAAAGGTATGAGATTTGAATTTATCAAAATGTCAGAGAGGTATTTGGAATATAACCAAATCAATAATTTGGTCCTAAAAATGGGGAGCCTTTTTATTGGTTCCCAAGGAAAATTAATTATTTTGCAAGTGAAAAAAAAAGTTAAAGTTTAAAAAAGGTGTGTAATCAATTGAAATCTTTATATAAGTAAACAAAAGACATTAAAATAAAAGTAAAAAGATTATTTGAAATAAAAGATTGAGAACAAAACAGAAAAATCAAAGTAAAAGAAATTAGAAAACAAAAAAATACCAACAATAACAGGTTACAAAGTTTTTCCCTCTTTCTCTAAAAAAAAAGAACAAAACAAAAAAAACAAAACAGAACAAAAAAAAAAAACAAAAAAAACCCTCAATTATTAAGTAAACATGTTGTAAAACCACTTTCTATAATCATCAAAATTAGGTAGGCTTTAAAAATGTTATTAGGGCATTTTGATTGGCAAGTATGGATTTCGAAAATTGAAAATAATCGTGTGGAAAGGGGATGATTAAAAAAACTTTTTCCCCCCAGCCCACCCAGATATATATATATATATTTCTTTTTTTTTTTTTTTAAATAAACATTTTTCTTTGTAACAAAGGGGAAAAAAAAAAACAAACAAAACTTTTCTTCATCATAAGATGTTCGATATAACCAAAAAATATACATATATTTCTAGTTATATATAGGGTCATATGGAATAGCGATACTTTTATATTCTTTTGTTCAAATGGACAAAATTACAAAAAATTAGTTCTGTTACATCGTTTGAAAGTTTTTTTATATTTCAATTTCCAAATTTATGCTCGACTATTTTTCATTTTTTTTTTGTATGTTTTTCTTTTCTTTCAAATTTTTTTTTCTTTTCTTTTTTTTTTCTTTTTTTTACAAATTCATGGTCTTTAATGTCTCTTTTGAAAGAAAAAAAAATGTTCTTGTTCCCAGTACTCGAAGGTTCAAACCATGAATCATACATGTCATTCAGCCAACGTAATTTGGTTCTACCGAGACGAAATAGTCATCAAAGAAGGAATGCAAGTATGCGAATGTCGGTCGTGAATCAATATTCTGGTTCCAGCAAAGCAGCATCACTTCATAATAAGAAGCTGGACAATCACTTGGATTGGTTGGTTTCGGCATACGATAGCCACGATCCACTTTGTGGAGAACCTCATTTCCAGTCATTCCTGAAAATGAACACACACACAATTACTATCATTATTATCATCTATAAATAATAACTAAAAGCATGTGTTAATCTTACTTTCAGGGGAAAAAAAAAAAGTGGAGTTATTGCAACAAACATTAAGTTTCTTCTTGCTTAAAACCAGAGGTAGGGGGTGACATTAAAAGTCACGAAGAGGGAAGCAAATTGAAATTTGAAAATGTATTTTTAGCAAATGATCAAATGTGGAGAAGCAATTCTGCGATATTTGCCAATATCATCGCAGGAATTAAGTTGATGATTTCTAGAGCATGAAGCGTCACGAGCAGCAAATCAAATGTTTGGAAGATGTCTCACTGAATTGGGCATTGATCCACTTTAATGAAAACCAGTCGTCTCATTTTCTCAGTTTATAGCATTTTATAACATCAAATCCATAATACCAGTACCGTTCAAAGTGTATAATTTGATAATTTATTAATATTTGTACACCCAATCCCTCAAATTCAAGTTATACTGGTGAGAAAAAAAAAATCCCTGAGGATTAAGTCCTTAAAATCAAAATGATATGAAAAACTGTAAAAGGAAGAGAAAAAATTGAAGTATAACTGATATTCAAACAGGATAAAAGAATGTCTAATGAAGGTGAATTTTTTTTCATAAACTGTTAAATACCCTAATCATACTAATGATTGGTATCTATGGTATAAATGCTTTCTTGTTCTTGACTATTTTTCTAATGAATAAGATGATCAACATCCACAATTATTTTGCATTTTAGTTTGTTTTTTTTTTTTCAACATTTTTGTCGGATAATTATGAAATTTTTTCTATAAAGAGCATTTTGCAATGTGAGAGGGAGAAAATTATTAAAACTGTAGTTTACCTGGATAAGGTACACGTCCGAAAGTAATGATTTCATAGAGTAGTACACCAAAGGACCACACATCTGATTTTATGCTAAATTTTCGTTCAAATGCCGCTTCTGGAGCAGTCCATTTTATAGGGAATTTTGTATCTGCAAGAACAGGAAAAAAAAGGTTAGAATACAGCCAACAATCAACAAGCATTTATTTCACTCACTCACTCATTGGCTCCTTTATGACAAATATCTGTCTGTGCAGGTGATATAATTCTATTGAGAGGATTGCTGATGCACTAACTCATTCAGCCAGCCAGCCAGCCACTTTTTTTTAGCCAACTACTGAGGCATGTCTGTGGCTAGACTATGGGGAAGGTGACTAGCAATGGGACTAGAACCAGGGAGATTCAGATTCAAGAGCAGGAAGGCAAAAATGACACAAGCAGTTTCAACTGGAAACTTTAATTTAGTTTGCACCTCCTGAATCGATAACTGTCATATCTCATACTTTCAATTCTTTAAACAATTAGGATAAAGAGATTGATGTTAGGATTTCATTGCAGTTTTCTTCCTCCTTTCATTTGATTCCTGCTTTTCAAATGCTTTTATCAAATTTGTTTTTCTTAGGATGATTTTAAAAAGAATCATCATCTTGTCTTTGGAGTTGAATAAGCATTAATTTATAACTAAAAGCAAAAACAGTTAACTTTTTACAAAAAAAAATGTTATTGCATTAAAATTTTCTTTCATCACATTCTATCTCTTAGTTTCCTCATTTTAATACGATATCAATAGGCACTGTATAAGTATTGAATATCTTCAGAAGAATGTTCATTGCATTTGTAAAAATTCAATCTCTGGAATAAATGACTGAATTGGGTATCAGATCATGTTCAATCTTAAGATATTCAGTGCCAAGAAACATTTGTTTCCACTACTTTACATCTCAAAAGCTAAATGACTTCAATTACATAATGTCCCCCTTTTTGAAATTCACATTTTGTCTCTATTTTATCCTCTGCACACTGCTGTGACTAATACCTCTTCTCCATTGATAGTGCTCAGTCTCTGAAGATTTCTCATTGTTCTTTTCTTTGCCTACACATTTTCCTGAAAAAATGCTGGCATTAGAGGTGTTAATTAGTGATGTACCAGAATACCAATCTGGTCGGATATCTGCTGCTAAATTTACCAAGATACTGAATAACCAATTTCACTAAAAACAATAGCACTATCTTTCATTACTATTATACTAATTAGGGGTAATTATATCTACTGTGGGTTGGAGAGTGAAAGGTAAGAAGGAAGGAAAGAAAAAGGAGAGAAAGGAATGATTTTCATTTAAGGAGTACAATCCAACTAAGTAGTTGTACCCATCAAGAAAAGGTAAAGAAATGAGATACACAAATGTATACAAAAATCTTATCCATTTCAACAGAGCAAAAAATTTGCCGACAGAAACATTTGGGAGAGGAGGAATGTAGCAAATTTATAAATAAACACATTAATAATAGGCTTTCAATGTTACCAAGTATTTGTTATTTATAGCTAAAACTGTCTTCAAGATGGCGGTTAAGCAGCTAAATATTTCCATTAGTGGCCAACTTTATAGATAAAAATATCTATCGCACATATAAATAATCATTTAAAGCACATTATCAAATGAAATAACTGTATGCTAAGATTCAAGAACAAATTATTAATAAAAATTAAACATTTATTTCCATCAAAGTTACATTTAATCGGCTATTGTGGAACTTTTTTTTACTGGCTAGATTGGAAAACCTGAAAATGACCAATTTGGCAAGCCTACTTTCTGATGGTTCATTTGAAAGTACGAGTTGTTTGCAACCCCAGGCACTCCCTGAATATCATAAATCATTTGATGTACTGTATTGTGTGTGTTTATAAATATTCATTTTCATTCATGAAAGTGCTTGAATTACATTTTTGGCTGAAAAATTCCATAGCAATGCATCTACAGTTTATGATATATCTAACTATAATTTGAGAAGTGTGTGTGTGTGTGTGTGTGTGTGCATATGTGTATGTATGTGTATACGCATTGGGATAACTCGACAACTGGCTATTGTAAGAAGTTGATATTCACCAGAATATGTTGGTATGTGCACTGGACATTGCAGTGTCAAGTTTGAAATCATTTTGGTCAGCGTTTAGTGTTTAGGGGGGGGTGTCTCGATTTATAACACAAAATCTTTACTGTAACGAACACATTTTATGATGTTCTATGATGCAATGTCTGTCTCTAATCATTTCAAAGTGGTTTCGAAATAGAATTGAGAGAGAGAGAGAAAATCAGTTTTTTTCTTTTTTCTATAGAACAAGATTAAATTAAATCAATTAGATGGTGTAACAGCATTTGAAAAAAATTTCTGTTCTGATTGTTATTTCAATTGTTGCAATAATCAACATTATAAACAGACAGAGAAAAGACAGCACTAAACCTCCTGAAGATTTTCAGGAAACCAGGTACACCTTTAGAACACGGCATGCCCTAGTTAATAGTAAATTTAAACTTGCCATATAAGAATTAACAGTTGTAAAGAACAGCAATATTTTACTTTATTTTCTATTTATTTTCAATTCCTGAAGTAAAAAATTCATACGGAGCTGTCAAACTTGAAAAGAAAGAAAAAAAAAATTCCATAAGTATTTATTACTAGATCCAAATAAATTATCAAGTCAAGAATAAACAGTGTTTGAAAAAATTAGTTTCATGAAATCAAAAGAATTCAAATTAACTGCTTCACTTCAAGACATTCGAGATATATACATTCTTAAGAATTCATAATTATTTCAGGAATTATCTTTATCAATTAATGACAGAAATAATTGATATGGCAAATTGAGTGGCTTCATATCAGCTCTCATTTGAATATTCTTTGAATAATTGACAGTTATATCAATTTTTAATGGAATATTTAAATTT
Organism: Thysanoteuthis rhombus; assembly: GCA_963457665.1. Taxonomy (NCBI): domain Eukaryota; kingdom Metazoa; phylum Mollusca; class Cephalopoda; order Oegopsida; family Thysanoteuthidae; genus Thysanoteuthis; species Thysanoteuthis major. The sequence continues at coordinate 37,454,618 of OY735204.1, forward strand.
CATTTATTTCAAATGTGAATTTTTCAAGATATATCGTAATAATCTATAGATCGCCTATTTTTTCATATTAAAAGTGCTAAACATGAAGAATATATATTGTTTAAAAATATATTTTAGCACATCATACATAGTTTTGAAATCTTTGTAGTTATAGACACATTTCACATAGATTTGTTTCCAGCTACACATACCATTATTATTGATAAGCATATCATAAATAGGTATTACTAATGATAAACTTAATCTCTAGTTTCATATCTTTGGTATAGACCATTTATTCAAGAATTTACAAAAATCACATGACTTTTATGATAAATATTGTTCAGCTGGATAATCTATTATCCAGCTTTATATCCGATGATGTTAATCGGTAAAATCCGGACATGGCAGGATGAGAAAAATCCACACCTGGTACATCACTCGTGTTGATGCAATCTCAGAAGCATTGCTTGTACAACAGAAGTATTAAAACAAAAAGATAAAAAAATAAAAATGATAGGACAATTAATCCTCAAATGTATGTCTGAAAATAGTTAATTTATGGTGAAACTACTGCTATAGGTCTGTATCATTCTCCTGAATCACTTTTTGGCCGCAGACTCATTTGCTGCACTTTCATTGGCTGCCTGATCATTACCCTTAGTCTCCACATTATCATGTGGCAAATCACCAGAAACAAAAGTGGTCAATTTTAGGGCTTTCTATAAAGTCCCATTGTATTTCCAAAAATACTGGTTGACTTTTTTTCTTCTAGTGTGATGGGGTCATCTTTATGGGACCCTACTTTTATATTTTATGGAAATAAAAGAAGCATTTATTGTAAAATTCAAAATAAGATTTAGTACTTATTACATACATCAGACACCTTATATAATAGGCTTGAACAATTCCTGATAAAGTAGAATTACCATATTACAATATGAGTGCAGATAATTAATACAACAAAAATAAAGATTTTAATGATACAATGTTTATGCACCTTAGTTGAATCCATTTCTGATTTTAAATGTATTTAATTTAATTTTAGGGGGAATGGTAGAGTGGAAATTTAAATTCACAATGGGAACAAAAACAGATCAAACAAAACAAAAAATTTCTAGTGATTGTTACATTAGATTTCGCTGCTTTACGGGATATTTTTTCTCCACAAATTTTGAAATTGAAATGAAAATGGTGGTGTTTAGGGTTATTTTGATGATTAAATGTTTCATTGGATTTTAGTTTATACCGGATAAGTCTGTGATAATTCTTGAAAACAGAGAAAAGATTAGAAATTAAACAGAAAAATTAATTCACTTGCATAAAAAGAGTTCTCTCATTTACAAAAAAAAAAAAATCAATTAAAAAGATGGTGTTTTCTTCATTAAAGTTACAAATGGGGAAAAAAAATAAAAACAATTTTGAAAATCCATCAAAGACAAGCAAGTAAATATTGTATTGTTTTACCATTTTCAGTAATTTTTAAACAATTGAATGTATATCTTTTCTCTATAAATCTTATACACAATATTTTAAATCTAAATCTTCCACATGTATAGAAAAAATTTCACAATACGCTATTTTTCTTAATGATTTGTTTAAATTGGGTCCCATATAAATAATCTCATTGAACTAATTATTGAAAATAAAAAGTCAACAGTTGTTTTTGGAAATACAATGGAGAATTTAAGAAGTCCCTCAAATTGTCTCCCTTTGTTTCTTTCTGAGTAATCCACCCCATTACAAAGTTGATGACTAAGGGGAAATGATTGGGCAGCTAATGGAAGAGAGACGGGTAAGTCAGCAGTGAAGAGAGATTCGGGAATAGAAACGCCACCACAATGCTTCATGTACATACAGGTAGCAAAGAAACAGAACTCTGGAGTGATATACAAAAAACAGATAGAATTGTGAAAATCTTAGACAGAATGAATAAATGAAAATAACTTCAGGGGAAAGCTATGAAAGAAAACAGTATATATAACAATTCAAGCTCAAGTGTTATGTTCAGTGTATACAGACGTAATTTTCGTTTCTGATTTCTTCTTGACTGAGAAAAAAAAAAAAAAGCAGTCGGTCTGGTTAGTCATGCATTAGAAAATGTCATGTGACCAATGTCTTTTGGCAGCATCCGAGTTGGGTGTGATCAATGAATAACATACTGTTACTTTTTATCAGTGATCGATAAAAAAAAGGTCTAAATTTTCAAAAAAATAAGCATGAATACTGTTGGATACTAACTTGGGACAAAAATCACTATAAAACTTACATGGCAATTTGATCCCTATGCTAAAAAACCTATTTATGGGGAGAATTCAAAAAAAAAAAACCCAAAAAAACCAACATTTTTTCTAAACATATTAGTGAATGTAAATGTTTGAATTTCCAACCCTCAAGCTCAATTGACGCACCCTGTACGCATCATACATACATACATACATACACAAATAGCCAGCCAGACCAGCTTGACAATTCAAGAAACCTATGTTAACAATTCTGGCTGATGGTCTCCAATAAAAAGCATCAATTACCTGACTAAATATACTTACTTTCCTGAGCTTCATATATTTCATCAGAAATTAATCGTGCCAGCCCAAAATCTGCCACTTTCACAGTGTTATTGCCGCCAACCAAAATATTAGCTGCCCGAAGATCTCTGTGTACAAAGTTACTACTCTCCAAGTAGGCCATTCCATCAGAAACCTAAATGAAAGAAAATCATGTACAAGTTAGAACGTGTGTAAACAAACAACATATCTGAAAGATAGTGATTTACTTTTGAATATCTGTGTTACTTGTATGAACTGAAATCATATCAAATGCATAAAATGATTCTGTACTCATAAAACAGTTTATCATCTAGCAATTTGAAAGAAATCAAAAATGTAGCAAAAGAATTGTTATTTTCTATCATTTTCCTAACTATATAGAAAGATTAGGGTATATTAAAAAAAAAAAAAAAAAATCACCAAGATATTAGTGAGAGCCTACTTTATGGTTCCTTAAAACGTTCAGCGCAAAAATCTTAGACAAAAATAAGACTTACAATATTTTTGGTTTCGAGGAGCAGACAGACAGTCTTCAAGTACAAGAAATAAAAACTCCTAATTTTCATAAAAGTTATTCACATCCAAGTTACTAATTTGATACTTGACATGAAAATTTGAAGACCGATTATGATTTTTTTAGTCATCTTGAATATTACAGTATATTCAGTACAGTAACCTAAGCTACTAACCAGAAAGAATATCTCCAGTAGCACGTTTTGGAGTTTGGTCTGTTGAATATGACAGTTGGGGATCTATCTATTCTGAGGTCACAATTTCATCATTTGTATCCAAATTGATCCACATATGTTTGTGATTTCAATTATACACTATCACTTTCTCTCAGCATGCTATTAGGGATCATACTCCTGTGCCAACCATGCAACGTGCACATGAAAGAATTATACTGGGCCTCACATGGAGAGACTACAAGACAGCACAGTACACCTGGAAAAAGACAGGAGTCAGGGACATCATAGAATCCATTAAAAATCTCAAATGGCAATGGGCTGGCCATGTTGCAAGAATGGCAAACAACCGATGGACATCGCAACTCAATTTCAAAATAGATTATAGGGAGCAAAAAGTGATCACTAATCTTTTTATCTAGCAGGAAGGGGGTTGGGGGAGAACAACTTCCTCTCCAAAAGTTGGATCTTTCCGATTGATAGACATTCGAACTACTTATGATAGAACTTGAAGAATTAAGCATTTAGCTTCTATAGCCCTGGAGGGCAAATTTGAAGGAGCAGGCTTGATTGATCTAGGCATCTCATCTGTTCAGAGCAGGTGTGAAAAACTTTACCTGGGCTGCTATTTCCACCAAATTTTGGATGGTGAGTCGACTGGGGCTGCATTCATTTTTCCTCAGGTAATCCAGCAGTGCACCATTACACATGAGTTCTGTAATTATGTAGATTGGTTCTGTAGTACTACAAACAGCAATCAGTTGCACCAGTTTTCGATGTCGTAATTTGTGCATGATGCGGGCCTCTCCAAGGAATGCCTCAGGGGACATTGTGCCAGGTTTCAGCATTTTCACGGCACAATCCACTGAATTTTTCCACTTACCTGTACAATTAAGAAATAGATTTTGTAAGAATTAGGTAGAAACGTGTCATTGGACAACAGAAAATGGTTATTCATCAACAAATACATAAAAAATAAAGTTGCTCTCAACACTTTTCAGTAACCTATGAATATAGTTCAAAATATCTTTGCCCACATTCAACAGGAAGAAAAAAGAAAATAATCAGACTATCAAAATCAACTTTTGCGGTTAACTTCCTGTGTGCAGAATAAATACCTTATCAAAGACTCTTGACTCTTCCATATGATTTTCGAAACCTCTCTATGCTGTATTTCTTCAGTAAGAGCGAATAAAAGTACTCATTATTTCTTTGAAAAAAGTCATGACATTAGAAATTCTAAGCATTCCTTAGCCTTGTGCAAATTCAAGAGTTCATCCTTACTCATAATTAAAATGAATAAAAGCGATATAATAAACAATTAGTTTCCTATAGAAAGGACGTATATTCTGTAACTAGAAACAAATACAAACCAATATAGAAAAAAAAAACTTTGTAGTAAATTATACAATTATCTTTTAGACTAAGACTTAATCAATCCCATGAATTAAACTTGTTGCCTTTGAAATTATTTTTTAAAGTATCTATCTTAGTCTTCTTTTGGAATACATAACATTCCAGTAGCAATAGGTTGAGCTAGCATTATATGAAAATTTCATAAGTTTCATTCAATGAGGTTTAAAATGTAAGGGAAAGGCTCCAATAAGAATTTCAACAATGTCAACACTTCACGCAATGACTAACTAAAGACAGTAAGTAATCATCTCAATTCAATTTCTAAGGAATTGAAATATTTTGCACAAATACGCTATGAAAATTTATATGTTCACCTGTTTAAGTACAAATAAAAATTGAAACAAATTTCTTCATGATTTAGTTTTTATCAATCAATTCATGTCAGAGGCCATGTAAGTAGAGTGAAAATATGTAGGATACAGTAAGCAAGTGTTGGATACTTAAACAAACTTCAACATTTCCATTTCAAATTGAAATGATTAATGATATTTTGAGGAGGAACAAAGTTCTCTAAATAGAATTTATTAATGGAGAAATAATTCAATATCATCTCAGCTTCAATTTAATCTTTATTTCAGATTGTACTCTCACCAATGTAAAATTTGACATGATATTACCCTTTCCCTAAATCTCATGCAGAGTAACTAAAGTTCCAACATATATCACTTATCAAACTCAGATTCTGATCAGTCAGCAACTTCATTGTGGACTTTTTAATCATCGAGATTGTTTGCTCTATCAAACTCCCAGCATTATAATGGTACATCACACAGGAGGATTTCATTGTAAATTAAACTTCATTATTATCAACATATACATGATATTTTCAATATATAGTGGCATCACTCGTAGTGAAGAGCTCTTATGATGAAATTTCACTTAGCAAGAGGTCCCAATTGTCAAAAGAAAAATCTCTCAGCAAAATATTTTCATTTTACGAGAAGAGAAGAAAACTATGAAATTCCATAAAAATATCCAGAATCATCTAGATTTAATTTATAATTATTTATAATTATCTAAATTCATATCTAGTATCCAGGCACTCATTTTCAGACAAAAAGACAGACATTTGGTGAATCATAAGATTATTTATCCATTTTTTTATATGTTTACTTGTATTTATTCATTATTTAGAAAGTAATTTGTAAATTATATAAAGTTATTATTAAGGTTTTAGGGGTTTGATATTTTTTTTTATTTGGAATGATTTACTGAAATCGCATAGGTTTGATTATTCACTTAACAAATTTATATCTAATGAGATGTTTTGTGGAATGGATTCTCCTTGTTGAGAAAGGTATCACTGTATATTTTTTCATCTTCATTTCAGAGAGAGAATTATAAATGCCTACATCAAGCTCTCTATCTTTTCTTGATACAGGTAAATGATCTTAACTTTATTCGACCTTGTAACGATTAAATTTCAGAAAAAAAGTCAATATTCTTTTTAATCAATTATGAATAACCATATTACATGGTGACATTTTGATGGATACAAATATTCATTGCAGTTACAATATACAAAATCAGTAATATAGTAGCTTATTGAGAAATATCCTGAAATTGAAAGATTATTTCAAGTTACACACGGATTGGAACTCCATACTATAACATAAACATGAAAAATAAAATTAATTTTTTTCTTACCAATTTCCAAGTCAAGGGAGATAATTCAGGATTTAATTGTAACTCGTGAAGTTGGCTTTTTACAAGAAAGAAACATTTAACTTTCTGAAGGCGGCCAGAGGGTATCAGGGCTGAAACATTCTGACCATAATAACCCAGATGAAGACAACAGTTTAAATAAATCAATGTATAATCCATGTAATTATTTTGAAATTTTGGGAAAAAAATTGAATTTTGATTCTGATTATGGAAATAGCCTCCCAAGTATTTATCAGTTTGTAATCTTTGGATTTCACAAAAATTGTACCTACTCTCCTGAATATAGCACTAACATTCAATACAAATTAATCACTTTTCTCTAGAAAGATATTATTCCAAAATAAATAGATTTTTAAATATTCCAATATTATTTGTAGACCAGTCATTCTTCACATTAGCCATAACAATCATCTGTATCATAATGACCTGATTTCTGTAGGTTTGTTAGAGTAAAACAGCACATAATTTTTGTTAGCGCAATACTGTCAAAATGCTTCAACTTGAAGAACAAACAATTTCCAGTCCAATGAGGCCACTGGTTTCTGAGTATTTAATTCAAGTATGAGTTGTCAAAAAAAAAAAGAAAAAAAAAGAAAAAAAAAGTCAGTCTGAGGGATAAGCAGTGAAAGATGTAGGACATTGTTTTGAACTTCAATACAAAAGAAATTCAATCATATATAACTTATTTACCTTGCCAAACTTCTCCGAAGCAGCCATGACCAAGTTTATTTAAAAGTCTCACAGATTCTCGGCTAACCTCAATTTCTCGGAAATGGACAACAGGTCGTTCTTTAGGACACACTTTTGTTAATTGGCAACATAGACCATCAGGTTGTTCTGTAAGCAGATAGGAAGAAGGTCAACAATGCAGAAAGAGGAAACAACTGTACTTGGAGCCAATGGAATATGATTGACAGAACCAGGAAAACTACATTAAGAATGATTGCATATCTGCTATTGACCTGAAAGGAAGATTAGCTCAACATTGTACAGCAGCCAACCAAATGGTAATTTTGAGTATTACAATAGCAGATTAGTCTAGTTATCAGTAATATAATGGTACACATACTTGTTCATCACACACAAGGCTGGGTTTTGATTCCCAATCCGAAAGGTAGAATTTCAGGCCTATACTATTATTGTGTATATACATCATGTACATTTCTATGAGCATAAAATAAAATAAATATTTGCTAAAATTTACGATGATCTAGCTTACAAATTTTACACTACTTATTCTAGCCCCTTGACAACCATAAATTACGCATACATACATTTTTTTATAGTTATACTGAGCTCCAATGTTTTATCACTGTATGGAGAGGGAAAAAAAAATATATATGAATGAATCACCATAACCTGCATGTGTACCAGAATTTATTATCTAAAAAAATAGATCTTTTATAAGAAAAAAAAAAATACCAGAAAAAGATTTGGGCATGGTTGGTCCAAAATGACAAAAGATACTTTTGGAAAAACAGCAAAATGTTTTTAGATGTGGCTTGGTGGCTGTATGCAAATTATCAAGGTTGTAGCCTGCAAAATGTGACCAGGAGTGCGTGCGCACACACACACAGAGAATCTATAGCCTACTTGGCTGGTTGGTCAGGCCATTTGTGGGGCTACGTTGATTTGATCACTTGTCTGATTGAATAGAGGCTTTGCTAAGAAGAAAGTTGCTGTTTATTTTTTATTCCATACAAATTTAGATAGTTTACAGAAGTAATATAAAATATATTTTGAAAATCATCACACTTTTAAACCAATATCTTCTACATATGAATATTAGTAACTGAATCTAGTTTCTACAATTGAAAGAGAGATCTCTCAAGAGTTTGTACTTCAAAGAAAATTGATCTTATTTTCAGTTTTGGCTGAATGTTTTGATATTTTGTGTTGATCATCCAAAACATTGATACATGCCTGATAAGGTGTTGGCCCTCCGTGTGCCCACAGAACAACTCTTACCAGGTCAAGTATGGTTTCTAAAAGATCTTTAAAGGTTTCTTTGAGTCTGGTGCCAGGATGCTGACAGCAAGTCCTTTAATTTCTGCAAGTTACATGGTAGAAGTTCTGCAAAGTGAACTTGTTGGTCTGAAGGCTCCAATAAGATCGGATGCCTTTTTCCCATCAACACAAAGCCCAGTTCCAACAATGGCATGCCTACTTAAGACATTTTTAGTGATGACATTGGTTGGATTGCAGCCGCATGAACAACAAAGGTCAATGTACTACGACGCATCCCTTTGATTAAAACTATAGGCTATTTGTGCTGCAGTAACCCTTCTGTTGGTTCATACGAGGTAGAAAAGCCTCTGTTGACTTCTCACATCGATCAGTCTTGGTTGCCGAATTCCTTGTAGGCAGTTGATGATTTTTCTCGTCTTAGATCACTGCTGATAGGTACTTACCACAATAGAATGTGAACATCCCACTAGCTGCGCAATCTCAGAAATGCTCTGACCTAGTCTTCTGGACATGATAATTTAACCTTCATCAAAGTCACTCAGATCTTTCTTGCCCATAACTGCTGCATTCAACACATCAAAATGAAGTACTCAAGGCCCCTTTACAGGCTTATATACCTCTGACCCTGACACATGCAGTTGTTAGATAATAGTAGCTGTCGTTCTTACTGCATGTCAATGGTCATAATATTGAGGCTCATCAGCATATTAAAGAGACCTTTTGTATTATTTAACTACTGGGGTCTGTAACGGATACAACTTGTAAACTTATCAAAACATTAGAAATAGACTAGTTTATAAGTAGACAAATGCAAAAAAAAGATCCCAATCTGTTTACAAGCACAAGAATGCAAGCCAGAAAGCTAATAACTAATTGGAGCAGTAATTCTTTTCCCAGTAGTTTTGGCCATTATTTTAGGAACTGAAAAATCAATTTATGGTTATCAAAGTTTACTTAAGCCAACCTGATTAATATAAATGTTCTGTGTAACATCATTGCTATGATGGCACACTGAGTCAGCTTCCTGGTTTATGAATAACCTACACTCCAATGAGATCAAATGGAAATCACTACAGATGAAAAACTTTCATCCATTTCATACTTGGTATGGTGGAAAAGATTCCAGCATGGAAATGAAACTGTGCTATCTATAATTACATGCTAAAATTATTTTGAGAGTGAACAGTTTCTGAGGTGCCATGTTGAGTAACCAGACATTTTTCTTCAAACAAAAAAAAAACTCATCCAATAATGTACTGTTATGGACTAATACTTACGTGAATATTTGTTAATTAAATCTATCATGTCATTAAAAGTTCGCCGAGGACTGATGAAATAGCCTCCTCGGTCCAAAGTACGGATTCTGTAGTGTTTGACTGATATATCATTCTTTTCCTGATCATAATCCCGCACAGATAATACATAAGATTGTTTATCTGCAAGAAAAGAAAATCATAATTAGAAAATAACTTTAAACATCACAACTAAAAACATGCGGTATTGAGATGATGGAGCATTTAATAGATATGTACAAATGATAACTTATTCAAATAATTTGAAAGTGTTGTGAAAAAAAAGTATTTATATCTTGAAGCTTAAGGACTTATTGTTTATATTCATATTGTGAGTAAATATTAGAAAAAGCTTTTTATGGCTTCCTAAGCAAGAAAATTTGGTCACTATCTTATTTTGGGGAAATAACTTTCTAAAACAATATTCCTTTCTTACATACAGTTTACTCCTATTTATGTTGTATAAACAATTCATTGTGTGCGATTTCTTGTAATCTTGTTTTCTCGTTAAAATTGTAGCTGTTTAAGTTTGGCTGAAGTTTTGTTTTATACATCTCAAGTGAATTCATTATCAATATTCATAAAAAAAAAAAAAAAGTAAGCGCACTTTATTGCTGGGCACTCCCACAAGTGCTGAGAATATGCTGATTGATTATTTTTTGTATGATAGAAGTTTAACCCATCTGCTGGCAGTCTTTTTTACCAGCAAAAATTCTGCTTATGCATTATCAGTAATTATGCTTGAATGGATAAGAGCCTAGAAACTATGTCTCGAAAGTTCAGATACAAAAGATTAAAAGAGTTTCAGACATAGAATCAAAAAAATATTATGGTAGTTTTTCAGTCACAAGTAATCATCTTTACTGTTTTCAACCTGAAATAACTGATGATATTTTATCTAAAATATGAATAAAACAAAAAGTTACTGTATCAGGAATTTTTTTCAGTGAAGCTCAAGAAAATGAATCGCAAAGATTTCAAGCAAATTCCAAGTTTCATCATGGTATCCAAAAGTCAAAGTCAACATTTTTAGATTAGAACGCAATATGGCTTCCATGAGAAAGCAGATTCAAGTTTCATGCAGAATCTTTTTGACACACTAAGACACGAAAGCTTACCTCCACTGTAGCGCACAAGAAAAGTCCCAGGGACATTTCCAGGAAGGAGAAGTTGTTTATCTGCTTCCTTCCTTTCAAGATCTTGCCACCAACTGTGAAAATAGAAAAGCAAAGTCAGTTAAAATTCTTTGAAAAAAAAGAAGCTAAATTCCCCAAGTACCTATAGAAGATCCTTGTCCTCTATTGGTATTTTTTTAAAGAATTTCTAAAGTGTGAAAATGTTAGATCAAGGATAAAATGAATTAGATGAGTAAATCTAATCAGAGTCAATATATAATCTTTTATAAAAAAAAATTGCTATTCAAAATTCACATCTTTCCCTTTTGTGGAGACAGAGCACAATATATACATTTATATGTAATTTGGATGAAGTTCACTAATTTTGAAATAGACCAGAGTAGTTGAGATATAGACATTTTTATATAAAAAGACTGGTCAGAGTCCCTGAATTTTTTGGCACTAATTCACAAAATACTTCAAATAATCATATTGATTTTCTATTTAAAATGTTATCTTTTTTAACTTAAACTATGTTTATATATCTATAGTTATAAAATTTGCTGACAGATAATTCGCAGCCATTTTTTCCCACATCATGTAATGAGCATCTTCACCATGATTTATCATTATTTAAGAAATAGAAAGAGAATGATATTGGTCATGCCTCTTAGTATGTGTGTATATTTACATGAGAAAGAGATAAAGCATTTTATAGTTTCTTTTCTGCTTACTAACCTCAGAATCATGGTACCAGATATAATTTGTTGAAAGAACAAAATAGAGAGAATTACATCCTCTACATTTTATTTGATAATTCATCAGGTGTAATCAATTGGATAAGATTATTTGAATTTTAATGATTCTAGCTAATAGAATTCAAGAAGCATATTCCTTATTTTTGTGATTTGGAGTACTTCTAAGTAATACCTCATCCAATGAGAATAAATTTAAAAAAGAAAAAAAAGATTTCCAGCTTTAAAAGGTATCAGAGTTTTGCATTTCGGATCAAGCACTGTTATCACTTGATGTAGCACAGGGAGAAGTTGGTCATGTGAATAGGCAGATAATTAGGACAAAAAAACAAAAAACAAACTTGTTACACAATAATATTACTTACTCCTGGGCTTGTGGGGAATTATCATCTTTGGTCACATAATTACTCGGAATGTAACCATTTTTCCTGGTAGTCAAGTGACAAGCAACCCACCAATCACAACTGTGACTGAAGAAAAAAAAAAAATAAATAAATAACAGTGATAGGCTTTGAAATCATTACTTTTCTAATATACTATTTAAAAACAAACTCTTTGTGACATAGTGCTATTTTATAAAGTAATCAAGATTTAATTGCAAGTTTGATACAAATCCTGCACAAGATATAAGGAATTTTGCAGCAAGAAATGAGATCTATACGCCCTTACAAATGAAAGATCTTCTGCTATGTTTATAGGAAAGTAAAGCTGTTTAATATGGAAGCCAAAGTAATTTGCTAAAACAATATTACAATTTCAGGTTATAAAAATTAGATCACTTGATTTGTTCAGTGACTCATGGTGTAAAAAAAGAAAATTCTGAATCCTCAAGTTCAATGAACTACTAAGATTTATCCTTCTAGTTCAACAGAATTCTAACATTAGATTACATAACCTATGCAGTATACTAAAGAAAAATAGTGTTATGACTTAAGGATGACCGTTTATAACATCAACAGGACTGACTGCACTGAGAAAATGATGTGAAAAATCAACTCTAGAGTTAATGTTCTCTTGGAAGCTTTGAAAAATGACCTGAAAATTAACATTTATACCAAATTAACTGCAACTATGAAACAGAAAAAGATAAGACAATTTTAAGATCTACAGGCTTCCCCTGATATAGCGCAGTTCGAAATATACGGTCAGTAGGTGTGTAGTGGACCGCAACCCATTTACCTATATTACTGCCCACCCATATGACACTGCAAATAAAGAGAATTTCCTTTTAACCAATAATCCTGATATTTTGGGCTGAGTGCTATTTCTCTATACTGTAAACCCGTTTGAGGATAGAGGTGACCTATCCCCCTTCCCCATTAAGATATATATTTCTTACGCCAACAAACCAACTATAAAATAAAATGACTTGGAAAAAAAAACATTCCAGTCATCAATGAACAAAACTTTTCAATTTGAGTTTTTTCACTCATAGGATCTCAGGCATGGGGTATCAGAAGGCACAGAGGCTAATGGTTCAAAGGGTCAAGTCATTGATGTAGATATTTTGTTTTTACATACTGAAATTTAGTATACTTTCTAATATATAGTAGTTATTTTGGTGATATCATTTGATGAAAAAACAAGCATTAAAGAATGCCTTTATTTATTTGTTCAAATCTCATTTAATTTTTTTATATGAAAGACAATGTTAGGAGTCTTTCCCTCATCTGGAGTCTTTCCCTTGAACATAGCCCATACCCACCCTGTAGTTATGGCGGTTTGTTTAGGATCAGGCTGGCTTTCTTGGACATTATATGTATTATAGCCAGGATACCTTTATTCAAAATGCAATAATTTTGCACCCAGAATTAAAAATATAATAAGTTATTTTGGACTTCATGCATGCTAAACATCAATTTAATCTCAGAGTCAATACATATATATATACAAAGTGCAACCAAAAAGTTCCAGGAATTTGATCAGCAAATCGTAAGCAGTTTTGCATTTTACCGCTTGGTGAGGCCAGCAGGACCCTTCATGCATAAGTGTGCCAACGACTGTGTGCAGGAGTGGACGTGTTGCCACAAGTGGTGCTGTCAGGCCAACTTTAACCCACTTACAAACTGCACATTCAAATCACAAACCAGTCAACCAAAGAGAACAGAGAACAAATGATCGTTCAGTTTGAATAAAATGCAACGACTTGTCATTCATTTAGTAGAGACATGTTTTGTTTTTCATTTCCTCTCTTCTTTTTACCAAATTGTATGACAGGACGGGGGGGGGGGAACAACAGTTTTGATCAGACACCAGCCTTGAACATCATTTAGATCCAGACAAAATGTGGAACACGGTCAAGTTGGTGAACAGTCTCTAAACTCTGCAGGGCATTCTGTCATAAATGTCCGAAGACGATGACCATTTGAGATGACCGTTGACTAGTGCAATACAGGAAAATGTTGAAAGAGTGCCTCAGACCATCCTTGGACGGATTATCCACGATGTTTTTGATTGAACAGGAGTATTGAACACATTTTGTTGGATTTTGTTGGCCATGTTGCATGGTTGCAGAACTTCTGCTGAGTCATCTGGCAGTTCCTGGCTTCCAATAATATGGCAGTCATTCCCGACTCAGTCAATTTGCCACACCTTGCTCCCTGCAACTTTTTCTTGTTCTCCAAACTGAAATTCTGACTCAAAGGGCATCATTTTGACTCCATTGAAAGCTTTATATATGTTTTGAGAAAATGTGCATGTGTTGGTTTCAGTCCGATGTTGAAAATCTTTCATATAAAAAGTATTCAAAATATTCTCTTTACAAATTATTAAATAGGAGTCACAGGATGATAACTGAACAGAACGATTTTCTTTTTTGAGATAAGGGTGGTAATCTAAAACTATCAGCCTTTATTTGAAAAAAAAAAACAAAAAAAACAAACAAACAAGCAAAAACCTGTAACAATATTACTTAATGACAAATGTACTGAGAATGGATTGTTACATGTCACAACTTCAATTGATATTTTCATTTCTGTAGAATATTATTAAATAATCACATTCTTGCAGATTTGGTGAAGAGTTATTTTAATAGATATCTATTTCCTCTCAAAACTTCTAGAAGAACCAATGGGACTTGACAATGACTTACCCTGTTTCTTCAACCTCTAGCCGGTCACCCTTTTGGAAAGACAAGTCTTCTTCAGTGATGGCCTCGAAATCATACAGGGCACGAACAATGAGAGCATCTGCAAAATTTCCAAAAAAAAAAACATTAAAAAGATAAACGTACAGGGATTCTAAAAGTATTCTATTAGAATATTTATTCCATAATCCAACTGTACTGAAAACTCTGAAAAAACTTTCATGAAATGTAATGGTTTCATAAAATTTATCTCAATGTTTAAACAAGAATCAATACAGGTACCAAAATGATAGAGACAAATAAAACTGAATAGAAAAAAACAACAACATTTATGTATACAGATTTTTGGAAATTCTACTCATGTTTCAAGACACATACAATTATCCGACATTTGTATTTTAATGTTTACACTTACATTATTTCTGTTGTAGCCATGAACTTATCTCAGATCCATCAACTATGACATCAATGTTATATAATGTTCTCAGATACTTTGATTAAATAACTTGTGACTGACAATCTTTCTGATTGTTATTCTGTGACACTAATTTTCAACCATGCTTCATTGGAAGTAGCTAAATTACTTAGCATTCGTTTATATTCATCAGCTGTTTAGCATCGCTGTTTTGTTTACAAGAGAAAAGCTGTTTCTCTGAATTTTTGAGATGAGGTATTATTATTATTTCTATTATTATTCGGACCATCCTCATCTTAGTTGTTTTTCATACAACGTTTCGGCTGTTGTACTCTACGGCCTTCATCAGGTATCATCAGGTAGGTGTGGGGAAGTAACGAACCGAACCCTTTATTTAACTGACGGGGGTATATTGACCGCACTCCTCTCTTAGCAGTAGTAGTATTTTCGAATTCGAAAATACTTCCCCACACCCTACCAGATGATACCTGATGAAGGCCGTAGAGTACAACGGCCGAAATGTTCTATGAAAAACAACCAAGATGAGGATAGTCCAAGTAATAACAGAAATAAAAGAAAAGCTATTTGTTCAAATGGTCAGGTCATTGAAATAGTTGCAGTAAACATACAAATTCAATTTGAAAATGCAATGAATGCACAAGTGAGAAAAAAAAAAAAATGAAGAAAAAACAACAACAAGCAATTAAGATGATTTGTTACCTGACATATTGAAAATATTCTTACGGTGCCCTTTATAAACAGAAAGGATATTTCAACAAAAAAGATACGAATTTTGTAGATTTATTTTGTCATAGTATATATATCGGACACCTATGAAGTTTAAATAAAAACATTTTTAACACTTATTTATGTATAAGATAAAATAAATAACAAGTAGTGCACTTTCTGTTTGAGAGTTTTCCTATTCATCATTTCCAGCTTTCATCTCGTTTTTTGAAGGCTTTGTAATAGTCATATTCATTTTTTAAGTTGTTTGCTGTTTCACTTTCTATCATTCCTAGGTGTTGATCCATTAATTTGTTCCGATTGTTGACAACTCTTTGTTAGTCTCTATACATGTTTCTTTTATTCATTTTAAAGAATTTTTCTGGATGTTGTTGATGCCTTTTATTATTTTAAATGTATGTATAATGTCTTCTCTTTTCCTCATTTCTTCTGGTGTATTTAGTTATAATTGTTCAAATCTTATTTTTCTAAGGGGAGGTTTTTTTTAGTCCAGGAACAAGTTTAGTTGTTCTTCTTTGGATGTTTTACAATTTTTTTTACGTCTCTTTTGCAATGAGGGGACCATGTTTGCACTGCATATTCTAATTTGGATCTTATAAATGTTGTGTGTGGTTTTTGAAATTGTTTTTATGTCAAAGAAATCAAATCAGCTTATTTCAGTTATCTTGTTAAGCATTTTTGGTAATTTTTGATACATGGTTATGGATTTTGAGTTTTGATGTTATGATTATACCCAAGTCCCTTTCTCACCCTGTAGTTTCTAGTTTTTTTTTTTTTTACCATTCATGCAGTAAATTTTTTTTCTATAAGCATTACTTTGCATTGATGTGTTGATGCTATGTTTCAGACCACTCTTTTAATACATGAAAAAAAAACATACTCTAATCATAATAAAATCACATGTAGACTAAGCAGTTCTGGTATTTTAAAAGAGAATATTAATTAATAGTAAGATTAGATTTCAAGTTCATAAGACTGATTGCGTTACCTTTCATGCACCTTATTTATCTGTTTGCTACTCTTAATTTTTATCCATCTTCTCAAAGATCAGTTGCCATAACAGAGAAGGCCAGCTATGATTGGTAACTACAGAAAACAATGGGTCACTTCTAATTCAGTAACAGGTGAATTAAAAGTTGAGGAAAAAATCATTGGCAATGAATTTTGTATCAGGATCTTGGGTGGACTATGCAATGTTTACGACTAATATAACATTAATGAGGATGGACTTTTTTATTCCTAGATAACTTATATCTACCCGGCTTTCTAATAATCTTACAAGATGAGAGTTGAAGCCATTTATAATCACATTCTGACATTTATATGTATCTATCCAGACTTCATCTGGCCTTATCCATTCATGGAAAAAATTTTGCTAAATAGATTTTTTAGATGGCATGGGGGTGGGGTTGGGGGGCATTTCAATGTAAGTTTATTGTAAATTGGTCCATTTTTTGTGTCCAATACTAGTAGTATTCCTGCTTGGTTTTTGAAAATTTTGACTTTTCATGGATCACCATTCCCAAAGAAGAAATAGAAATAGCTTATTCATTGATCAACCCCTTTTCCAATTTCTTGATTGATCACCCCAACACTGCACACTGCTTAAAGTCTTTGGTTATGTGATAGTTTCAATTGAGTGGCTAACCAGACAGGTTTTGCTTTTTTTAAAAATTTAATCATGAATTTATGGTTCAAACCATACTGGAAGTATTATCATCAAGTTAACTTAATTTTACCACCACCACCACAGCATGATTTATAAGATAAAGAGAAGCATTTCTTCTCGAATGCTAGTTATTACATAATTTCTTCGAAATTTTGATAAGGAAAACATTCAAAATATTCAATAAGTTGATGGTATTCCACAAATTTCTTTTCATTTTTGAGAAATATCAAGTTTTGAATTCATGTAAAAAACGATTATTTAAATAAACCAAAAATTCATGTAAGGTGAAACTCTGTAAAAATGGCAGAAATTAAGTGTCCAGTTTAGAATTGGTATAGTTATATTTCAAATACACCTCATAAAACCTTGAAAGACTTTTTTAAAGACAAATTCCCAGGGGGTAGGATCTATATGACCATACTAATCAAGGTAGACCTGTTCTTATCTGATAATCATTATAAAAGGTTTTAGTTTAGACTAATTTCAATCAAAAAGATGCCATTTATGCCAGTCTTTGAAGAATTTCCTTCAAGAGAATAGATTTCAATTCTCTAGAAGACTGCAAAAGGCATTTTAAGCAGTTCTTTATTGAGAAAGATAAAATGTCCGGGGAAGATGGAATTTTAAAGTTGCTTAAAAGATAGAACAAAATGGTAGATATGTTATTCAATAAAGTTGATGTGGAAAATAAGAAAAAAATTTTTTTTATTTAACTTAAAATAGTATGAACTATTTTAGCCAACCAATATTAAGCAAGAAATGATCACTCATTAAAATATTGCTAGTTAATAAAAGGAAACAAGGTTAATTGTTACTGACTTGAAACTGGTTTCCAAATGTTTTATAAAGCAGAACAAAGTTATTACTTTCCATAAAGATACTAAAATTTATAAATAGAAGGCATTCATTTCATTAGCAAAATAAATAGCCATTTTGAGAAATTTCATTTTATTATTCATGATTTTCCACACATGAAGTTCCAAATGTAAAAAGAAATAACTCTAAATGATTGCTTTTGTTTAAATTCTATTCTCATGTTCTAAAAATTAAACTGAAATCACTTATTTTATGACATCAGAAGTTTGTGTGCTTATCTCTACAAAAACTTGACAAGGTAAGATGGCGACAATGTAAGCAAATTTTGATGATTTTTTTACAAAATCATCAAGGCGTAGTTAAATTGTTTGGTTGAATAGTTATTCCTAGATTTAGAATTTTCTGTTTTTAGGTAAAGTGAAACCCGATTTTATTTTTTATATAATAGGACAGAGTTAATTTTCTGTTTTTTTCTTATCTTTCTTTTTATCTTATATTTACATATTAAAAGCTTTTGTAAGTAAATTTGCTAGTTTTGTTTGTACTTTAACATTTTCTTTTTCAATCAAAATGGAACTGCAAGAAAAAGAAAATCTTTTTTCTGTGAAAGATGGACTTCTCAGACTGGACACATCCTGGGCAAAGTCAAACTCAAGTTGCAGGAGACCTCAGGGTACTAGAATCAATACTTAGTGGCCAAAAACAGTGAAAGATGTTCTCCTCGATGACTCTCTGTACAAGAGGTTAACTTCTGATCCAATTCTCAAAACTCGAGCAGATCAATGGAGAAACCTCACAGTTCAAAACTAGCAATAGATAGAGATAGTTCATAACATGACTCTAGCACCAGCAGAGGCAAATGTACTGATTCTCGAGCCACTAAGAGATGATAATGGAGAGGCTCCAAACCATTGAACATCCCAAAACTAGCTTCCGTTAGCAGGAGCCCCAGGGGGTGGACCATATAAAAATCTTCCAACTTAGAAGCATTCTAGATTTTGCTCGCAGCTAGTGACATGCTATGTTCAAAACAAGGAAAACTTGATCACTAACTAAATGAATAAACTGTAAGAGATGATTGCTGATACGCCACCATAATTACTAATGTTTACATACACAGAACATGTATTCTTGTATTCTTGAATGCTTTTATTATCAAACAGTGTGCTAAACAAATTTCTAACTTGTGTAAATATAAACGTTTTGAGCTTTAAGTACTTTTCGTCTATTAAAAAACTGTACTGAAAATTAATTTGTTCTACTATAAAAACAATGATTTATTCATGGAATTCTTCATTTTAAAAGGTAATTTACTTGTCAGAAAGTGAAGAGGTGATGTTTGGTCAATATTTCATGGACCTCAACGATCACATTATAATGGGGTCATACTGTATAAACTCAAAGAGAGAATTAGATATTATTAAACTGTAAGGATGGGGGTATAGAAAGAAAAGAGCTAGTGGGGTGTTGAGAATAACATCTCAACATCCAATTATGAGTGACCTCCCTCTACCAGATGTCAGAATTGTGAACAATATATAAACTCTTATGAATTACCACTTCAGTGAGTGTACTTCAGATTCCCAAACTTTTGCTCTAAGCACAGACCGAACTATTTCTACTTTCATTCTAATTAGTAACTATCAACCAAAACTGTCAACATAGGTTTCTCAATTTTGAAACAGACTGGCTGTGTATGTATTACGCATAAAAGCCACGACAATAGAATTAGAAAACTGAAAATTCAAGCGTTCACTCCTTATAGTGTGTAGAAAAACGTTTTTTTGTTGTTTTTTAAATCCCCTCCCAGCTTTTTTTTTTGTGTGTGTGTGTGTGGGGGGGTCGTTTGCAATGTCAATTCGTGCTAAATTGGTCCCTTAATTTGTGTCTGGCAGCATTCATGCCTGTTTTTTGAAAAATCAGACTTTTTTTAGTGATCACTATCTAACAAAGCGATGTTTTTCTATGTACATTTTGATGAACAGTGGTGATTCCATTGTTTAAGCGGGGGAGAGGGAAAAATAATTTGTGAGTTCAAAAAAAAAAAAGAAACATTTTTCTCTCACTAAGGTATCTATAGATTATTTGATTTAGTTATTCAATAATTCATGGTTGTTTTCCAACTTTTGTTTGGACAATAGAATCTTTTTTCATCTTTGATTATAACAAGGTTTCTGCTGATCCATTCTACAGCTTTCTTAAGATGTAATATAGGATGGTTTTTTTTTTGTTTCACCGGCAGTAGGTCTTTTTTCCTAATTAGTGCCTTGCATATGATGTTTATATCATAATATAAGTTTTTTTTTTCTTTCAGGGACATCATAAAATCCATTAAAAAACTCAAATGGCAGTGGGCTTGGCTATGTTACAAGAATGGCGGACAACTGATGGACATCATGACTCATGACATGGATCCCCAGAGATCACATGTGCAACCGAGTCCGGCAGAGTATTAGATGGAGAGACGAGCTAGACAAATTCAGAAAGTACTGGCTCCGCGATGCCCATGATAGAGAAGTGTGGCGAATCCTGGGGAAAGTCTATGTACAACGACAGACGTTAAAAGACTGATGATAATGATGATAATGTTGGATGGTAATAGAGGTTGAGACTTTTCCAGTGAAACAAGAGGACTCTTATTTTTGATCAAATAGTTACCATGCTTTATTCAGACAGATGAATGTGTCTGAGAGAGAACGAGTAGGAACAAGGTATAACAGACTGACCAAAATCTACCATGATGAATTGTACCACAGCTGGGAGGCTGGGAAAGCAAAGAGTGAAAGGGAATGAGGGAGAGAGTTAATCCTTCTGGCCTGCCCCTATATATGCCTAGGTTCCCCATTTTTGTCCGAATTGACCTCAATTATGATGAGTCCATCTTTGATTGTGTCACATGACTCAAGATGCTACACCATGTCTAGCCTACTGATTGGATGATTTTTGCATTGCATTCGTGTTGATTCTTTCAATTGTTTTATGATTGAAAGAATCAGGATAGCAGAGCCTCAGGAATAGAATAAAGGGTTACCAAATGCGACAGACATCCGAGGAAGGATTACAGAGGCCAAAAAATTTGGATAATACAACGAAGACGAAGAAACTGGTGAAAAAGAATCAATTTATAATAGTAACAACACTGTCTGAGAAATTAGGACAAGAATTGAAGTAAGGTCTAAAACTTCAGTTAACGATAGAATAAGAAATGTCAAGATATGATGCTTTTCATTACTTCACCGCTCAAAAAACATTTTATTAACAAGAGAGAACAACTACTTGAATACAAGCATTTATGCACATTTCTATTCCAAAATTCTCTCATCCCTTGATTTTGTATTCTTCAGTACAAAATCATTGGCATCACCTTTTGAAATGAGTTGTGATTTCCGACTAAGAAACCTATATAACGATATCAGTTAGGAAAAGAATAGGGAAAAGTGAGAAAAAGGAGGAAGTCAGAAAGCTAGGAGAGAAAAAAAAACAAAACAAGAAAATACTAAAATCTGCATATAATAATTTTATATCCTTATAAACATTTGTCTATTATTATTTATGTTCATTCTTAATCTATAATTTTTTTCTCTGATGTTTATTTCTATGGTCTAGCTAATTGTTAATCCATTATTTCATTAAAAAGGTGATTTTTTTTACCATGGCATATATATGCAAAATGCCAAAAGCATATTTTTTCAAGAATGAGAAAAATTCTACAATTGACATTGCAAAAAAAAACAAAAACAAACAAAAAAAAAAACTTCTTGATTCAAAAGAATTCACATACTAATTTACATACTATATGTATTAAAAAAATTTTCCAAGAAAATTAAAAAACTGTAAGAATAGAATTTCATTTTAGGTCCTACATTACTAATATACGTTTACATTTTTGCAAATTTTCGTATAGATAGAATAGAACTCAAGAGGTTCATTCAAATTAATAGTGAATAAAATTCATCAAATTTTCATGCCTTTCTTTTCTTTTAATAAAAACAAGAGAAAAAATTGAGAAAACACTTTTTAAGAATGTCAATCAAAGTTTTTGAAATAGGGTGTTGATTTCCCAGTGAAAAGTTCTGGACGTACCTGTTTATTTAAATACGAAATTCTATATTTAATTCATTACAATTATTTTTAATCTCCATTTTAAAATTAAAAAATCAAAGTCATTTTAATGAATTGTGGTTTCGATAAAACGCTATTCGATAAAAAGCCGGTTGGTAACAGGTTGTCATGTATAGGAGTCATCAGCTCCCTTTCCCCACTTCTACATATGGCTCAGTGTCACTAACCTGTCACTGAGCTACTGTATGATGGTTATGGTCACCAAACCTTACTTCCCTTTTTCTATAACGCTTGACTCTCACCCAGTGGGTGTCATGTTGCTTTCAGGAAATAAATCAGTAGGAATTATTTGATTGCACTGATTCCTGCTACAGGGTTGAACTCCTCTCTTACTTCTATCCCAACTGAAGATGATTGCCGTATTTTTTGTATTGTATGTATAATGAATTTTTTCTTTTTCAAGTATTCATATATTATTCATTTATCAGAATGATATAAATCTGTGTCTCTCTAAGATGAATTTTCATAGATAAGTAAGACTTGATCGTTCGGCTCAGATGATAAGAGAGCTGGCAACCAATCATTTGCTCATGATTACAAATCAAGGTAGGGGAGTGAAAATTAATACATCCTCAAATTTAGTGAGAGTTGTTCTTGATATTCTTCTAACAGAAGAAAAAAAAAATCAATCCTCAGTTTGGACTAGAGTATGACAAAAACTGGTTCCTTTCTATAATAGAAAAAAAGCATTAATCTTTGCAAATTTCTTGTAACATTTCATTATAAAAATGTGTGGTAGAATTAATGTGATAAAAAAGTGTAGAATCTTTTCATAGTTTGTCACAACCTAAAGAGGCTGGGGAAAACAGTGACACAGCTTAAATATAAAGCTGATTTCTTACTTAGCCTCTGATAAGAGGCGATGGAAATTTCTGACCTTTATTATGTAATTTTGCGCAAGAAAAGTGAGAAAATGGGGATCGATTTAATACAGAATATTGATAGAAAAACGTTCTCCCTCTTAGCATAGGTTAAAGCCTATCCTACAATGTCAAAAATCTCCTGTCATTTAATCAACTTTCTTAGATGTGTCTACATCCATCTCTATAACACAGTCTGTAGGTGGGTAGGTTGATCAGTCGGTCTGTCCGTACTTCTGTCTGTCCATGCTCAATGTATTGAAAATTAATTTTCAGCACATGTTAGAATGAAACTTTTTAGTCTTACATCTTTGCTGCGCTCTAAATCAAAGGATAAAACTAAATTGGGCAGTTTTCACTCATTTCATTGTGTTTTAGAGAGGGGGGTACAATTTAATATACAATTACAATGAAAAACTGGACCCCGACTTTATGGCCACTCGAAATTACGTCGAGAATGAAAAAATTCTCTGACGACACAAAAATTTGAACAACAAAACAATCTGATTGGACATTCTTCATATAGGAAGTTAGTTTGTTTTTTTTTGTTTTTTTTTTTTACCGGCCCTCATATCGAACGTAAATCTTCTCAGCCTGCTACAGAAGAATGATTCAAGTAAAAGTGTCATTGCGTTGTCGTAATAGCAGGTGGAATGTGGATGCATCATCGAACTAATTTCTTTGTTCCTCACTTCACCATGTTTAATGATTGAGTTTGCCATCTGGTAAAGTACGAGACAAAACAACAATGCCGCAATTAACTATGGTAGTGTAACAGAAGGACAGAACTTTTAATTTATAAATAAAAAGACTATAATATTTGATTTCTTGAAATATCCTATATCCGAGGAGTTTAAGGATTTACTAATTGAATTATAAAAAATTTCTCTGCACTTCAAGAGGGGAGATTTTTTAGTGGGGTAATGGTTAACAATTTAGCTGTTGATCACTACTATAAAGTGAGTTCAATCCCCACTAGGTGTCGTATGTAAATACCTACAAATGAACTATATATTGATTAAAAAAGTTTTGCTGAGTAACAATTGGTTGATATCTATGGGTCATATGTAGTCATAATATTGTACAACAGATAACAGACAGATTTACATTCAGAGAGCAAATTTTATGATAGATATCATCATATATTTATGTGTCTGAGTATATTTCCTTCTTCCAAAGATTGCATTTCATAGCTCAGTGATGAACCATTTCTTCCCAAAGTCAGGTCAAAGGGCAGCAAGTAACATTTAACTGAAGACCACACTATATACAGAGTGTTCCTGTAGGTCATGATATATTTCCTTTCCCAGGTGAAAGTCGCTATAAAAATAGATGGCAATTGGTACAACTGAAATTTGTTCTGAAGTCCCCCCAAAACTGTATACACATCATAAGACTATGTACGTTTATTGGATATTAATATCTGCAGAACTGGCCTGAGGCCCGAACAAACTTAGTGTCTGCTTAGAAGGTCTCCAAGAAGCTATTGGGATGCAAATCAAATTTTGCTTAAGATCTTATAGAGGCTTGAGCCAGCCATGGAGTATCTGCTGTTCATTTTAATAATTTTCTGTTTGAGAGTAACTGCTACAATAATAATATCAACTGTATGCAAAAGTCCCTGGGGCTCAACATAGACAAATAGAAAAAGCAAGAGTGCTGAACCATTTTTGCAAAATAATCAATTCAGATCATGAAAAGATAGTTCTATAACATCTTGGGTTCAGAATCTGAGGTATTCAAACAATATTGGTATTGTTTGATAATACAAAAAAAATTCAATTTCATACAGATAGAATTTGATGAGAAGCTGAAAAAAACAAAAATAGACAAAGTAAAATATGACACCATTAAAGACAACATACTGCATTTGTAAAATTAGGTAAAAACATTCAACAATTGGAAACAACTTGATATTTTTCAATATTGAAAAGCCTAGAACTACCATAAAAAACAAGAGTCTTTTTGTTGTGGTGACATCTGAAGAAACACAGGCAAAACAAGCAAATCCAAAAACACAATACAAATATCATGTTGATACCACATTGATAAACAATACACAACAATATTAAAAGTCACCACCAAACACATTTGGAGAAAAAAAATGATGAAACCCAACAGAAAGCACTCAAGCAAGCAATAGTAAAGCAATATAGCAGGAAAGATGGGAAATAGATGTAGCTCTCGGAAATGTGTGCGTGTGTGTGTGCTTTTTTTTTTCTAGTTACAAATCTAATCAACATTTGTTATGTTCATTAACATGAACTATTGAGCATTCATGAGGAATTACCATATTTGATGGCATATAAAACCCCTTTGTTTCAGCAGGGAATATTAGGAAATAAAT
This sequence comes from Thysanoteuthis rhombus, assembly GCA_963457665.1. Taxonomy (NCBI): domain Eukaryota; kingdom Metazoa; phylum Mollusca; class Cephalopoda; order Oegopsida; family Thysanoteuthidae; genus Thysanoteuthis; species Thysanoteuthis major. Next base: position 37,480,104 of record OY735204.1, read on the forward strand.
TTTCCCAATTTTTATCTCATTCAGTTTTTGCAGTTTTTCAACTCCCAAAGTTCTGGCCAATGAAGGGCTAGACAACAAAGGTTACGATTACCTTTTGAGCCATTTTTTTGGCGGGGGGCAGGGAGAAAAGATAGGTTTTATATGGTGTCAAATACAGTCATACATCAGTAAATCTCACAGTTTATAATTCATTTTGTTTTTATTGCCCAATTTATTAGATTGTCATACTAACATAATTGAAAAATATCCCACCTTCAAAAGCTTGCTCTCTACCTTTTCAATGATATTCATTAAAACCACCCAACAATGGTCAATAAGTTGATTACTATATCAATTAGAAAAAAAAAAGAAAAATCCTGAAAAGACCTTAAATGATCAATCATTTTTCTCGGCCCATATTTTTATATCCCTACTCTTCAATTTTAGTGGGGAATATTCATATATTAATATTTTAGAAATTAAGGTGTCTACTTCATGAATTTGTTGATAACATCAAGCCAATCAAAAGCTCAGTAACTTTCATTGTAACATTCAATTGACCATTATTACTTTGCATAATACACTTAATCCTGCTACACCTTAAAGTCAATTCAATATACAAGATTAGAGAACAAATGGATTTTTTTTTAGCATAGATAAGAACCTCTGAGTAATTTCAGGTTGTTATTGTTTACAATAGGTTTAGATATTTCTTTTGGGGGATTGAAAAGTTAAAGTCAATGAGTCATTTATGCCAATTGAACAATTAAACTACTCTTTATTTGCTATACGTTCATCAAATTAGCTATTACCAAATAAATAGGAAAAATCTTAAATTCAGAATATTCAATACAAAATATCTTGAATATATGAATTATTTAATGGCCATTTGATTGTCACCCCCACCAGGTTTTCTTTTCTTAAAACAAAGAGTCACACACACTCACACAACTAAATTCATTGCTGATAGGTCATCAGAAAATGTGTGATGTAAAAATATACATCAGTGCATGACTCAGTCATTTGAATATACAATTTAAGAATTTAGAAGTAAAAACTGCTTAAAACAAAATGACAATGAAAATAGTGAAAATAATTTGTCATTTGGGAAAGTGAATAGCTAATATACTTTTACAGCCAAAACATGGAAGTTGACACAATTGAAAGAACACATAACCTATCAAAGTACTTTTAAAATTACATTTTAAAAAAATATCCCTAATTTTGAAGGAGTATCACCCAAATAGACTCGATTCAAGTTACACCTAAAGAAATTAATTTTACTATAATAGTAGCTCCAGAAATTAACGAAAGTCTTACCGGAAAGATAGTCAGTTATGAGCAATATTCAATTAAGTAATCATCAATAAAAAGGTTAGTGAAAATTTTAGCCCTTTCCAATGAGATTATTTCTGCCAGGTTCTATGGTTCCGAAGATACTTTTGCACTCCATTTTGAATATCAGATTGCTCAATAGATTTCAAGAATAGATGCAAATATAACAAATCTAGAGTAAGAAATGTAATAAAGATCAAAAGTACAAGAGAATTTTGAAAGCAAGCATTTTTCCACTCAAAATAAATTCCAGAGTTAAAATGAATAGATTGATAATTATGTATCATTTTTGATCTGGAATATGTGATTTTGACAGACTAATTTGTTTGTCAAGTAAACCATATAGGTATATCAGAATTATCCACAATGGTCCAAGCACGTCACTAAAAGAATTTTTTTTAAATGTGCTTGAAAGTACTTGCTGTTGGCAAGACTGAAGTTCTAGGTAATTTCGCTCGTGAAACTTTTAGCTTTTATTTCTTGCATTTCATTATATCAACAGCTTTAAAGTAGGAATCAAGCATGCAGGTGTTAGTGTGTGTGTGTAAAAGGGTGAGAGTTTGATGTCAAGCATAAGTGCTAGATCCTTTTTTTCTAAGAGAAAATTTAATTGTTGAAGAGAAATATTCAGACCATGATCAGTGATGATGGAACAGTTGGTCAGATATGTACCAGCAAATTTTCATTTACTCAAGTTGAGTTGGTCCAGCATTGTTGGTAATGCAACAGGCTGTACCAAATGAGTGCTGGATGGGGTATTGCCATATACTCCTAATGCTCTTCCTGTAGTAAGGTGATACATTAAAGAAATCTTGGGAATTTGTAAAATCTTCGAAATGGATAAGATTTTTGTATACATTTGTGGGTCATGTCCAATTTCTCCACCTTCTCTTGATGTTCCACTGAAAATTCAATTTTCTTGCCAGTTTGTCAGCAAGGGCCAGCACCATCCAATAAGAATCATTAGTATATCTCTGAATTTTTAAGGTGAGGTATTATTATCATTTCTATTATTATTCAGATACCTGATGAAGGCCGTAGAGTACAACGGCTGAAACGTTGTATGAAAAACAACCAAGATGAGGATGGTCCGAATAATAATAGAAATAAGAATCATTATGTATGCCACAGACAAGTCTTTAGGAACTTGGATGCATTAATACAACAGATGACAGTAATCATCATAGAGTTGCTATGCATTTAGTCTTTTAGACTCATTGCTAAGCAATATAGATTCCACAATTTTGAGCTAGAGAATACTAGAATAATCATTTGATTACCTATGGTAGAGGATTAAACATGGTGAAATACAGTAGTCTTTAAAAATAGCATTCAGTTAGTTTTATACACCTTTTCATCGATAGAAGCTCTTAATAGCTCCAGCAATCAATATGATACAAAAGAGGTGAATTCTCAGTAGGATTTCAGATTTTTTTTACTTACATTCAAAAGCATAACAGATTTATTTGAAATGGAACAAGCAGGGTGAGAGTCAAAGAGATCAATTTTTTTTCTCCAAAATGAAAGTGGCCCACAATATAATAATACAGTAGTCCCGCCAATTTCGCTGATTTCCACTCGGCAAATTTGAATATTTGCGACCACCCCTACCACCGATTCAGTGGTTCCCAAACTAGGGTCCACAAAAGGTATTACTGGGATCTGGTAACTTGTCAAGAGGAGCAGACCTTTTAAAAGCCTGGGGTCCATGAGCTTGTTGAGTAGGAAGACATTTCAAAAGCTGGGGGTCTGTGGGAAAATTCATTTGATTAAAAGGCATCCTTGGCAATTAAAAGATTAGGAACCACTGAATTAAATGGTAGCAACCCTCATGCATTTTCGACAAGTGACGATAAAAACACCTGAAACTGTAACCTTTTCCATCGTAATAATCTTAGTGTCTTCAAAAAGATAGTAAAAAATCCTCATATAAAAATTATTTGTTTAAAGCACATAAACTCAGAGATAATTGCGTTTGAAAACCTGTTGACAGCAAACCAGTGTACCATGATAATTTTTCTAATACGAACTATTACAGTACACAGTAACCTTTTCAAATGAGTTTTGAGAGAGAGAGAGGAGTGAAAAACAGAGCGGGGGTGGCACGAGAGAGAGAGAAGGAGTGAAAAAAAGAGCGGGGGTGGCACGAGAGAGAGAGAAGGAGTGAAAAACAGAGCGGGGGTGGCACGAGAGAGAGAGAAGGAGTGAAAAACAGAGCGGGGGTGGCACGAGAGAGAGAGAAGGAGTGAAAAACAGAGCGGAGGGAGGCACAAGAGAGAGAGGAGTGAAAAACAGAGCGGGGGTGGCACGAGAGAGAGAGGAGTGAAAAACAGAGCGGGGGTGGCACGAGAGAGAGAGAAGGAGTGAAAAAAAGAGCGGAGGGAGGCACGAGAGAGAGAGAAGGAATGAAAAACAGAGCGAGGGTGGCACGAGAGAGAGAGAAGGAGTGAAAAACAGAGCGGGGGTGGCACGAGAAAGAGAGAGAAAAATAGAGTGGGGGCAGGGGCGGAAGTGCGAGCAAGCTAGCAAGTGATGAAAAGAGGGGGCTAGCAAGTGATGGAAAGAGGGGGCTAGCAAGTGATGGAAAGAGGGGGCTAGCAAGTGATGGAAAGAGGGGGCTAGCAAGTGATGGAAAGAGGGGGCTAGCAAGTGATGGAAAGAGGGGGCTAGCAAGTGATGGAAAGAGGGGGCTAGCAAGTGATGGAAAGAGGGGGCTAGCAAGTTATGAAAAGAGGGGGCTAGCAAGTGATGAAAAGAGGGGGCTAGCAAGTGATGAAAAGAGGGGGCTAGCAAGTGATGAAAAGAGGGGGCTAGCAAGTGATGAAAAGAGGGGGCTAGCAAGTGATGAAAAAAGGGGGCTAGCAAGTGATGAAAAAAGGGGGCTAGCAAGTGATGAAAAGAGGGGGCTAGTAAGAGGAGAAGGAAAGTACAACCAATGCAGCAGGGAAAACACAGCAAGAGAGATAGTGGGGAAGAGTGAGCAAGAAAAGAATAAAGAGCGAAGGACAGGGTAGAAAAAATAAGACAGCGGGGAACCTCATGAGGGAAAGAGATAGACAGCTGATGAGAAAGAGAGAGATGGCAGATTTCAAAAAGTGAGAGAGAAAGACGGCAGATGTCAAAAAGAGAGAGAGAAAGACGGCAGATGTCAAAGACAGAGAGAGAAAGACGGCAGATGTCAAAGACAGAGAGAAAGACGGCAGATGTCAAAGAGAGAGAGAGAAAGACGGCAGATGTCAAAGAGAGAGAGAGAAAGACGGCAGGTGCCAAAAAGAGAGAGAGAAAGACGGCAGATGTCAAAAAGAGAGAGAGAAAGACGGCAGATGTCAAAAAGAGAGAGAGAAAGATGGCAGATGTCAAAGAGAAAGAGAGAAAGACGGCAGGTGTCAAAAAGAGAGAGAGAAAGACCGCAAATGTCAAAAAGAGAGAGAGAAAGACCGCAAATGTCAAAAAGAGAGAGAGAAAGACCGCAAATGTCAAAAAGATGTGAATGAGAGAAAGAGGCACACATACACGGCAGATGCGAGTGGGAGAGAGAGAGAGACACACATACACGGCAGATGCGAGTGAGAGAGAGAGACACACATACACGGCAGTTGCGAGTGAGAGAGAGAGACACACATACACGGCAGTTGCGAGTGAGAGAGAGAGACACACATACACGGCAGATGCGAGTGAGAGAGAGAGACACACATACACAGCAGATGCGAGTGAGAGAGAGAGACACACACACATACACGGCAGATGCGAGTGAGAGAGAGAGAGAGACACACATACACGGCAGATGCGAGTGAGAGAGAGAGACACACATACACGGCAGATGCGAGTGAAAGAGAGAGACACACACATACCCGGCAGATGCGAGTGAGAGAGAGAGACACACACATACACGGCAGATGCGAGTGAGAGAGAGAGACACACACATACACGGCAGATGCGAGTGAGAGAGAGAGAGACACACATACACGGCAGATGCGAGTGAGAGAGAGAGACACACATACACGGCAGATGCGAGTGAGAGAGAGAGACACACATACACGGCAGATGCGAGTGAGAGAGAGAGACACACATACACGGCAGATGCGAGTGGGAGAGAGAGACACACATACACGGCAGATGCGAGTGGGAGAGAGAGACACACACATACACGGCAGATGCGAGTGAGAGAGAGAGACACACATACACGGCAGATGCGAGTGAGAGAGAGAGACACACATACACGGCAGATGCGAGTGAGAGAGAGAGACACACATACACGGCAGATGCGAGTGAGAGAGAGAGACACACATACACGGCAGATGCGAGTGGGAGAGAGAGACACACATACACGGCAGATGCGAGTGGGAGAGAGAGACACACACATACACGGCAGATGCGAGTGAGAGAGAGAGACACACACATACACGGCAGATGCGAGTGAGAGAGAGAGACACTCATACACGGCAGATGCGAGTGAGAGAGAGAGACACACATACACGGCAGATGCGAGTGAGAGAGAGTGACACACACATACACGGCAGATGCGAGTGAGAGAGAGAGACACACACATACACGGCAGATGCGAGTGAGAGAGAGAGACACACATACACGGCAGATGCGAGTGAGAGAGAGAGAGACACACATACACGGCAGATGCGAGTGAGAGAGAGAGACACACATACACGGCAGATGCGAGTGAGAGAGAGAGACACACATACACGGCAGATGCGAGTGAGAGAGAGAGACACACATACACGGCAGATGCGAGTGAGAGAGAGAGACACACATACACGGCAGATGCGAGTGGGAGAGAGAGACACACATACACGGCAGATGCGAGTGGGAGAGAGAGACACACACATACACGGCAGATGCGAGTGAGAGAGAGAGACACACATACACGGCAGATGCGAGTGAGAGAGAGAGACACACATACACGGCAGATGCGAGTGAGAGAGAGAGACACACATACACGGCAGATGCGAGTGAGAGAGAGAGACACACATACACGGCAGATGCGAGTGGGAGAGAGAGACACACATACACGGCAGATGCGAGTGGGAGAGAGAGACACACATACACGGCAGATGCGAGTGGGAGAGAGAGACACACATACACGGCAGATGCGAGTGAGAGAGAGAGACACTCATACACGGCAGATGCGAGTGAGAGAGAGAGACACTCATACACGGCAGATGCGAGTGGGAGAGAGAGACACACATACACGGCAGATGCGAGTGAGAGAGAGAGACATACATACATGGCAGGAGAGAGAGTGGCGGCAGGGGAGAGAGAGAGAGAGAGAGACACACGGAGGTCCAGATAGAGAGAGAGAGAGACACGGAGGTCGAGAGAGAGAGAGACACACGGAGGTCCAGAGAGAGAGAGAGAGAGACACACGGAGGTCCAGAGAGAGAGAGAGAGAGAGACACACGGAGGTCCAGAGAGAGAGAGAGAGAGACACACACGGAGGTCCAGAGAGAGAGAGAGACACACACACACGGAAATCCAGAGAGAGAGAGAGACACACACACACGGAAGTCCAGAGAGAGAGAGAGAGACACACACACACGGAAGTCCAGAGAGAGAGAGAGACACACACACACATGGAAGTCCAGAGAGAGAGAGACACACACACACATGGAAGTCCAGAGAGAGAGAGAGACACACCCACACGGAAGTCCAGAGAGCGACACACACACACGGAAGTTCAGAGAGCGACACACACATGGAAGTTCAGAGAGCGACACACACACACGGAAGTTCAGAGAGCGACACACACACACGGAAGTTCAGAGAGCGACACACACACACGGAAGTCCAGAGAGCGACACACACACACGGAAGTCCAGAGAGCGACACACACACACGGAAGTCCAGAGAGCGACACACACACACACGGAAGTCCAGAGAGCGACACACACACACGGAAGTTCAGAGAGAGACACACACACACACGGAAGTTCTGAGAGAGCATCACACACACACGGAAGTTCAGAGAGAGAGATATGGCAGGTTTGATACAAACTAGATGCCTCATTATTATGGCTTCATGACAAACTAAGCTAATTTTTTTAGAGAGTAACAAGTGAAGATTTGAAAAAGAAAAACAGATCAAAATTCAAGCCTTTGCCTCACAGAGGCATCTTACAGAAATAGCACACACGTACACACACTATGACAAGTACTTTGAGATAAGAAGCAAACCAGTAAAATTTTAGTTAGAAAAGTCATGTAGACTGAATTTTGTTCACAGCAAAATATATACAAATAATGAAAATCTTCCCATACAGTTGTAGAACTTTTGCCAAAGCGAAACTTACCAAATTTTCAATGGTATTATTTCGCTCATTCAAGTACATCATTTAAAACTGTTTACAAAAATTCTTCAAAACCAAAGCTTTAAAAGTTCACATTGGCTACAGTTCAGCGTGAGATTTTGCGAATCAAAATTATACCATTCAAAAAAGGTATACTTTTAAACAGTGAACTTGGGGATGTTTGACTTTGGCAAAAGTTTAACATCCACCTGGTGGAATTTTTTTTCATGTGTATAAATTTTGCTGAGAATGAAATTCAGGGTATATGATTCTAGATTTGTATTACTTTCATTAGTAAAATAATTAGTCATTAGATTTTTACCTGTTTCATATTGAAAATTGGAACACTTTTTAGTTTCTTTTTAACAGAAATAAGAATGAAATAATCAACATGGGTTTTCACTATTAAACAAATTTCTAAAATCATCTTGGAAAAATTCAAAATTTGAGGTCATTTCAACAAAATAACTAACCAGATCGTCATAGCATTAGCTATTCAAATGAACATTCCTATCATGAAAATCATTTCAACCATTCTAATAAAAGGAAAATTCAAGCAGAATTTTTTATAGCAACAAAAATTGTATATTTTCCATTTAGATTTTTCACAACAATTACCTACAGGTATGCTCAAGTAGAGATATCATAACAAAACTTGTTACATTCTTATTCAAGGACAATAGTTTGTCAAGAATATCTGCTTTCTAAATCCTCAAACTTTTTGAAGGTTTCAAAGATACAATTTAATAAATATGAAACAAGGTAAAAATCACGAAATATCCAATTGTGGTGCAATTTGTTATGTTATGTGCATCTATTCTTGAGAGAGATTTGTTAGAGTTGGAATTGGAGGGTCATTTCTTACATACTGACTTTTCCATTCTCTTCCAACTCTAACACGAGGTCAAACAGGGGGTGAGATTAGCAGCGCGGGTGCTCACCTGGGCGGCTAGGCACAATAGGAACAGGGGGAAGATCCCTACGTGGAGATATGCATCCTGGTTGTTGGTTTCCAACTGGAGGGTTGCCATTCTCTATATTGTCCCTGAAAACAGTTTGTTGAGGTTCACGTTGTTTCTTTATACAACCTCCCATCTTATACGATAGGAACGAGGTGGAGGGGTAGTGGAGGTTGTGGGGTTCCCAGTTACGTTGCCTAAACAAGAAAAGGGGGGGAAAAAAAAAGAAAAAAAAAGAGAAATTAGTCAAAATGAATAAGAATATTGTAACATTCATAATTGCATGCAACTCTCAAATGTCAATGTAAAAACTAAACTGTTTGTAGATACAAATAAAAGTGTCTTTGGCAGAGTAATGCAAATCAATCATATTGGGAAGTATATAAATATCTGTTTCCTGAAATTCAATTAGGAAATCGAGTTAAAATCAATTATCAATAGAATTACAAATTCAGAGGCATCTGTTATAGTGCAATCGTTACCAGGTTAATCTTGTGGGTCATTTGTAGGGAAATCAGTTCTCGCCAAATGCTTCACTATTACAACCTTGTACCAGACTGAGCAAGTGGATGGTAAAGGAGCATTGGAAGATGTGGGGGGGTGGTCAAAGAAGCCAAATCGATACCGCCTACGCATGAAGTCACAATTAAAAAAACTGATTTTACAGTAGGGCGGTTTGAAGTTGAAGCATTTTCCACTCTTCAGATTTAAAGAATTCTATTGGCTTATTTGAATTATTCAATCATAACTGAATCAACATAATTTCATTGTTGAACAAAAAAAAACTAACCCTTGAACTCCAAACAGCTCAATCATAAAACCTACTTTTGAGACATATGGCTTCATATGTTTGATGTAGTGAGAAAACATGCAAGCCATATGAATAGAGCAGACTAGACACGTGCGATTGTCACACTCATGCATGTTCCTGTCAAATGCAGCGTAAAATACCATGAATATAATCTTTCTCTTGGGCTATTCTTCAATCAGTTGGTTCATGTTCGCTGTTGATGGTGGGCTGCTACTGATTCATTGTGGACTTGAAAAAGTCAGAATTGGCAGTGCATTGCATGATTCAGCCACAACATTTAATTGCAAAAGATATTAGTGATAGCTTGCATTGCTCATTGCAATATGTCATTCCAGCAATTAACAAAATCAGAATCAATTCTCTCGTTAATACATTACAAGTTGTGTGAACAGAACAATGAAGAATTTAATTATATGTCACTCTGCACTGAAGTTGTGAAATGACGCCTGTCTGGGTGACTTTTATAATCTTTTTGAAAGAGTTTTGGAATTTTTTTGAAAACAAGAAAAATTGAAGTTTAAAAGCGATATAGCTTTAATGTGAGATTTATATTTCAAGTTAAATGGAATGAATTTGAAGTTGCAGGGAGATAAACTATATTTGATCAAAACAAAGGCTGTTATATCTGCGATTGTATCAAAGCTCATTCTGTTCAAAAGCAACTTGGTGCATGGAGAATTTTACCAATTTTAAGTCTTTTGGCACTCAAGAAAAAGACAGAAATACATGATGATGTTTAAGTCTAGGGTCATCATTATATAAGCAATTGTTCGAACAATTTAAAGATATCCTTGCTATGAAGAATCCAGATTGGATTTTATCATATCAAGTGTTGAGGAAACAAATGCAATTAGGGAAAAAAAGAATTGATTGAACTAAGAATCAACGATAGTTGAATCTCAAATTTAAGAACAAGTACCATTATTCCTGGTTGCAACATTAAATAACAAATCTTTATCCTGGATTATGGAATGTTTGTATAATCATATCCAATTGAAAATAGATTTAGTGTTGTTGCAAACCTTTCGATGAAAAAGCAAAACTAACTACAAATAGTCAAATCGAGCAATTTTAGGATTACTAATATTCGGCCTAATGAGGAAAAATCAGTCTCATCATATCAAGCCCATCTTTAACATTAATTATCTTTTAGTTAATTTTGAACAATTAAATTTTTGGTTACAGAATAAATGCTTAATCTAAAAAAATTTTTTTGATTAAAATTCAATTTTCAATGCATCATTTTTGACCAACTTTGAGAGGGGTGCTGATGAAATATACACCATGTAAGAGGGGCAGTCGTCTAAATAGATTGGAGAAACACAGTTGTCCAAAGGCCACAAATGTTGAACATTCAGCAAAGAACAAACAATACACTAGCTTGGAAGTGCCACACCACGATGACCTCCAAGAGAACCAGATTGAGGAAATCCTAAAAATGTGCTGATGTGCCAAGCCTAAATGGATTGGGGGGGGGAGGGGGTCATTGAAAATTGTGGAGCAGTGTAGTTAAAATAGTTAATGCGACTGTATCATATACCATTTTACTTTGAAAAACTTTGTAACCAGTGGCAGCATGGTATTGGCAGATAAGACCATTTTGTTAAGCATTGACCAACGAGCACTAATAATCAGTCAACTTACTGAGCACAGATTTCAAATAAATTTCAAGTCATAACCTACTTTGCATTGTACATTGTTTCACTGTATCTTGAAAAATAAAGACAAATTTTTCTGTAGAGTTTTTCTTACTCCAATAAATAAGGTCTCAGTTAAAATGACAATTGTAGGAAAACTATTTCTCTCCCAAATAATGAAACGAGTAGGTTTTACTTTTCCCCCACTCTCACTAGAACAGGAGTGAATACAGTAATGTTTTGATTAGTGTCTCTTTTGATGTAGGATGGTCAAGTTATTGCTGTGCAAATCAATGTAACCAAGTAGAAACTGAAAAGGAAGAGGAAGAGGAAAAAAAAACAAACCCTCCAAAAAACACATCAAATTTTATGATCTAGAACAGAGCAGTTTTGAACAGAATGGAAATTTTGAAACGAATAAACCACATAAATCAAGGTATATGTAGAGTGAACTTTACAAATATATAACTAAGAAAATTGAATACCAGCACAAGGAGGGCTAGAATAAGAAGGAAATAGATGCAACTCAGGAGCTATTTCTGAAAAATAATGAAGATACCAGCTATGATAATAGTAGTAACACACACTCTCTAATCAGGCATTAGTAGTACAGACCTCACATCATACAGTGATTCACTCATAACGTAGGGAGATGTTCAACCTTGAAATATTAATCTAGCTCCAAAATAAAAATTGAAAGTGGCTTGATTATAATGCGGTTGGCTTTCTTGGGCCTTGACACTGCGTTATAATTGGGGAAACCTGTAGTAATAATAGGGCCAGAATAAATATCAAATGTCAGAAATCTCAGTCCAAAAGTAAGTAAACTAAAATATTCCAATAATTCGATAATTTTTTTATGAGTATAAAGATCACTAAGTAAAAAGACAGAAAATGATTCAGATACCCTGTCTCACAGCTAAGTCAGAAAGTTTCTAGGAAACGTCTATATAAAAAACAAGCATGGAAAAATACATCATGTAAAAGATACCTACTTTTCTGTGATGCTATTCAGCCTCTGGGGAATACCCATTGTTCTATCCTTGGCCTACACACTTGTGCTAATTTCTACACATTGTAGGTGTCAAGGGAAAATAGGTACGTCTTTAAATAAAGGGATTAATGTTTCATAATAGTTATTGGTATGCTTGACATTTTTGCTACAAGAAAAATAGAGCAGTTCTAAAACATACAGCAAAATATAAGTAGAAGAGTTACCTTTTTAACCACACATTATCTCCGTTGAAAAACATTTTTCTTTATTGTATCCTTTATCTGGTGATGACAGATTACTGATGGATATACAAGTTTCAAATTTACATTAGGATGACAGCACACTGTCCAAACATTTCTCTTATGAAATAATGATCTTATACAGTAAAGAACGTAAATTTATTGGTCAAGACCTTTAACATTTTTCTCAACCCTTCCTGATATTGATACTTGTAATAATATCATAAACACTTACAATTTGAAACTAATAGAAAAAATTCTATTTTCTGTTATCTAAAGCAGTATTTCTCAACCTTTTTCAACCCAATGCCCCTCCCCCGAGCACTCAAAGATTTTTAGAGGTATTTGGAAGTTTGTCATCATAAAGAAAAGCATCAAAACTCAGTTCAAAGGTTTTATCAAGGCAAACGTTATAGTAAATAAATCAATAAATTTCTAATGGGCGCTCACTTTCAAAATAATTGTGGTTGCAAGACAATTCAAAATGTTTCTTAAAAAGTGAATTACTTGAAAGAGTACATACAACATAAGTTTTTACTAATGACATGAACCTTCAGCTTGATGATTCTCAATGTGTGGCTATATCTGGCTTGAGATTTGACAAATAGAGTCAAGTCACCACGACAAACAATATCCAAGCGGTTTCTTTTTTTTCCCTAAGTATATGGCTCACAGCCCTGAATTCCCGTTCTACAAGGTGAGAGGGAAAAGCAATAAACAGGAAATTGTGCAGCCACATTTCATGATATCCTTTGGAATCAAAGATGTTTCGATTCTTCTTCATTCCGCAGGTCAATTCCTTCAAGAAGATTTCTTGTTTGAACTTGTAAATGAATGGACCTATAAACCATACAAGAATATTCATATCTATCAGACCTCCAGAATGTTTCTCAAAATCATTCTTCAGTGACTGCAGATGCATACAATATTCATCCAAATCCTGGCTTGAATGGCAATCTTCTATTAAGCTAATGTAGTTAAAATAGTTAAAAAACAAACAAAAAAACAACCTCTTCTGCCAATATTCTGTTTGAACAAATCCAGCTTCCTGATGAAAGTTGATACAGCCATTTTGGCCTTTAATAAATTGAAATTGTCAGCTACATATACCACACCTCCATGCAGATGAAGAATTTCCTGGCATTATTCATTATCAACAGATTACAAAAAAAATTGATAATCAGATCAAATAAAGCGCTTTAGGCATGAACCTTTGGAGAGCTACTGCACTTCAGCGTGCAGAAGTTGGCGATAAAATTCCTCTTCATAATCTTGAGAACGTGCTTTGATCTTGTTTACAATCGAAAATTGTGTCAGGAAGAGTTGAATGGAAGCACAAACTAAGCCTTTTAGCAACAAGATTCTGGTGATGAATAAAACCATGGTTTACAAAAAGACTAGAAATTTCCTTTTTTTACGGATGCAATTAATCCAGCATAGATCATCATCTGTTGCATAAGCACCAATGTTTTTTATCAGGGTATTATTGATCATAAGATATGTCTTCAGCTCTTCGTAAAGTGATTCTTCATGCATATTGGTCTTTATTGATCTAAAAAAAAAACAAAAAAAAACAAAAAACAACAACAACAACAAAAAAAAAAAAACAGCTCTTCTTCATGTTGCTTTGGGCAATTGCCTCGGACAGTTGATTTATCCAGTTGAATTACAATTTCATTTCTGTGCAACTCTATACGCAGACGACTTCCAATGCCATTTCCCATTAATCAACATGACATAATACAGTGCTGTTACCGAGACATTAGTTGCAGTCATCTTGATAACAGTAGTCAGGACTTCAGATACACAGTGCAGAACTAACATTTCAGTGACTGTCAGAGATTTTCCACATTTCTGCAATCATTCTGGAAATATTGCAAGTATTGACACCACTATCAACATAAGGACCAGCGTTTTTCTTTGTAAAGAGTGAAAATGCTCAAGTAATAGACTTTTTGAATCTTTCCTTCGGTTTGTGAAATACTGCTAGTCATTACCAGCTTTATATGGATGTTTTTCCATAAAGATGAGCTTGAAGTCTCAATGGTTTCATAGATTCATTGGAAAATACTTCTTAGCAAATGAGAAACAACGGTCTTTGCTGATTTGTAGGTAGTAGTCAACATTATACTGTTGGACTTCCTCTTGCTTTGTTTTATGCAGAATTCAAGTCTAAACTGTTGCCAGCCTCTTCAGTAGCACACTTTTACAAATACTTATCCATACCAAGAAGCAAAGACATAATGTACAATAAAAATACACACACACAGTGACACGAACATACTCAGAAGAGACAGAAAGAAAAGTTTTCACCTATTAATAATCTTACAGTGTAGTCCTAACAATAACTGCACCTGAGCAAGCCTTATTTCCATTATGGTACACTAGTTTGAAAACAACAGCAAGATAATCTTAAACAGTTATTTCTCTTTACCCGAAGAATAACAGCAACATTAAAGTATTAAGCACAATAGTTCACCATATAAAAGAAATGGTTGGGGAAGAAAGCATTTAATAACTGCCTAATGCTAATACGTTCTCGTTTGTAAGCAGATACTACTGAACATCAGTTATTTGTAGATCAGAATGATAGATATTTATGTGATCTCCACAATGCCCCCTCAAGGATCTCAAACACCCTCTCAAGGTCCTTAATCACTTCATTGTACCCTTGAAACAAACCAATGCCCTCCCTCCCCCAGAAGGGGGCCTAGTACCCACATTGAGAACCACTGCTTCAATGCATATAGTATAATTAAGTACATGGCATTGTCTCATTGTTTATCAGTGAAAAAAAAACTTCACTGGAAGCATTTAAGATTGTAATACAAGGTAGCAATAACTTTATCACATTTATTAGAGCAAATGAGTCTTTTCGTATATCTTTATTGGATTTTATGTATTCTGTCAAAATTGCAGGAATTTGAACAGTTTTAATCATTCAAATTTCTTAAATGAGGTTTTGTCTGTAATTTTGACAGGTTTGAATTTTAGACATTGTACAAGTAAACTGAGAAATTGCCCTCTCAAGGGGTTCATTAGGATTGGAGTTGAAATAATGTTATAGGATAAAATCTTTTTCTTCACTTGTAGATGAATACTGCAAAAGATCAATTCCATTTATTCCAAGAAAATTATTTAACTTTAAAAAAAAAAATAATTTGTTTATCCCTGAAACACAGAGCCAATCAGGAAAGAACTTTTAGCAATATGGTACAAAAACAAGCTATTACTGTCCATATGATTATGCCCCTTCTTATATTTTAAAACTAAAGCTATTCTTAAATAAAAGAATATACTTTTTATCCATTAGTGAAATATAAACAGGAAGGAAGAGTGAGACTGAAGTTATCACTATCATTATTGCACAGAGAAATGTAAATATTGATAAAGTTGGAGAAAAATTATTAAAAAATGATTTGAGTTGAAAAAAATTTAGTAATGGCTGATGGTATTACTTCAATGCTAATTCTACTAATGCTATGTATGTGGGTGATGGAATAGTCTTCTGTTTTATCTGTAGAAGCTAAATATTTTCAAAATAAAAGTTGATATAATTGGAAATTTCCACCCACTTCATAATATAAGATCATTGCTTTACATCTGAAACAGTTATCTATTTCCCACTATTTTTTGTCATCTTTGTGTCAGGGAACTTGCCATTAAAAAAAAAAAAAATGAATAAATAAAATTTTTAAAAAAATCCCTGCTCTATGAAGTAAGAAAATATAATATTTTTGTTATAAGGGAGAAATAAAATTCCCTTTTGGCTTGATAAATTATCAATTATATGTTAAATCTGAATAGTTCTTAGAAAGACGTCTCCATTTATCAGAGAAAACTATCTTTTCACTACATTCTACCAACATGATTATCTTCACAGAGTAAAATTCAAAGTTCAATTTAGTAAAATTACCCAAGGGGGATAAATATCCTCAAA
Organism: Thysanoteuthis rhombus; assembly: GCA_963457665.1. Classification (NCBI taxonomy): domain Eukaryota; kingdom Metazoa; phylum Mollusca; class Cephalopoda; order Oegopsida; family Thysanoteuthidae; genus Thysanoteuthis; species Thysanoteuthis major. Next base: position 37,496,297 of record OY735204.1, read on the forward strand.
GATTCTTTTCACCTTGTCTGCTTCTATGAAATCGGGTTTTGCTCAAAATTTTGCTTCATCGACAATAAAAGCTAGCAGATAAACCCAAGTAGTAGATCAGTTATTTGTCATTGTGGGTCTCCCATACTTTATACAATTTCATTTGCTGATGGAAATACTGAATACACAACCATCTAGGAGTAATAAGTCTTAGATATGGGAAAGACAAAAATAACTTCAATCAAGAATGAGTATGAAATGTGGATTTGTGCGAAAGAGGACAGGGTGGTTTCAGATTTTAATCATGGCTGAGAAAGAAGAGTAGAGAATTATCACCCAACAATATGAGCATTACTTTTTAAAAAGAAATGTAAGTATCTCCAAATGACCAAACAATAAATTATATTGATACATATTAGGTTATATATCTTAGAAGTGAAAAGAACTGAAATTCAAAACAAACCTTGAACTGAGTTAGTGAGATTTATCACAAGAATCAATTGAAAGAAAATCAGTTGAATATTCATAAATATACAATCCATTTATGTTGCAATAAACTTGCAAACTAACTTCTTATGAATAATAAGTTATTCATAAACTAAAACATGGTCTATTGGTGTGGTGTTGGAGGTAAATATTATACGACATGGAATTTCAAGACTGAGTTAAGAAAATTGTTCAACCATTACCAGTGCTTTCACTTCAAATGAGGTTAATAGAAACAAAATACAAGTCTGAATCTTTTGTACGGATTAAATGTGGATACTTAATCAACTAAGAGGAAAGGGAGAAAAAAAAAAAATCAGTATTTGAATAAAAATCTGAAAGAAATGAGAAAAAAAATTTGATTGGTGGTTGTACTTGAAAATTTAGTTTAGTTGGTTTAAAGGCATATCAACATATATGGGTTATTCAACGTTGAAATCAGTTGTGAGGTAAGAAGTTTTGAAAGTTTTTTCTTTTTATAAGATTTATAATAAAGTTGAAAATTCATTTGAATGTATGCATGTACACAAACATATATATATATTATATATATATATATAAGGGCTGTTGGCTCAGTTGGTAGAGCAGAATTGTGCTAAGACTGCTTCCTGTTCTTTAGTTAATGCCGGTGCCAGACAAAATATGTGATCAAAAATCTAAAAGTTTCTTGCATTTATATCTTGGAAACTACAATTTTTGAAAAACGTAAAAATTTACTCTAAGCTGATGTTGAATAGTTCTTTGAGATAACTTGCTCTGTAATGTCTGTCAACCTATAACTGAGGTCACCACAGTCCATCAAGATGTGTTTGATAAGTACGTGGCTCTTGGCACGCAATGCATTAGGGTAGGTAGTCATTTTTTAGTAGATATGAGTGGGTATCTAGGACTTAAATGGAGTCTCACTAAACTTATCTCCTTTCTTAATTCTCTGTAATCTGAATGGGTTTTATGTCGTATGTATTTAAAAACATACAATTCCATAGTAGTGTGGAATTGTAAATAACCTTACCAGCAAGAATGGGAACCTTTATTTTACGGATAAGACCAAGATAAATGTCAATCATTTTCATCTAAAAAATGCCAAAAATGCCCAAAAAAATTTAAAACAAAAAACAAATAAAAATTGAATAAAATAAATAAATAAAATAAATAGATAAAACAAACTAAAAATAAAGCAAATGAAAATAAGACATGAAAAAAAACAAATAAAAAACGAAACAAATGAACTGATTTTTCAGTCTCTACCAATGTAATGTTGAATGAAAGTTGTTCTAGTTACCACTAACTACCTATTCCACATACTTCCGACTTAATCACAAGATTTGAATAAAGATATTCCAACAAGAAACCACAAACGCGTACATAGGTATAGATCGGAAATAATGCATTACGGAAGCTCTCAACTGCCATTATTCATCAGTCTGATTTTGCAAAGTAGTGTGTTTTATAGTTCCTTTTATATTCACTTGCATTCGATTTTTATCAAGCCTCCTGAAGCAGAAGAGTCTTGAGTGATCTACCATATTTGTGTACAATGCAATTTTTTGTACATACTGCAACTCCATTTTTATGTGTAAAAGTACAAATATCATATTTTCATCTGGAATTCGATCCTAGAGAAAGTAAAAATGAAACAAGAGTATGAACAGAAAGTTCAAGTCTAATAACAAATATATTACCATCAACAGAATTCACAAGTCACTGAAGAGGTAGATAAACACAAGTATTAAAAGTAAGTACATTACTAACGAAATCTAGTAGCATGATTTTTTTTGTAAATGGAATTACTCATCTTTACTACTACTGTATGAAATCAATATAAGAAAACTTTTTTCTTCCAGCTTCATCATAAAACCAAAATGAAGTGATCATTAATCTACTGAAAGATTTAAATCCAGTCAGTCACATTGAGAAATTGTCATATCTATATCCAGTTGAATAGAGTATGAAATGCCAAGAGTCTTACACTCAAAGGTATTTTAAATAGAAGAATGTTTTCATTGTTACTGCAACCATTTTAGGAGTAAGGATCAACAAGTAGTTCCCCAATCCTAACCATTCAAAAAATTGGTATTGAGAAAAGAGGAGATGAAAATGGCACACCTATGAAATCATTAACATACTGCAGGTAATCATACCACCCAAAACACATGCACACACGCACAAAAAAGACTGTTTTGCATGAATGTAATGTTACTTATAAAAACCGCAGCAGAGATGGCTGAAAAATTTGGTACAGCTTTCACAAATTGAGACAACTTTTCGTACCACAGTAATGAGCACCTGACAGTTCAACATGTCTTATTTATTAACAAATCACAAACAATCTCTAAATCATTGCAGATCAAATAAGTGAATTTGACTAAAAACTTAATTGTCGGGTTAGAGGTGGGGGAAAGAGAAATTCTTTATGTAATTGAAACACACGAAGACAGTTTTACAATAATTGAAGTTATTAATGTTCTTTCCAATGGCTCATTGTAATAAAATTCTAAGTAAGTGGTTCTTAAATGAGTTCTTGAATGCTGACAAACCGATTACCAGGTTATTTTTGCTCAGCTTTCATTTCAACACTCAAAGATTAAGATTACATGTCCAATGGAAAAACAAACATAAAGGTTACAGCATATGACAACCTCACCTAAAATGTCTTGCTCACAAAGTTTTGTGTAATACAGATGTACTTTCTCCGAGTGAGTGAGTGAGAGGCAGAATGGTGAAGAGGGGAAATTAGGTAGAAGCATTCTTAGAATATTTAGTTTAATTAAGCCCTTTGCCCCTTGAAGAGCATATGTCAACAACAACACTGTCAGCACACTTGACTCTGCCCCCCCCCCCCCACCGTCTTCTCCAGATCCCTCCATGAGTGGCCACTTTTCTGCATAGGTGTCCCTTACCATGTGTTCCTGGGCCTTCCCCTCTCCCTCTGGGTTCCAAAGCCTGCATGTAGATGTTGGCAGGCTTACAGAGGGTGTGGCTGATTCAGCTTAACTTTCTTCTTGGGATCTGTGTGGCAATTGGTTCTTGGTTTGCTTTTGTCCCACAGCAATTCATTGGTAGTTTTCCCTAGCCAATGGATATGGAGGATTTTGCGCAGATAATCATTAATAAATGTCTGAACTTCATGGAGTGTTGCTTCTGTCAAAAATGAAAATAGTTTTGCGACTTTTTTTTCCAGAGAAAAATGAGAAGCTCGCAGAAACGGTAAGCCAAAAAGTTAAAATGGAGCTCTGGTTGGTTTTTTAAATCAGATGTATGGTCATGTGACCTGTTTTGAATTTTCTTTATAATTTTTCTTCACACTAGATGAGTTTTGGAGGACTAGATTTGAATCCTGCTTTGGTCATAAATAATGCTTAATCCACTGACTTTCAAATTTGTTGACGATGTGCACTTAAGTGGCCACACTATGTTTTCGTGGTACGAGTATAAAAAAAAGAATTCACACAGGTTCAGTTTTGACCTGACTCAGCACCGTAACACTGATGAATTACATCTAGGTTAGCATAGGCTTCAAAAGGTATAAAAAAATGTAACCAACATAAAAAGATCAAGCAAGCAGGTTCTGCCTGAAAAAAGTCAAGATACAAAATGATTCAGGTCAAAACCAAGACACCGAAAAGCACAATTAATTTAGCGTTACTACTTTAAAAGAAAACTTTGCTACCAATCTGCTAATAAAAACAAAATTAACGATGAGAACAAAAAAATAAGTAAATAAAGAGAAGAAATAAAATGATGCAAAGAGAAAAAGGTAACATGAACGATGTTAACACAAATCTATTTCTGCACTGTCATAACTATCAATGGATATCGCACACCACTTATCGCCGCAGGTACTGTCAGAGCTGAAATCAAGAACACTAGAATAAATTTATACATAACTCATTTAACATCACTTTTTCAGTCAACTGCATCCAGAATTACACCTTTTATTAATTCCACTTTCTAAATTATAACTACTTGAATCAATTCATGTGAATAACTTCCATATGACTCACAGAATTTCCATATAGTCTCTCAGGGGTATGATACTCATTAAGTATACAGAAATGCAAAGAAAAACTTCAGTTTCATTAAGAGAGACCTAATAAGTACATAATAGGTAATTATGAACCATTTATGTTAGTAAAATATAATGAAAATCAACCATGCAAAGATGCAGATTTTAGGAGTGGCTACTTGAAAATAGTCCACTTATATACAATAAATCAGCTTATTGAAAGGACTACCACAAACCACTTTGGCTCTTGATGATTATGAAAAAGCATTTGGCTTAATAAAACATACAGCAGTTTTCAAGTATGTGAGAGTATAAAAGTTGTAGAAAACATATATGAAAATGGAAATGTAATAGTTCAACTTCATAAAGATACGAATAAGAGAGAGATTAGAAAGGGATTTAGATTAGGGGGATACAATTTTGCAAGAACTACTTTTTTTCATAAAGATTACAGTGTAACGAGCAAAGTTATGGCCCCCTGATTATTATTGCGGTTGTCCTCGGTAACATTTGTACGTACGATGTTTGAATTATTATGAGCTGAACAGATGTGTTTATGATTTCTCCCTCATACAAAAAACCCACCAAGTTACACAGGTACAAGCTGGTAGCGACTGATACTCGGGAAGCCCACCCAAAATAGACATGGTATAAGAAAGTGAAGCAATAATTCAAGAAAGAACTTAGAAAGAAAAAAAAAAAAATTAAATTAAACAATAATAAAAAAAAAAAAAGACAATGGCATCATTTTATTTCACAAAAAAAAAAAAAGAAAGAAAAGAAAAAGAAGAGAATAATAATGTCTATGTTGAAACCATCGGACAATATTGATTTCTTGGACACGTGGGTGGCCATATAACAGTATCAGCTCATGCAGTATCATGTCACATCTAAAGTGGTCGAAGAATCAAACGAGATGCATCTCAACATATTATCATTTGTGATGGAAAGTGAAGCTGAAAAAATTTATAATTCATTCTCTTTCAAGAAAAAAAAAAAAAAAGAGTAAAATCTCTACGCGATTCTCGGAAAATTCAACCAAGTTTACCCAAAAGAGAAATGTTATTCGTGAACGTGCGAGGTTCTACTTTTGAACACAAAGACCAGACAAATCGATTGAAATGCTTGTGAGAGATTTATATGAGTTAGCGGAGCATCGTAATTTCCAGAATAAAGAAGAACTATTCAGAGATAATTTTGTAATTGGTCTTCATAGTGAGGAGTTGTCTGAAAAGCTACAGTCAATACCAGACCTGGGCCTGGAGAAGGTAATAGAAACAGCTAGAACATTCGAGCAGATCAAAATGCAGATGGTAGAGAGTCAGACTAAAAATGTCAAAACATTGAAAGAAAACCAAGAAAGAGTCATCAGGCTGATTGGAAAAAAAAAAATAAAAAAAATAAAAAAATGAAACTATCAACACAAAGGTGAAAATTATTCCCCATGTTCAAGATGTAAAAAAATTATACCAAACAGGAACGAGTCCAGCAAGAGAGAAAACATGGAACAAGTGCAAAAAAATTGAATAACTTTGCAGCATATTGTGGAACAAAATATCACAGTGTACACAAGATAGACTCTACCAAGGTAAAAAAGAACAAAAACACTTATTGGGATATATATAGAGACCAAGAGGGAAAACAGATAGACCAGTGGTATGTCCCATTAGTAATATGCAGGACGTCTAACTCATTTAAAATGAATACAGGGGCAGACATAAATGTTGTTAGTCTCAACACTAACTGGAACTTAAGCAAAAAAAAAAAACAGCTCTTCCACCTCCAGAGGGAGTTTTTTTTTTTAGAGCCCTTGTGGAATATTAGACTGCAGAGAAAATTTAATATGTTGAGAAAATATCAAAACAGGCAGCAGACGATTGAAATTTACATGATAAACGGACAAAACTTAGAAAATTTGATGTCAAGAGGCACTGCACATCACATGGGTTTAGTAACAGTCGTGAGACAGATGGAACATGAGGTGGAAAGAGCAGGAAGAATGACGGGTAGCACATCTAAAGGAAGATGCCATACCATATTGCATAACAATGCCTAGGTGATACCGTTCCCACTACTTCCAAGAGTGAAGAAAGAAGTACAGCATTTGGAAGAAGAAGAAATAATACAAAAGGCAACTAAACTAATTGATTAGTGTGCTCCAATAGTAAAACAGAATGATATTAGGGTGCACGTTGAAAAAAAAAAATCAAATTTTGCTGTGGAAAGGGAACTCTTCATGTTACCCATGTTAGAAGACATATCAGCACAATTGGCGGGATCAACCATTTTTACAAAGATGTGGCCAGCAGATTTCATCAACTTCCATTAGACCAGGATAGTTGTTTATTAACAACACTTATAACTCTACTTAGGAGGTACTGTTTCCAAAGATTGTCTTTTGGAATATCATCTGCTCAAGAGATATTCCAACGAGAATGAATGAACTCTTCGAAAATAAAGAAATAAATCATAAATGAGGACATTTCGGTCCATGGGAAGAATATTCAGGAACACGACACAAGGCTGCAGGAAGCAATGAAAAAAAAAAAAAAAAGAAAAAAAAAAAAAAAAAAACAGGCTGAACGACCAGAAATGTGAATACAAGAAAAGAGAAACGGAAAAGGGACACAACCTAACAGTGACTGAGCAAAAGCTATAAAGGAATTGGTGGCCCTTGAATCAGTAACAGAACTGGGATGAATTGTAGGCATGATACATTTTCTGGAGAGATTCTTACCAGACCATACCAGTTTAATTCAACCTGTTGGAAGTGTTGAAGAAAGATATAGTTTGGTTGTGGAATGACCCACGGAAAAAAGCCTTTGTGAAAGTGGAAGAACTGACTAGAGCGCCAATCCCAACATATTAAGATCCTAACAAATAGATAAAAGTCCAGACGCAAACAGTTTCAGACTGGCGGCAGCGCTATTCCAGGAAGGAGATGGCAAATTGAGAGCCATAGCTCATGCATAAAAAACACTGACCCAGACATAAAGAATGTTTAGCAGCCATACGGGTATGCAAAAGATTCGATCGATATATCACAGGATCGGAGCAGTTCAGACTTCAAAACAGAATGAATGAAAAATCATGAGATATACAAGTCCACAGATGTCAATGACCGTTAATGCATCTCAGATGATACAGTTCCAGGGAAACGACTAATAGTCCCAGACATATTGCCGAGACACCCATTACAAGCAGAAATGAGTAGCACCAAATTGAATGTAAAAGGCTACGTTGACATTATCATGGAAACAAGATCGGCTACAGATCGAAAAGTGGAGCAAATAAGAGTAGCTTCAGAGAAAGATACGTTATTACAAGAAGTAATTCGTTTGACATTGAATGTTTGGCTGGAAGAGGAACAAAATTTGAAAAAAAAAAAAAAAAAAAAAAAAAAAGGAATAAAGCCTTACTTCAATCATAAAAAAAATAATCATCTGTTCATAAAAAATGTTATTTTACCGGGACAGGATTGTCATCCTACAAACATTAAGGATGGAAATATTAAAAGCAATATACAGTAGACATTAAGGGTTAATGAATACAGAGAACACATTAGAAATTGAGGAATATATAAAAGGAAGCACATTTTGTAATGTACACCATCAGGCAAATCAAAATGAAACTTACTTAGATTCCAGACATACCTTGGCAGAAGGTAGGCACTGATAGATTTTAAAGTTTGAAGAGAAATATTATATAGTTGTCATTAACTATTTTTTCCCCCACTACATACAGATTGTTTACTTTAACCAGTTGATGTGTAGCAAAGTTATAGGGAAAATGAAAAACATCTTTGTCAGACGGGAATTCCTGAGGTGCTAGTCAGAGATAATGGTGGACAGTATTCATGCGAAAGCTTTACCGAATTTACCAAACGATTCAGATTTAACACATTTTCTTCAGGCAAACAGTGCTGTAGGAAGCACCATAGAAATTGCCGAACATAGGTAACAGCAATCAGATGTATTTATGGCAATGATGCGTACTGAAGTATACCCGTAACTGCTTCAGGACACAGTCCAGCGGAACTCTTGATAGGCCAAAAACTATGCTTCCACGACCATTGAAGAACCTAGAGCCAAGATGGCTAAATTTGAAAGAAGTCAAGAAGAGAGACTGTGCTTACAAAAAGAGAACAAAGAAAAATTGTAATAAAAGACACAGCACCATGGATCTCACTCTACTGGTATCATAATTTCAGAAGATAAAGACAATAGAAGATATGAAATAAAAACCAAAGTTGAAGAAATTCAAAGGAATCGGAAACATGTCTCTTCTAACAACAGATAAGAGACATCCAAGTCCAATGGAGTAAAATACAGAGTATCAGGATTTTAACCAGGACATGGAAGTAAAAAGAAAAATTTTAGAATTGTGATTGGACGAAAAATCCAAAAACCAAAATACGTGCAAGATTGTTTTTCAGAAGAGGAGAGGAAGATGGACAGATGTAAGATAAAATAATACAACAAAAAAAAAAAGATTGAATAAAAGATTTAAAAAATTATCTTCATTTTATTTATATAAGTACTCTTTTTCTCTGAATAATAAAGTCTTTTTTGTAAATTAAAAGAAACTTTTAATTTAAAAGTAGAGATGTTTCAGGAAGATTATAGTGTATCAAAGAGAGTTACTACACCTTGATTATCATTATTATTATTGTTGTTATCGTCATCACCGTTTGTACATACAGAGTTTGAATAGAAGTTATGAACTGAACAAACATGTTTCTGACTTCTCCATCATGAGGAAAAGCCCATCAAGTTATGCAGGTACAAGCTGGTAGTGTCTGGTTGATGACATTGCATTATCAGAAAAAGTAGAAGAGTTCCCCAAAAATGCCAAGTGATCTAAGTAAGGAAAGCCTCAAACAGGGTTAAAGATGTGGAACATGGAAACCAACTAGATAATTTTAAAACAAATTCAGAATGATGGAAATAGAAATGTTAGGAATAACACAAAGATAGAAAAAAAAAAAATGGATTAGAACAAACTGAAGTAAGAGATATCATAGAAATAATTAAGAGACTGAAATGGTGATGAGCTGGAAACCTAGCAATTAGTAAAGATAAGAGATGGTGCTCGAAGGATTCAGAATACTCTCTCGATTGGCAAAAAGTCTTTTTTGGGAAGGCTGTTTGATTTGTCAGAATTTGATCATTGCAGGGATTTGGAGGAAACCTTTGAATGCGCTTTCTTTCACTACAACATTATACATCAATTGTGCAAACATGCTTCATGGGTAATTTTTTTTACTTTAGAAGCCAATGCTGTATGCAGCAGTGTGTTCCTGTTGCTTAATTAGAGGAAATGCTGTGCTTATGTACTTATTAGATATAATGAAAGTTATGATCTGGCTGACACCAGAAAGAATTGCAGGAAAGAAAATCTTTTTTTCTTTCAATGAACTGAATTACTTCAAGCATCAGCTCAAGACCAGTCAAGAAGAAAAGATGATCATTGTTGGAATTCCGTGGAAGGTGGCCGAAAGTTTTGTGATTGAGCTGCATGATAGTGGCTAATTTAGAGTGGCACTAGAAAGTTACGGGTTCGTAAAGAATTTTCTACGTTAGACACAACATATCTACCCAGCCTAAGGTAAGAGTTTTCTTTTTCTTTTCTGAAACTCAGTAACTTAGCTAGAGAATGTGTGATCATTTTTAGTTCTTCATATTGCATTAGACGATAAAAGGTGAACATCTCTGGTGATATGGGAATATTTTCAGAAATGTCTAAATAAAAAAATAATAAAAACATCAAACAAAATCATATGCTCCCAGTTGAAGACTCAATCGTAGTATCAACCTGAGTTAAACTCAACTTGAAAAATAAAAAATAAAAACAAAAAAGTTGCTGCCGGATTGATTTGATCCAAAATTCTAGCTACCAGCTAAATGTCTTAATCCAGTGTGCCACGGAAACATTGATAGAAAACTGATTTATTTGTAGTCATAAAAAAATGAATAGTTTATTAAAAATAAATATCAACTGAAAATCATGTATTAACATTGTTCGGACGTAATTGAGTCAAATTCATACTGTTCATCCAAAGACATTTTCTAACATGGTATAAGAAAGAGCAATAGTATTTACATCAATATAGCTGCAGTGATGCCAATTTAGCTATTTTGGAGCTAAATCTAACACCTCTTTTGTGATTGAAATCAAACTTTCTGGCATTGTGTAATAATTTTGAATGTACCTTGGTCATTTACAAAACAAAAAAGTACCTTTCAAACAAGGTACCACCAGTTTATACTATTTATGGAAATAATTTTCTGTAATGATAATTCAATTACATCTGTACAATGTTGATACATGACTTTGAGTCTACATCTATTTTTAATAAATTATTCTAGTAGTGACATTTTTTCCTATTCTTCCACTTACCCCATTTTCATCTTTACCATTTTACTTAAGTATGACATGGAAAAAATAACTAAGGTTTGTGGGGAAAAAATTGTCAAGTTCTTTGGTTGATTATATATTGGTAGAGAATCAACTCAAAGTTTTTTTTGAGCTATTAGTATTCTTAAAGATGATATCATAAGTTGTTTTGCAAGCAGTCTGAGATCAAAACCAACACAACAGATGTAATATTCACATGGGTGAATACTCAATAGAAGTGACATGTACAGGAAGTCAAGTCTGTTGTTATACGTACTGATCCCTCATCGTTAAGTTCGTTTTTGGGTAATCAATGCAAGTAAGAAAATTAAAGGTGTAGTATAAAATAACATGTACAATACATTGTGATAATACCCTTAATAAAGTAGCAAAATATATGTATGGCATAAGTCATATATCAAAATCACAGCTGAAAAGGAGGTGACGCTTGATCAACACTGCTGGGGTGCCATGTTAATATAACTGCTTTGTTATTAAAATCCCCAAAACAGTCACATAGTAAACAACTAACAATCCTAACAAGAGAAAATTTACACAGTAGCATAAGAGCAAAGTATACGTAAAACCGAAAGAAAAAAAAACAAAAACAAAAAAAAAAAACACTGAAATAAATTACATAAATTGCTTTGACAGATATTGGGGAAATAAGAGCATTTTTCCTGGAACCATTTACTTTCACAGTTGAAGAAGAGGAGAGAAAAGACCAGAAACAACAAAACACATGACCTCAACTGATTAGAAAGACCCAAAGAATAGAAAAGACAGAGGCATTCGTTGGGGATTACGGTTGCAAGACATTGTAAATAGAAATGTGTCTGTATGGTTGACAGAAAGCTGTTAAATGGCAAGAATTTTCCCCCCCTGTGGAACATACTGTGGCTTACTGACCAAGACTTTCTTGCTTTCACAAACAGGAGCTTAGAGATAAAATAGTTTGAACTAAAAATATAGTATAAAAGCTCAGAGAAAGACCAAGAAGACATTGTGCCTTTCTACGATGGAAGAGCGAACACGTTGCAACGTTTTTTTTTGCAGTTCAGAAATATTGCAGCGGTCTCTTCTGATAGCAGATACAGGGAATGGCAGTTAGATTTGATTGTCAACATAGTTGATGCAATAAGACTGACAATCTGTGGAGAGAAAATCAAAGGAAAAGTAAGGCCTCAAAACCCCAGCCAGTCAAATGAGGGAAAAAAAGGACTTTTAAGGGTGGCAAGAGCACGGACAAGAGGAGAAGCAGCTATCAAAAAAAGCAAAATAGAAGCTGGGGTGAGGTGAAAAAGACAAGAGTAACAACAAACAAAAAAAATGTCAGTTGTCCACCCAAGGGGTTGGTCATCGCCTGTGTCCCGACCCCTCCACAAAAAATCAAAACTTACTGTTTTCCTCGCTCCCTTTTCCCTACCGCCAACATTTACAATGGCTTTTGTAATTCGATCCCTCGTCCCTACATAGAAGCCCTAAAAGATAAAGAAGTCAATTGTCCCTCAGGAGCAACAGAAGAAGGCTGGTTGAGAAAACATCCCTTTCAGTGTCTCAGTCCGAAAGGAAAGGAAAATATAACAAGTATAAAAATGTCTGTGGAATGTCCAACTTGATGTCCAAAATATGAGGAGAGGTACCAGCACAAAGACTAGGACATTTCTTTAACTTTGCAGTGGTATTTAAACCTCAAAATAAAACCACTGAGAACCCAAGGAATTTTCAGGAAGCACCGCATTTGAGGGTGATCTGATACAGTTTGGGGGCACAGCAGATACAAGGAGTGACAGACCTCTCCTATACTTCTTTGAAATTTTCACTTTTTAGTGCAGCCAAATGTTTCCTTAGGACATTGGCAACTTGGGCACAAATGGAAGTATATGAACTGAAATAGGCAGACATATCTTTTTTATTTTTTAGTATCACTATTTAGAGGAGATCTGACTTGCTTATGATATTCAGCATCTCATTATGACTGTTTACCAATTAAATCTCAATCATTTTAGACAAAACAATCCTCAACTGTCCACAGAATGTCCAGCAACCTTTCCTTTCAACAGACACCCCTGCAAAATACAAGCTAACAAAGTACAATATAAAGACTTTCATGGCAGATCAATTCATACCCAAGAGTTCCATAGTTGAAAAATAGCTCAAGTTTTGATCGGGATTAAGTGAAAGCTGAGAGGAACTATACAAGAACTTGCTTGCAGAATTGGGCAGAATCCAACTACATGATTTCCAGTCAATCAAAAGGTTACAAAATGATACTATGGTAACTAAATTTGTTGATAATGTAGAGGTGTTTAAAGGATCTATCCAAGCTCAAAGATAAGCATTCATTCAGCTATACAATTTCGGTGGCTCCTGAAATTGAGAGTGTGGTAAAAGAGACCGTTTATAAAGACATTAAGCCAGGCCAGTTGATAAGATGAATCGACTCATTCACGGCGAATTGAATGGTAAACTTTGAAATTGACACAGGAGTAAGTGATACTCTATGTAGCAAAGGAACATTGTTCAGTCAGTAGGTGGGCAAATGGTGAATCATTGACACTCCTAGAGCCAGGGATGCCCGAAGGAGATAAAATCCAAGCTTTATTGTATAGACTCAGCTAAAACAAGCTCTGGAATAGCATCAAATTAGCAAATAGAGTGAGTCTTGAGGCAGATGTTCAATACCAGCCTCTTAAAAATTAATGCATAAAACTCGGATTATCTCATCTTCTGGCTAAATCTAGCAGCCCTGGCTGGGGCAATTTTACATCATTTTTATCAGCAGATCAGACAACAGAGAACTACAAATGGCAGTCTACCCAGATGCGATACATTTCCATTTTGCTTCTTCGTGTCAACTCAAAATATACATCAGCGTTTGAGTAGTATGAAGAAGCTGATACACTGCGCATACTTGCACTTAACTGCAGTCACAAGATCAGAGTGTGAACATAAGACACAGATATTTATAGGACACTTCTATGACTTCGAAGACAAATTTCCCCGAGATGGATGTAGTGGTTGTTTTGGGAACTAGAAAGATAGGAAGACGTATGATTAAAGAGCAATCTGCACAAAAATTGGTAGAAACAAATCCAAAGCACTTCCTGTTTTCCTCAGCTTCCCTGGGACTAACACAGCATTCAGCAGGAAAAGGAAGTCGACATCGGTCAACTTGAGAGCATTCAGTGAAGTAACAGAAACTTTTCTATTTATGACAGAAAAACCCTTTATATCCTGTTACTACTGAGACAGTCTACTTCAGAAACTCCCGAGCACCATACAGTTCTGCAGTACAACAGAGAGGTAAATGCAGACAGTGTCAATGATGGACGATGATCACTGTTCAAGAAGAAAAAGAGTTACTCTTAGAATTTCATTTTTAAATTTAGAGAAACCTTACCTTGCGAATGTATTTTGGTAATTTGCAAAATGTGTTCTGCACGTAGCAGTTTATTTTTTTCATTTTCACAACACAACTAACATACTTAATATGATATACCATCATTACATATATATTATTACTTTTTCCGGTACTCATCAAAAATAATACATGCAATTTTTCTTGTAAGATGCACTCATACAGAATGTGAAGTGAACGGCCTGCACGTGGCATGTGGACATCATGTATACGCCACAATCAATTATTCCATCTCCTAGTGACTGGGGATGGAGGGATGACAAAGGAACGACAAGGCATCTGTGACGATAAGAATAGCAGAGGCTAGAATGACCTCAATTCTTACCAAGTCTTCTTGTTTGGGGGATTGACTAACTGCACCTGCTCCAAAGCTGGACTTACAGATGTGAACTGTAACTATATCTGACCAGGACTTCATTTATTTGTTTTTCTAAAATATGTTATGTCTAAGAAGCTCTCAATACCCATATGCACAATGACCTTACAGTGACTTCTGAAAATAAAAACGTGTAACTAATATCCAATATCATTTTCAAGCAGAAGAGGTTTGTTCAAAGGTATAACAGTATTTTGGTAATTGTATCTAAGTTTTGATCTTGTTTCCATCACGACTTGAAACAATAATGACATTAACAGTTTAATAGCCAGAATAAGCTGTATGAAACAGTTGTTAAAATATTTCATCAAGTTTCGATTGCCTGTAAAACATCTTTGAATTGAGATAGAACAATCATTTTTGCTTGTTGTGTAGCTGAAGTCTTTATTTACTTAAGATTAAAAAAAGACTCTTTCTTTATTAAGAAAAGGGAGTTATAGGCAATTTAAGGGAGACGAATGACTGTCACAACTTATTGGAGTTGGTAGCGAAAGGGTTTTAACATTAAAATGACCTGTGGAGGCCACCTCATTTATGGTACTATAAAAAAAAAAGTTTTGTTTTTTTTTTAAATTCTCAGGGATCAATTAGGGGATAGGTATCAAATTTATCAGATATTTCAGTTTCATGTATTATAGGATTCTTGGTGGCCATCTTAGAAAATGGCTGCCACTAAAATAATATCAATAATTTTGGTTGTATCCTTTGAAATATTCAATATAATCACCTCAAGTCAAGTACCATCACTGAAAGTTTGGTATTTTTGTCTAGCAAGTAACACTAGCCCCTGAGTGAGACCACTACTCAAATCATAGCAAATATATAGGTACCTGTTATATTCCACTATACATGCCTTGAGTACCTTGTTGGGAGTGATCAGTCAAAAAAATGTAAAAAGGGGGTGATCACTGAATGTTACTTCTCTCACTTTTTATCGGGCAGTGATCACAAAAAAGTCTGGATTTTCAAAAAAATAAGTGTATATGCTGCCTGACATGAACAAGGGGAGAAAAGACATTAAAGGTGAAACCATATATTGGTACGAGGAACAGATTGAAACATACTGAGTTCTAGCAAAAATACACTCAAGCTAGTAGATGAAAATAAGATAAACTTTGCATAAATCAGTCTCTTCTTTTGGCAACTTGGTAAAATATGACATTCTTATCTAATAGTTATAGCAGCCTCTGAAGCGAGGTGGATAAGAATGACCTTACTATAATCACTGAACATAAATATTAGCAAACACATGATATTCACTTCAGTGCATTATTCAAAATATGTAACATTTGTCAAATACCTCTATTTCAACAAAATAGCCACAATGACAACACAAGCCCCACACCTGAAAATATATATCATACTTACCTTAATGAAGCTCAGTAGATATCATTTCTGTAATTCCCCATTTAGTCTAAAAAGAAACAAAGTTATCAAATAAGTAAATAAAATTATCATAAATGTAAAGTGACATGTGTATATAACTAAAATTATTCAAGGAAATACGAGTAACTGATTGAATTTTGACTTCTTCCTTCCTGTATAATGTCAGATATTAAAATATTCATTCGCTTCATTCATTCATGTAATTCTGATCGCCTGTCAAATGGAATAAATTCATTAGATGTTAAAGATATTTTGAATAGGTTGGTACGGTATGTTTTCTTGAAAAAGACTATCCCTCATGAAAAAAAAAAAGAAAGAAAAAAGATACTAAAACTGACATAGTTCTAAAATTCTAAAAAGCACTTGCTTAATATCAAAATGTGATAAAAACATCCCAACGACTTAATCTGCTTCTGACACTAAACTCTAATCTCAGTTTACTGATTCAAGTTATGCTCACTAGGATAACTCATAGAACTTGAACAGTTCACCTCTTCTCAGTTGAAAATACTGCTTTGAAGTGGTTTACTTTCTAAAGCAGGGAACTCAAATTAAAATCAGAGTCAGTTCTACAAAAAGCTGAAGTATTTTTCATTCAAAAATCATTAAATAAGCTTGATTATGAAAACTTTCACACAGTACTTTTACACTGGAGTCATCAAAATATAAAGAGTTCAACATTTGCAAATAAAGCTCACATAGAGGATTGGATAAAGAAGTTTTGAGGTTTATTTTGATTTCTAGTTGTAATATTCTCAAAATAATATAAGAAGAATAATTATCTCTAATTCAATTGCAATTTTTTTTTTCTTTTTCAAATGATTTCAATTTAGATTATTTGAAAATGAAATTATAATAACCCTGGATAGACACAAATATGAGGAAAAAGAGAGAGTGATTAAGCCTATGTAATACTGTTGTGTATTGCATATGACTCAGGATGTGTAGCCTCATTGTCACTCCAGTAAAGTAAATGACATTACAAAGGAAGGAGATGGGAGAGACAAGGAAAACCCTGCGAGCAAATGCAGGAGATGACACACTTGACAAAGACTCCCCCGCAACTGTCAATATCACTCATTTTCAGCGCTCGCTTCTCTGCACGATACAAAATTAGGCAAGAACCATTGCTATATGGGACTCAGACAATCTCAACTACTACAGACAGAAAACTAATAATGATATTCTTTAATGAGCAGAGAATTAGATTAAAAATAAAGCAAGTTCAATATAATTACTTTCATTATCTTGACAATGAATTTTGTGGTGGAAAAGTAATACCTGAAAGATTGCTTTATTAAAAACTTTACCAATATATTTTTCATCATATTCCTGAAACGCTGAACATATATCTTCTGAGCCCCCGAACACAAAAATTGAACAGATTTTGTTTTGATACGGCAATCTTACAAGCATGAGGTTATTTTTTTCTGCTTTAAAAACAAGAAAGGCAATCAACTCAGTTCATAGCTGCATTTTTATTATTAGATTTCTTTCTAACTTATCGAAAAGAAAAAGGACTTTTTCGTTATGAATTACTTGATAGGAATATCAAAACTATGATGCAGGCAGCCATCCAGGTACCTTGTGTAATTTGGAGAAGAGTCTCCGTTTCAAAAGTTGTTTGAATCATCGAACTCTTTTTATATTTTTATTACTATTCACCTAAATTTTTTGTTGTTTTTCATCACTCAATTCAGGCCATCACTCTACAGCAGTGAGCAAACTTATGCCCAGCTGCTATGATTTCTTAGCTACAAAAGCTTCATGGTCAGCAGGCCAAGTTTTACCATTTCAAACCCACCCATTATTCTGAATATTGACATCAAGTTTGTTGTTTTTCTTTTAGTATTATGAAAGCAATCAGTATTTATTTTTATAACAGGAAGAAGTATTGTAACATTATATCAATTTTGACAATTCACCTTCATCTTAATCAATCCACAGTGTTTGCTTGCTACTGTAGAGTGACAGCCTGAGTTGAGTTGTGATAAAAAAAACTAAAAAATTAAGATCAGGGTAAATAGTAGTCACAATCAATATCATAGGTTACAATACTTCATCTAATGATAAAAATAAATAAATTCTTTCTTTTTTGTATTTTGTCGGTAACAAGAGGAAGGAAGGAGAAAAAAAAGAAAAATAAAAAACCTGGTCTGGTTAGTCACTTAATAAAAACTGTCACTTTACCAACATCTTTTAGGCAGCGTACTTTGTTGGAAGAGATCAAATAAAAAAAATTGAAAAAGTTGGTGATCAATGAATGAGTTATTTCTCTCCACCTTTCATCGGGCAGAGATTACAAAAAAAACTTCTGAATTTTCAAAAAACAAGAGGGTATGCTGCCAGCATACACAGACATATGAGGTAAATACTTCTATTTCCGTCCCTTTAGAGCGACCTGGACACACGGCCAGTCAAGACAAATTCGAAATCCAGAGAAACCTATGTTGACAGTTTTGGTTGATTTTATAATTGAATAGTTCAAACATCTCTTGGGAAGACAGGCCTCCAATTTAAGAATGACAATACTCAAAAAAATCCTTAGCCAGAAAGAGTCAACATAGTTTTTACTACACACACACACACTTGTCACTTGTTCTGTATGTGCTTCCATAGGATTGCAACTGTTTTCCCTCTAAATAATAAGATAAGGATAACCAAGTCATCAATGCAATTTTACAGGCATAGTTTGGTGTGCGACCATATACACCCGTTTATAACAATTCCTTAAACATTGATTTTCTTAATAACCAAAAAATACCAATTTTGCAAATTATTGAACGAACAGTTTCAATCTAAAGCTCAAGTACCTTAGATGTAAGTCTGCAGTACATATCAAAAGATTGTGTACATTGTCACTTATGTTTCTGGATTGTTGCAAAACAATTCAAGGCTTTTTAGAAAAACACTTGAACCTGAACCCCCATATTTAAATCATTTATCAAATTCTAAAAACAGCCAGCTCCTGATCTCCTGGAATCTATGTAAAAAAAAAAAAAGAAAAATGACAAGAGGACGTTCCTGTGCTAGTCATCGGTACCTTTCTACCCCATTACAATCCGTTTCATTAGATCTAGTAATTCTATCCACCATATCTGTGTAATCTTTATTCAGTTTAGTATAGTCATCATTTACAAGTATGGACTCTAATAGTAAGCCAAATTAGTTATTATCCTATTCAAAAATTGAAACAACCTAATTTTTTGTTATTAATCAAATACCAACAAACATATTCATATACTTGTAGTTACCTTCAATTTTTGTCTTTATAAATTGTTTAATGGACAATTTTTTTCCTCATATACACATTTTCAACTCTTATATCTGGGTACGAATTTTTGTTCACAGCAAGTACCATTTTTTTTCTATTGAAAACATACCTGTAACTAAAACAAATGTTGAAAATATACTTCAGATCGAGAAATTGGGGTATAATTTTGCATGCTTATCTAATGATTTTACAGAATACAAAGAAAGGCCGTTTTCCATAGAACTTTATTTTTTCAATACGTATACCGAGAGGCATATGCTGGATTTCATTATTTTATTGAAGCTCGATCCAAGAAAAGAGAACAAAACTAATTTTATTGAGTTGGTGGGGTATATAAAAAGCAATCTGGGTCTAATCACTTCTCTTGCACACAACTCTCTACCCAGGTAGAAATTTAGAGTGCAAATATATACTATCAACCATACCACATATTTGGGCAGATAGGATGACACTTGAAACTTCAAAAAAGCACTCCCCTAAATGCTGTCATCTTATAAGCTAGATACAAAAACAGTGACCATAAAATCATACTCAAAATACCACTTGTCTGGTTCCATAAACCACCCATGTAACAAATTTTTAAGCTATTGGCATATCAAGTGTCTGTCAAACAAATATACGGGCACAGCAATAATATCACATATAATGTTGGGCAGTCTATCAGAGATGGTGGCTGAGTGCCGAACAGGAGAAAATGTTCAAGTGTTGTTCATTGTTGGTCTTCAAAGCCCTCCCCTCATTCCAGACATGTTCATTTTGAGATCCTTTGCTACAAGACTGCAAATGCAAAAATGCTAACCTCAAAATTGTAATGACTTGGAACTTAGTACTTTTTTGCTGGTGGATCCATGGTAACAATTTTAAAACTGGTTGAGGCAGAATCTAGCAACAGACAGCTTCACCCACCAACTGGTTAAATCAACACTGCACAACATGTATGGTATGTAAACAAATCAGTCAATGACCTTCATTAAACTACTGCCACTGATGATATTCCACGTATGATATTTACCTTTTTTTTTATATGTCTCAATGATAACATACCAACAATTCAAATAATTTACAGGTAATACATTAAGGCAGTGGTTTTTAAATTTTGAAAACTCAAGGACCCTTTCTATGAAAAGGTAACATTCTGGCAAACCCTTATTTTTAGCATTGAGTTTTTGAACTGCACTTAATGACCAATGACAAGCAACTTTTTACCTTTAAAATCATATTTATTCTAATTGGATTTGAATTCTAATACATGGTACAAGTCGGTATACAATAATTATTTTTTTCAATAGCTGTGCACTGGATGATGATGTTTCTCAAGATTCGCTATGTCAGGTTCAGAGGAAATACTGCTGCAGACATCCTAGGATTATTTGTCGCACCACCAGGCGTGCGTAGATCCCAGTTACATTAAGGTATTATCCAATTACTGGTAATACATTCAAGCTATTTAATTCATTGTATTGATATATCATCATATCCGGCGTTTCATAGTTACTAACAAACTTTACCATAGATAGTTTGGGGGTCATCTTATACAACTGATAGGAGCTAAGCTCAGACTGAAACTAGGGTTGTCTTATCTGAAGGTTACCTTTTCAAAGGAAACTAGTGTCCTTTATTCTGAAGATCTCATAGTTACTTCCTTTAGATTAAATTCCAATGAAATCTACAGTCACTGTTTCCCTACAATAGATAATTATGATTTATAGGTAAGACAGATTTTATAAAAGACAAGCAGAAAGCTAGCACGGGGGGGGGGGTACTTTGTTCTAGTCTGACAATTTCCCACCGCTCATTTTTATATGTACACAAGACTCAGCCATCTAGCACTTCAGGGTGGTTGTGAGAACTTTAGAACCAAGCCATCAAGCCAAAAATGAAAACAGTACTTTTCACTATACACCATAACAGTAATCATCACCTCAAATAGATATGAATGTTATTTTTTCCATAATTATTATCCAATATACTTGGCTGATTTTCCTTATAGGATTTTTTCAGAATTAAATTGATTCTGATGAGTATGCGTGTAGGTAGTCCACATTCGAGAGAGAGAGAGAATTCTATCGTAACTTTCAGGTAGACTAACTTATCAGAAGAAAATGGATTCCAGAGCAAAAGTCAAAACTTTGGGTGGAGTGGGGTGGTATAGTTATGTCATCTGAATATAGATCTTTTGTGGAAGTTCTGGAACCTTCAAGTTAAGATATATACCTCGTTTGTATGTAAAAAGTTCAAAGCAATAAATGACTGCTAGAAATGAGGAATCCAAACACGAAAAGATAAAACACTATAAATATAATCAATGCCTGTGTTCACACACACACTTCGGGAATGATTTTCCTGGAAGGAGAAGTTCAGGAAAATAGTACCAACCTAATTGAAAAAGAAGGTATGAATTTTAAAAAAAACTTTACTCTTGAAACAAACATTCATTGCTATTACATGAAATCCCTTACAGTACATGCTGGACTTATTGTCAAATAGTTGAGATTATGAAATGGGTGAAGGGAGGGTATTTTGTTTCCTACCCCACGAAAACAAATGTGACACGGCATCTTATTAAATGTGGGACACACGCATACGACTTTAGGTAGCGTCGTGGGGAGGGAGCAAAAGTGTAACGGTGTAAGAGTTAATCAAGGGAACCACGAGGAGGTGAAAAGAAATAAAGCCGTCTCCATGATTAGTAGGCTGAGAGGTGGGGCAATTACTGAGAGATGGTGAAAATAGTTGAAATTGCAGTCTGAAATCAGCAGATTTTCTAGCATACGTTATTCTAAAATCATTCAATTCATTACACTTAGAAAATAAGTATGTCATTAATACTGACCACACGCAGACACATACTCGAAACAGTGCGACACCCATGCACTTTAAAGTATGCAGAAATGTTCATGTGAACATCATTGATATAAATAGATACAGCTTCGGTTAGTTAATAACTCAATAGAAACCGTCATATGACCAATGTCCTTTGACAGCAGGTCGTGTTGGGGGTGATCAATGGAAAAAAAAAGGATGATTTATGAATGTTACTTGTCTCCTTTTGGTAGGGTAGTGATCACTAAAAAAAAAGTCTGAATTGAAAAAAAAAAAGCAAAACAAAAAACCATCAAATAAGAACAAGCGTGAATGCTGCCGGACACAAATAAAGGGGTTACTTTAGCATAAACTTTCATTGTACATTGAACTCCCCTATTAAAAACCTACTTGACGTGGTTTTGAACAAACAAAAACAATATTATTAAAGAATATTATTAAAGAATGAATGTTTCAATTTTCAGCCCTTTAGCTCCATTGGAGCCAGCTAGATCAACTTGAAAACTCGAGAAACCCATGGGGACAGTTTTGGTTGTTGGAATCGACTAGGCACATTTTATACAGTGCTCCCTCAATGACTACATTTTCAGTCTTCCGTCAATTTTTCATTTAACATGATAAAAGTTGTGACAGTTATACACCATTACGCAGCACAATCATTTATGTTACTAAACGATATTGATCAATAATTTTCTTGAAGCTACAACAAAAACTGAATATTTGACAAATCCAAACTCCACTGCGAGTCGCATTGTCAGTGACAAATGATTTCCCGTAACTTGAAAAAGACTTTACTCAACTCAGTGACAACATCCCCTCCGCCAACCCTAAAAAATTCTTTTAGGACCACAAAAACAAACTAAACTAATTCAGAGAGAGAGAGGCGTGGACAGTACAGAGAGAGAGAAGGGGACAGTACAGAGAGAGAGAAAGAGACAGAGAAGGGGACAGTACAGAGAGAGAGAGAGACAGAGACAGAGAAGGGGACAGCACAGACAAAGGGGACAGTACAGAGAGAGAGAGAGAGAGAGAGACAGAGAAGGGGACAGCAGAGAGAGAGACAGACAGAGAAGGGGACAGCAGAGAGAGAGACAGACGGAGAAGGGGACAGCAGAGAGAGAGACAGACAGAGAAGGGGACAGCAGAGAGAGAGAGAGACAGACAGAGAAGGGGACAGCAGAGAGAGAGAGACAGACAGAGAAGGGGACAGCAGAGAGAGACAGACAGAGAAGGGGACAGCAGAGAGAGAGAGACAGACAGAGAAGGGGACAGCAGAGAGAGAGAGACAGACAGAGAAGGGGACAGCAGAGAGAGAGACAGACAGAGAAGGGGACAGCAGAGAGAGAGACAGACAGAGAAGGGGACAGCAGAGAGAGAGAGACAGACAGAGAAGGGGACAGCAGAGAGAGAGACAGACAGAGAAGGGGACAGCAGAGAGAGACAGACAGAGAAGGGGACAGCAGAGAGAGAAGGGTACAGCAGAAAGAGAGGGACTGACAAAGTGGACAGAGAAATTGAGGGAAAGAGAGAAAGTAGAAAAACGATGTGCGTGTACCTAGCCGCATTTACTGTAATTGAGTGACAACGCCTGTTTGGTGAGATGCATGTGAGTACTTGAACCTATCTGTGAGTATGT
Organism: Thysanoteuthis rhombus; assembly: GCA_963457665.1. Taxonomy (NCBI): domain Eukaryota; kingdom Metazoa; phylum Mollusca; class Cephalopoda; order Oegopsida; family Thysanoteuthidae; genus Thysanoteuthis; species Thysanoteuthis major. Next base: position 37,520,080 of record OY735204.1, read on the forward strand.
GCATAGATGTGTCGATGTGTGGGCGTGCATGGCAGAGTGTGAATGTTCAAACATACGATGTTCACCTTTGAATGAAATCAACTAGACAAAAAAAAGAAGGTGACATAAACAAAGACGCGCGTGCGCAATAAAACATTAACAAAACTATATTTCCAAGTGTCATTGTTATAACTTTCTTCGGACTTCAACCGAGGCATTTTGTACAGTTTTCCCTTCTTAGCCCAAAGAAATCCCTCGCCAAATTCCAACAGAAAAAGAGACAAATTGATCTGTAAAATAAGTCAGGTAAATTTCCTAAGCACAAAGGAACGTTGTTCCAGCTTGTCAAGGAATAGGGGGAAAAACATAACAAGAGAAACAGATCAAATCAATATTAAAAAAGAAAAAGGAAAGAGTTGGTCTTCTTTTTACTCACCAGAATGGTAGGACAGCTGTCTATATTATCCAAGTCCATGTCATAAACAATAACAATTAATTCAGTGAAACAGTTTTTCCCTGCCTAACTGCACACGCTAACACAAACAGACCAACACGCACTCACTGCTCTGTATGGTTAACAACCTTGCATCACAAAGACATCTCTCAGAATTGAACCTAAAGAAGAGGAGCGCGGGGCGTGGGCTTTTCTGTGAATGCGATAGAATGGGAGGAGAAAAGAGCAAGGAAACTAACTGTCAAGTAAACGAAGTTCCGAAAGTATTGAAGAGGAAGAAGAAGCAATTCAGCAGCTTGACAACTTGGCCTTCGTTTCTTCAGAAATAAATCTATCGTTCATTCTTCCTTTTTTTTTTTTAAATTTTTTTTTTTCCTTATATCGTTTACGCCGATATTTTACCCCGCTTTGCCGAGAACTGATTCACTAGTACACACTCTGCTATTTAAACTTGCAAAAATAGAAGTTACGTTGAGAAAAAATATTATCAGTTTTCATTTTAAAGGAACGAGCGTATTTCCACGCGTGCATGTTTTGGGGTGTACGGTAGACCGGGAGTCTATTCTTTTGTTTTCCCCTTTTCATAGGCAGGAAAATCCTCTTATGAGTGATGTATGTGTAGAATGACAGGTTAGGTTTTACTTTTCAAGCATATATTTCAATGCAATGCAGTTTCCCTTTAAAACTTCGTACGCACCTTTTACGTCACAGTGTATTTCCGTTGTTTTTACACAAATGTTGTTTACTGGAGTTTTTTTTTTCAAGTGCTTAAAATATTTTCAGTTGAACATAGGTTAGAAGCACAAAGAGTCTAATGTCAAATATAGCTTATCTTGGCGTAAAGCACCTGGCGAATTAAATAACTTTTCCTTCAACACACTAGCAGTCAATAAAACGAGGCTTCATTCACAAGAGATAAACTATAATCTCTATCAAAATAGTGTCTCGATATTTTAGTCTGCGATAGTTGTGTGTACTTGTGAATCTCTCTGCATTTTCTGGTTTTCGAACCAAACAAGGTATTATTATTATTATATATATATATTTTTTTTTTTGGACTTAAATCTGCTTCCGATTAAACCACCCAACAATAGTAAACAAATGTCACGTGCTCTTATTCCTCCCTCTTCTAACCGAACGAAAACAAAAACGGAACAAAAAAAAAAAGAACGTTTCTGTGACAAATTATTCCTTGCTGAAGTTGAATTACAATTTTTTGTTTCCCTGTATCAAACGAGAAGAAATATTGAAATGCACGTGAAGATTCAAACTTTCCCGTATCTAGCTGCGCGTGACTTTTTTCTTTCTTTCTTCTTCTTCTTCCTTCGATCTCTCGGGCAGGATGGTACCGAAGTCTTACACAGACAATGGCAGACACAGACAAACTGTCAGGATGCCGTCTCAGAGGACAATACCAGGTCTTCTCGTATCCTGATCCAGAATAACAAACTTTCGGAATAATTCTCTTTCGGTGTGTGCGTGCGGCACTGATAGCATGTATTGTACACGTGTGTTTGTGTGTTGGGGGAAGAACAAGGAAGAATAAGATTTGCATGTGTAGTTGATGCAGCAGTGGCGGCAGCAGTTGGCTGGGATAGGAGGCTAGATGACTCATCTTCCAGAGTAAGGAAAAAATCGAAAGAAAGAAAAATAAATGTCATAAAAATGGAACTGGTAAAAGTAAAGAGGCAGTGGCAAGTCCATGTGAGAGAGAGTGAGTGAAAAAGAGAGAGAGAGAGAGATTGGTCAGTTTGAATCTGGAAGATTGAGAAAGATGGAGGAGAAAGAAAATTAGTTTCAGGATTATGTCTAAAATTTTCACTCAAATTTCATGGTACTAAACAATAACAGCACTAATGAAGACAGGTGAAAAAGAAAACCCCAATAGCTCTAGGAGAATGGGATTACTGCTATGGTTAATATTATATTCAAGGATAAGATTTCATACAAATCCTTTACATTGAAATTTTCTAAGAATAAAAAAAAAAGGAAAAAAATAAATAAATAAATAAATTAAAAATTAATTACAATAATTTTTAGGCTTTGTGGCTGTAAGACTTAGTTCTACTAGCTTGTCATTTTATTTTATTTTTTTCACTGGCTAGTCTTATTTCAAGATATTTTTGCTCGCAGATGGCATCATAGCATCGAAGTTTAATATTTGGTAAGCCTGGACATTTTTTGATTGGTAAATTCTACGAACTTATAGCATTGTTTGACCCACTTAAAGCAAGGGAAAAATTCAAATCAGTAATTTTACATTCATATATGGGCATATTCAATATTGTCATCATGTTTAGATTTAGTGATGTCATTAAGCACCAAAAATTATTTTGATACAACTCTCTTTTATAACTTGTAAACAAATATTTGAAGAAAAAAAAAAAACTATTGATATTAATAAAATGACTAAGTTAGCAATACATAGGTACTATATGTACATTTCAATCCAAGCCATAGGATACATACATATCGATAATAATTTGGGGGCACTAGTAGTTAATACAGTCCAGTAGGACATATTTTCACATCATTGTATTAATGATGGAAGTTCGAGGATTTCATCATTTGGGAAGGGATAACAATAGAAGGAATCCTTACACAAAGGAAACATCTGGTGTGATATCCTAATGGAAAGAAAGGAATGAATAAAGTGAAGAAAATGGCATAAAAAAGATGGGAATTGGGGAAAAAATATGAATGATTAATAATGAGAAACAATGCTTCAGCAGCAAATAATAATGCAATTATATTCATTGAACAATATTTAGATCACACTAAAGCCTGCAGGGTTAGAATAAAGTATGAAGAATTATCAAAGACCAAACCACTCGTATACACAAAATTAAATAGCAGGAGCCTATCAAGCATGCTTTTTCTTGGCTTAAGGCTAGAAAAAAGGGGTCTAGAATGGTGTTGAGGCATGTCACGTGGAAGTATAAAACACTGAGAGAAAGAGAGCCTCATGGTTAGGCACTGAACTATGAAGATAGGGTATTTACTTTCCAAACCTTGCATAGTAGTAATAAATCAAATCTCACCTGGTATTATTGTTTTTATAACGACTTCAACAGACAGGGATACATTTCTGACTGTATCGACATGGATTTCCACCGCCCCCCCCCCTCGGAGAGAACAGTTGTTTTAAACATCACACTATTTACAACTTCTGATCAGTAGATGCATGCTATAATAATTCAACGTTTGCGGAAAGAAATATGTATCAGACAATCCTGTGACCCATTGAATCAGACTTTGAGAGAAAATTGGTTCAATTGAACATGACCGAAATGAACCTGGATTTTTTTTTACGCATTAGCAATTAGATAATTAAGGGAGACTACTCTGTGATTAGCATTAGATAGTTGTCTCCCTTGACAAATTGGTCATTGTTACATTGATGTGGTGAGCAAGAATGCAGAACCCAAACTATTATTATTAAGAGGCAATTTTTTTTTTTTTTTTTTTGGTGCAGTCTTCAGAAATTGTTGAGAGAGACCTTAATTCAACACCTCTGGCTACAATGCACTGTTTTGGCTACTCAGGTCACAAGCACATGAACAGAATTAAATTTTTAGTATCATAAAACTACATATAAATATTTACAGATAATTTGGTCTATGGATAAATGATACTGAAAAGGAATTTTAAACTCATTACATCAGATAAAACTTTTGGTAGAATTCACTAGTGAGCAGTTATTATGTCGGTCTTTTCTTATTCTTTATTATGTGCTCAATGAATTTATCCAATTAGTATCGTGAAAACTTTTTGCCTCCAAGTGGGGATTTTTTTTTCCCCAAATTCTTTGTGTTAATGTTCTTATCAAAGTCAGTACCCTGTCAGCTGCTCCATGACATTCATTGCTTTCAGAACCTTCACTTTAACAAACACAAACTTGAATTACTACTAGAGTGAGAAGATGTAGAACTTGCAGAATTATCTTGAAGTCTATCAGAAGTATACACAAGACATTTGTTCAATTTCAAGTGCCCAAAAGATGTTCACCGGATGCCATCTAAATCACACTTACCAGAGGTAAGCACATCACTAACTACTGTTAGTTACCAAAGCTGGAAAATTAAATCGCACCATTTTCAGTACAGCAGAAGTAATTAGCAGGATCTTAGCCAGCTGCTAGTGATAGAAGTCGTGCAGTCCAACTAATAACCCATATACCATTTCTTGTAGTAGTCCTCGATACTAAGTAATACCAACAAGCCAAGTTAATAATAGCCACAAGGTGTTTATAAAATTCCACACCGAAATGTCAACGAGAGAAAATGAATTCATTGATTTTCTTTGGTCCAAGTCAATTACTTCTGTAAAGCTTAGATTACATTCTTGGGTAGTGTAGATTGCTTCTTGATTGGTTCCAAAGTCATTCTTTCATGTTAAACAGACCCACTTATCGCAATTACAATACAAAAAAAATGATTTTTGGAATAATAATATTAGTCAGTTGCATAATTCTTGTTCAGATAATAAATTTAATGCAGTACAGGAAAGCCTGTTACCATATGCAAGATATACTCCAGGTAAAGAGTGTTCAGTACAGGGGAATGGCACATTTTCTTACAATTGCTTGGTAGAAAACTGAGACACCAATCTTTTCATGTATAACCGAAATTATTTTATACAATATTGAATTTCATCCTGATATCTGCAAAAACTTAAATGCACCCAAAATCTTCAACATTGGGAATGCGACCTGGGTCAGGACAAACAGAGATGCCTAATGACAGAGTGGATTAAGTAGTCAAGATACTGTCACACCAAGTGAACCACGACTGCATGCTGTGTAAAGCACGAGTGCGCAGTAGCCAGTATCGGGACAAATTATATTGCGTATATTACCAATTGCTTGTGCAAGGATGGCATGCAGCACCAGACTTTCCTATACTATGCATACTCTATCAGAAATTGAAAACAAAATACTGGCTCAAATTTGTACATACAAAAATCAATGTGACCAGAATTATGATTTCAACCCAGAACTCTGAACTAATCATGTGAAATGAAAGTTTCTATTTGATCATCACTTGATCAGAAATTTCTATCAGAAATTAATTTCACACATTAATGCACTGACTACTCACATTGACTTAGCAGATGCATAACCTTAACGTATGAATCACAGCTGCTAAACGATTAGATACATATTTCAGTAACAAAAGAGACTATGAAGAGGAGAAAGTGAAAATTTAGGTTGGTTCATTCTGGTAAAAATAAGATCTCAATATGAAAACATCTTCTGGAACCAGCTGGAATATTTTTTTCTCTTCAAAATTCATGTTAATGAAACGAACATGTGTTTTGATGGGAAATTTCTTCTCATTTTTGCTGTCTGGCTAATAAAGTCAAAAACTTACCAAAAGAATTGGAGGGAAACAAAAATCAAATATTCTAAGGCAAGACCTGCAAAGATTTGTAACTTGAATAAAAACATTCTAATTAAATCACTGATCATGCTCAGAATCAAATGCCATTAGATTGTTAGGACATGGAGGGCTGGAAATTACCAAGTTATGTTAGCTGATGGAAAACTGGCACTTTGGCTCTGGTTAGACTGGTCATTTGTCCATGGAATGACCCGGGAAGGACTTAGCCCTCAAAACCACTAATACCTTGGACCTAGCAGTAGTCAACCAAAATCACCACGGACAAAGACTCCATCTTTCTCTTATTCAATCCTTCTACCCTATTCTTAGCAGCAAATCAAATGATGGGCAAGTAGAACATAAAACTTCAGTATCTGAGCCCCCAGGATCCAAGAATGATCAGCACTGACAAAAAAAAAATAAAAATATGAAGAACTTGCAAAACGAAGGCAAACAAAAAGATCCTAGAAAGTGGCTTGTTCAGAGCAGAATGAATGAATAAAAAAATAAAAAAGGATCAGTCACAACAAAAATACACTAGTGAACCAAAGAAGGACCAATTTCTTGAAAGAGATATTTACATAGTCATCTTGGAGACAAATTCACCCCCCCCCCCCAAAAAGGTACCAGTACCACCAACATAACTATACAACAACTTCAACTCCTTCACAAGAATAAAAGACCCCAAAGAATGAAATAATTCAACAGGGAATGGGGATGTGTTTTGTGTTGACTTGAACAAAATCAAAGACCAGCTGAAGACTCCCAAAACTTTCCTCATACATCAAGACTCTTCACAGTGGTAACAAAGCTGGATAGGCCCAATTAGACTTCAATGGCTGAATTTATTTAGCCTATCATTGAGAGAAGCAACAAAGCCATATTCAAGGAGGAACCCCATATACAAGCACCTATCTCAGTACAAGGCAGATGAATTAACCTTTCTCTGGGACATTGAGTACAGACTAAAATGGGTCATGATCCCCTAGGGTTAAGCCATAAGAGTTCCAACTCCAGACATGTTTTTCTGGGTTACAAGGCTACTAATTAAGGATGTGTCAAGTTCATCATCAGTAGCAGCAGGTTTAAAATGCTCAAGGCCTGAAATTTGAGTTTAAAAATTGTAAAAGACCACTAAGGGGTTCTATCCCTGACCAGCATATTTTAGTAAATCATTCTTTGTTGGTGATGCATGCTCTTGTGTTTGCTAACCCAGCAGACACGCTGTGCATGGTTGATGCTACCATAATAAGTGACTAATTATGTTTTATTAAGGTTTATGCACTCAATGAGATACTAAATTTTTTACAGCAGATCAAGCCTTTCATAATGGCACCAAGGTAGGCAATTTTAGCAAATCAAAAGCTGACCTTGATCCCAATGAGTAAGTGCTAATAAAAGGGTACTAATAACCAGAATGTCAATGCTATTTGGGACTTCCAGTGTAGGCAACCTTCTTTTTCAAGATTATCCAGTCATATTGTTGTGTGTGGAAAAAAAAAAAGTTGTTGTCTATAGATTCTCTTCGGAGCAGACTATCTACTTGTCTTGTGGTAGAGGGGAACGAAGAACAACTTTTGTTTCTACGCATCTGCAGTCATTAATTCCGACTCACTGCATGGTTGTAGGTAACCCAAACATTCACTTTGATTTCTCCAAACCTGCCCGCTCACAACTTTTCTACTTGTGAGGAGAAATCAAACCAAGAGTAGCATCCTTCCATGTTATTGTCTCAAGGCCAGTGGGCCAACACAGCACATTCTCCCCCAAATTCTCACTGCTGCTATCATATGTCCCCCGCCATTCAAGTCTGGCTGTCAAAAAATTCACTTGAATTTTTCTATTGATTGGCCATTCTTCCAGTGACTCAGCACTTCGGTGCTAATCATCACCATAAGATCACTGATGTGCCCCCCCCTAATCCAACAAACCAACAGATTTGGTGGAGAAGTTTTGAAATGTGTTTCCAAGGCAGAAAATGTGGACTTGGACCACTAGGGGTCACTATGGTTTGATGGAACATCAACAGAAGTTTTTGGTAAGATGATCCAGGCTAGTTGAGGTAACCAAGTTTCCACATCATAGCATATTTTGATCACAGGCTTGTTCAGTTTCAAATAGTGCCAAATATAGATGTCTGGCTACTGAAACTTAAACGCTTCCTTGCTCAATGAGTGCGGTTTCAAGGATAAGCTAATACTAATGATACTAACCACGGTTGAATGGGAGCATTTGAAAAAAATAGGATCAGGTCATCAGCAACTGCTTTTAGAATATGACTCAAACCAAGATAGAATAGCAGAGACTATTTGGCGAGAAGGTTTACGGAACATAACCAGAGCAGAATTACCATTTTGGCTTATCAAAGATCAAGGTCTAGCAAAATTAAGAAGATCTCCTGAGGTGAAAAAAAATTAGCACCAGAACTGTGTCGGAGAGCTCAGAAGGCTAACTTCAGTGTCACATCACCAAATGGCCAACTACCACATACAAATAAAGGCACGTGCAAAAAGTTGAGATTACTTTGCAAAACTATGGAGTTCTATTCAGTTCAACACCTATCTGGTAGACTTTCCTCACTTGATGGGAGACTGAATACCCATTCAAAGAGAGATTAGGAAGGTGCTAAAGGAACAGCTGTGTCTCACAACCAATGGTATTCCCTATTAATTGTACTCGAGACTATTGCATGTTTGCCCATCTGCTGGCAACAATTTACAACTGGTTGGTTGGGGGTGGGTGAAATTGCTTTTCAAGGTCAGTCGTTGTGGGGGATGGCATCATCGATTTTAGGCCCTTAACTACAAGAATACAGATTTAAAGATTTTGGCAAAATTTGTGTCAAACCTCCTACAGACTGTTCTTGATAGTTGAAGGGTTAGGCTGGATCATCACTATCTCAAAGCTGATTTTTCCCCTCTCAGATTTCAGTTATTTTTTGCACCTAGATCTGTCTTCTGTATGTATTTTCTGGAGCTGTGGTGGTGATGATGAGCGGGGTAAGATCAAAACTTTTCACAGCATTTTGCTCAATTTGTCCGGGTTGTCCTCTTGCCTTTCGGCTACATGTATATTTGTTTGAACTCTTTCTGCACAGTGAGAGTGAAATCAATTTTACAACTCATCATTCAGCCTGCCACTTCTAACTTGACCAAACTGAATACCTACACCAATAACAGTGGTACCAATCTAAATTTTTTTTTTTTTTCAATTTTTTAATAGTCACTCCTAACACCGAATTCCAAGATTTGAAAAATAAAGAAAAAAAAAAAAAAAAAAGATCTAAATTGGTAGCACTGAACTTAGAAGTTGAATGAAAAATTATCTAGATTGACAACACTGACCAGCAATTTCTCTGAAGATTTTTTTTCTACACCTGTGTCACCTTCATGTATTTGCACCTACTTATAGCAACTTATTTCTGTATGACACAATGGTACTTTAGGGAAAATATGCTTTTGAAAGATAACCATAGAAGACTATTTATATTCTAAATCAAATTTCCTCCTTGGCAAAGGGGAATTTTATGATCTGAAATTTACATTGTTACCTATCCTGATTGGAAGTTATCTATGGCAGGATATAGTCACTTGATATTCATCCTGATTTGTTATCTTTAGATTGGGGAAAAAACTTATTAATAAGCAACAAAAAGTAAGTAGCTTTAAATTCAACAGTTATTTGCTGTAAAGGAAACAATATATATATATATATATAAGGTGAAGATTTGCTACACAAACATGTTTATGTTTCTGCCTGTATCAAGTAATGAATAACTCCCACTCATAGTGACACCCAAAAGATTCTCACCAAATTCCCCAAACTAGAATCTAAAAACAAATACAATCATTTGCCTGATGAGGCCCAGAGAGGGCAGAAACAAACTTGTTTGTGTAGTGAATCTAATTCCTATTATATATTTCCAGCTCTACAAACAAAGTATTGCTAAAAAAATCATAGAAACGTTTATTAAACAAAAATATCGATATGTTAGGCTATTGCTTCTTAACAAATCCTTCATTTAGGTCTATACAATTCCAAAAGTGTTGTTTCCATCTTCCTAACCCTCCTCTGAAGAATTCGCTCAAAATGACAGTTTTGGCATCATCAAAAGATTGTTCCTTTGAAATGTTCTTTGAGTTTTTAAGACAAAAAAATGTCTGAAGGGGAAAGATCACAGCTTTAGGGTAGATTGAATAAGTTTCACCAATGCAATTCACATAGAATAGACCTTGCTAGAAGAATGAGAGGTGCATTGTTGAAAAGGGAAAAATTCCTTCGTTCAACTTACCCAGCTGTTTTCTTATCAATGCAGTTTTTCACTTTCCAGAAACTTCTTTAAAAGCCCCCCCCACCCGTGATGTTCCTCTGAAAAAGTTGCCATCTCCTTCTGAGCTGACCTTTCTGCCTTGAATTTGACTGACCCAGCAAACCCCTCCTGAAGCCTCTTTGTTATGCTATGATTTATTCCATAACATGGAATTCATCTGCTTCAATCTTATTTGAACTCATCGAACTGTAAGCTTACTGAGGCCAAGATGTTAATTCAAAATTGAAACCATATGAGATCCCAACTTCAGCAGCTATCATGGCAATGGTAATTTGACTATCTTCTCCAACTGGTTTCTGGACTTCAGCTACAGTTTCTTCATTAGTCAAGGTTGATCATCTCTTAACTGATCTCTAAGGTCTTCCTAAGATGCTAGATCCATATAAAAAAAAAACAACATTGTTCTACTGGGGGGGGGGTATCCCTGTTAAAATATTGCAAAGTTTCAATGATTTGGAAAGTTTTCCACGAGAGCTTTACTGAAAATTTGATGTCAATCCTGACCTCAAAATAGTTTTCCACGTGGCACAAAAAGTGTCCTTTTTAAGAATCATACATAAGAAATTATGACATGAATTTATGACAGAGATCATGCTGGTTCTATATCGTCCATCTTATAAAAATATATCAGTCCTTCAAAAACATTCTCCATTTGAGATATTTGAGCAATTCATGAGAAAATGTCCAAGTGATTAGTCCATACATATCAGAAGAGCTGTATTCAGAAGCACAAATACACTGCAATGGTTAATTTGGAATGACGATCATCTTTGCACATTCATTCTTATATTATTAAAAAGTAGATATAAATAATATTAACATCAACCATTAAAGAAGGTGTCGATGGATATTTTCATTTCTACTCTTGCTTTTCTTCCACTTGTCACATGATTTGATGCAATTATGCCTTTCACAGCATCACAAAAAAAGGGGTCGGGGGGGGGGCTTTTCAATGTTCTTTTAGATTGACATCAGCTGCATATAACTGTGTTAGCCCTACGGCTTTTACCATTCATTTTGATCACAGATAAACTAAATAACTGTGTATAATAATGCTAGACAAAACATTTATAAGGTGGTGAGAGGAGGAGAGAGAAGCAGAGAGAAAGAGAGAGAGGAGAGAGAGGGAGAAAGAGGTGAGAGAGGGAGAAAGAGGAGAGAGAGGGAGAAAGAGGTGAGAGAGGGAGAAAGAGGAGAGAGAGGGAGAAAGAGGAGAGAGAGGGAGAAAGAGGAGAGAGGGAGAAAGAGGAGAGAGAGGGAGAAAGAGGAGAGAGAAAGAGAGACAAAGAAAGGGAGAGAGAGAAAGAGAGACAAAGAAAGGGAGAGAGAGAAAGAGAGACAAAGAAAGGGAGAGAGAGAAAGAGAGACAAAGAAAGGGAGAGAGAGAAAGAGAGACAAAGAAAGGGAGAGAGAGAAAGAGAGACAAAGAAAGGGAGAGAGAGAAAGAGAGACAAAGAAAGGGAGAGAGAGAAAGAGAGACAAAGAAAGGGAGAGAGAGAAAGAGAGACAAAGAAAGGGAGAGAGAGAAAGAGAGACAAAGAAAGGGAGAGAGAGAAAGAGAGACAAAGAAAGGGAGAGAGAGAGAAAGAGAGACAAAGAAAGGGAGAGAGAGAGAAAGAGAGACAAAGAAAGGGAGAGAGAGAGAAAGAGAGACAAAGAAAGGGAGAGAGAGAGAAAGAGAGACAAAGAAAGGGAGAGAGAGAGAAAGAGAGACAAAGAAAGGGAGAGAGAGAGAAAGAGAGACAAAGAAAGGGAGAGAGAGAGAAAGAGAGACAAAGAAAGGGAGAGAGAGAGAAAGAGAGACAAAGAAAGGGAGAGAGAGAAAGAGAGACAAAGAAAGGGAGAGAGAGAAAGAGAGACAAAGAAAGGGAGAGAGAGAGAAAGAGAGACAAAGAAAGGGAGAGAGAGAGAAAGAGAGACAAAGAAAGGGAGAGAGAGAAAGAGAGACAAAGAAAGGGAGAGAGAGAAAGAGAGACAAAGAGAGAGAAGAGAGAGAAAGAGAGAGAGAAGAGAGAGACAAAGAGAGAGAGAAGAGAGAGACAAAGAGAGAGAGAAGAGAGAGACAAAGAGAGAGAGAAGAGAGAGACAAAGAGAGAGAGAAGAGAGAGACAAAGAGAGAGAGAAGAGAGAGACAAAGAGAGAGAGAAGAGAGAGACAAAGAGAGAGAGAAGAGAGAGAAAGAGAGAGAGAAGAGAGAGAAAGAGAGAGAGAAGAGAGAGAAAGAGAGAGAGAAGAGAGAGAAAGAAGAGAGAGAAGAGAGAGAGAGAAGAGAGAGAAAGAGAGAGAGAAGAGAGAGAAAGAAAGAGAGAAGAGAGAGAAAGAAAGAGAGAAGAGAGAGAAAGAAAGAGAGAAGAGAGAGAAAGAAAGAGAGAAGAGAGAGAAAGAAAGAGAGAAGAGAGAGAAAGAAAGAGAGAAGAGAGAGAAAGAAAGAGAGAAGAGAGAGAAAGAAAGAGAGAGAAAGAAAGAGAGAAAGAAAGAGAGAGAAAGAAAGAGAGAGAAAGAAAGAGAGAGAAAGAAAGAGAGAGAAAGAAAGAGAGAGAAAGAAAGAGAGAGAAAGAAAGAGAGAGAAAGAAAGAGAGAGAAAGAAAGGAAGAGAGAGAAAGAAAGAGAGAGAAAGAAAGAGAGAGAAAGAAAGAGAGAGAAAGAAAGAGAGAGAAAGAAAGAGAGAGAAAGAAAGAGAGAGAAAGAAAGAGAGAGAAAGAAAGAAAGAGAGAGAAAGAAAGAGAGAGAAAGGAAGAGAGAGAAAGAAAGAGAGAGAAAGAAAGAGAAAGAAAGAAAGAGAGAGAAAGAAAGAGAGAGAAAGAAAGAGAGAGAAAGAAAGAGAGAGAAAGAAAGAGAGAAGAGAGAGAAAGAAAGAGAGAAGAGAGAGAAAGAAAGAGAGAAGAGAGAGAAAGAAAGAGAGACGAGAGAGAAAGAAAGAGAGACGAGAGAAAGAAAGAGAGAAGAGAGAAAAAGTTAAAAAATCTATTGTTAAACTAAATTACAAGATGGTATTGCTTCTGCTGGTGATATCACTTTTGCATATATTAACCATTATGACAATTCTCTTTAGGGAGGTTGACCAACTAGATAAATTCAGAAAGTACTGGCTCCACAAGGTCTACAATTGAGAAGTCAGTTGTTAAAATGCTGTTGATGAAGTGTCAACATTAGTGTTATCATTAACTCTAGACCATATTGATTGAATAGAAGGATTTGGTTGTTTAAAAAGCCTGGACTATCAGTGTTGTGTGTAAACTCAATGATATTAAAAAGTAAATTCAATAGTGAAATCTTGTGTAGACAATTTTGAGACGTGAGTTACTATAAAAGACAAAAAACAAATAAACTGAGGATTGGTAATACTTAGCTTGATCAAATGATGGTGGGAAATTGGACCAGAATTTACTCAGTTAATAAGGCCAAAGCATTAATCAGACAAGGCTTTAGAATAACACACATATTAGAAAATCTGTGCCACATTTGTATGGACATATGCTTATCAGGAATTATATCAGCTAAGATATCTCCGAGATAATCCTCAGTAATTTCTATAGTTGTTTTCATCTGGTCTCATCTTTATTCGAAATGGTATGAAGTTGAAAAATAGACATTTGTGCTCACTTAACAGTCATCTTTTATGTCATTCATTTTTTTTTCTACATGAAGAAACAAAAAAAAACAAAAAAAGGCCCAAAAGCAAAGGACAGTCTTCATCTTGCCACCAAATGAAAGCTTATGTTGTATCAATCCTCGAAAGGTCAATGAAAAAAAGAAAAGACAAAGACACTAACAAAATTGAAAAATGAAAGAAAAAAAAAATTGATTCAATGATGCTTTACTTGAAAAATATTTTAAAGGCATGAATATTATACATGATCTTTTCTTGAATTAGATATGCTCTTTTGCCACAAAAATTTTTGTAAAATTCAGATTAGATGAGAATGTAAGCTTCAAATCATACATATTAAACTTATTTAATCAGTATGAAACTCATATAGACAGTAATTATAAATTAAAAGTAGCAGTGAATTTTAGAAATTATGTTTAGTATTATGCATGTATAGAAAAACTACTGGACAACTCTGAAGGGAAAGACCAAAAAGAAAAAAGAAAGAAAAAAGAAAAAAAAAAGAAAAAAAAGAAAAAGAAAAGTGCTCTAATTTATTTGTTTTTTATATCAAAATACAAGTGATTCTTAGAAAATCCTTCTAAAAAGTTGATTTGGAGAAGTATACCAAGTTGAGATTGAAGTCATACTGATTATACCTACCAGACTCTTTTGTTCACTTTATCAGGTGCACCATTTATTTCTTCTCCGAATATAAAAGAATGTTAACATAGGTTCATGTTTGCATGATCAACAGAAAAACATTCAAAATGAAACAACTTCGTGTATTATTCCCACTTGATGAGTCACACCAATATTTACCATCACACAAAATGTTACCCGATTTAGAATAAATAAATGGAAGTACATTTTCATTGCAAATTGAAAAAAAAAAAAAAAAAAAAAAATACATTTGTCCCTTCCTTAAATAACAGCTGATTATTAGAGCGTAAAAATTTTCTACCGGAGTATAGGTGCTTTCGAAATTAAAATTCGTACAAGTTACTTCATCTTCCGGAGAAAGAGGTCGTAGAGTGTCATACTTTCTTTGTGTAAAAATCAACTCTATACTTCCGTGAATGCAGTATTCAGTTTCAAAAAGAAAAAAAAAAAAAGAAAAAGTGTTTAGGAATTTACTTCCTTTATGAAATCGAACCTTAGAATCTGTACAAAAATTTACATTTTGTTTTTCCGCCCTTGTCTTGGGACTTGGTTGAACATCTAAAATGCATGACTACAGATGGAGGAAATGTTCAATTGGATGACACATGATTTTGAAAAGATTTTGACATCCTTAATCAGATGTATTACAATATTGGGGAGTGTTCTTTTGATCATTTATCATTAAGTTAACAATCCAGAAGTTTCAGAACAAATCAAATTATTACATAGTGGAGTGTTGGGAGTGATCATCTAATGAAGGAGAAAAAAAAAAAAAAAAAGTAGGTTTTGACTCCAGTTGACCATTGACGGGGAGTGGCGATGAATACGTAAATAGAACCAAAGGAGATGCATTTTCGAGTAAATGAATGAATTTTCAGTGCTATACTAGGTGTGCATATGCTCTCATGTTATGGAACACTCGACAAGAGGTAACAGAAAACAAAAACAAAATACAAACACTACAAAAAGTGGAGCCTCTTTACCAGGGATTAGGTTCTTGTCTATTTGGCTGTGCTCTAACTATGAGGGGAAAAATGGAGAACAGATCTTATGGAAGAAGGAACTAAGGAACATTACTTTTCAGCAACTAGAAATGAGGGTTTACTCCAAAAATAATGCATAAATCTAATTTCTCAAGCAAGAGCTGATTTTATTTATATAAACATACATGCACACACACATATATATAAATAGTAGAATGTGGATTCGCTACACAAACTAGCTCATGTTTCTGCCCTCTTATACTGCTAGCCTGATTTGTACCACATACACTCTGTGTGTGTGTGTGTGTATATATATATATATATATGTGAGAGATATACAGATTGTGTACATATATATATATAAAAATGCAATTTACCATTTTTATAAATCGAAACTCTTATTTGAAATTATCTTGTATTATCACAGTTAATATATCACTTGGCCAAGACAATGTGAAAATAACAAACAAAGAAAAAGGGGCAGCTGCAGAAATCAAACCGGCATCAGATAGGATAGGGTAGCCAATTCAATTCAACATATCATTGCTCTTTCCATTGAGCAAAACAGTAACTAGTAAAGCACAGGCACAAATAACACAAGTATCAACTCCAAATTCCCATTTTTGCTTATTAACGGCCCATACCTGCTCTATTGATTACATGGTTAAACCAATCACATAACATTCCCAAGTCACTGGTAAAGGTTCTTGAAAGTCTTGAAACAAATAGAATATGATTTACCTTAGAGGGGGACTATGAGTCACTCATACTTAAGCAGTTTTTGTATCTTTGTATCTGCAAAAGAAAGAAAAAAAAATCTAGAAATATTTAAAAAGCATTTGGAAATCTACATAATACTAACAGTTTGGTTTTGATTATTTTCGTGTGACCTCTAAGTCTGCTAATTGGTGCATTGTAGCCAGAGATATTGGATAAGTACCCCTAAAATACACCAATGTGAAGAATGCAAAAAAGTCTGGGTGATTTGGAAAATTATAGTGCGGGGGGGGGGGGGGATCAGTGTTCAAGTTCATGCTCACCCTGATAATAAAGATTCAATTTCTAGCTATAACACTAAAAATCAGATTCCACTATGTGATCTTTAAGTAGCTGAAACAGAGCATTGTAGCCAGGAATTGAATTAAAGGATGCCAGAAAAAAAATCACAATCAAGAGTTTTTTCTCATATTGTGAGAAATTATTCTCTACAAATGTAAAATTGTCTATTTCATGAAAATCTCAACACTAATGATTGAAAATAGCATATTTGTTAGAGCACTGAACTTGAGGTTAAATTGTCACACTATCAAAAGGTTATTGTCAAATCTTATGTATACCACAGCACATACAGGATCAAATAATGTAGCCTTGAGGATGAACAAGTAGTTTGTTTAAAATACTGACAAGTTTTTTTCTCAAAGCCTAAGTTAGCTTTATGTTCACTACATATATGGACCTCTACTTCAGTATGTGTATATTCTTATACGGTAATATTTGGCTCAAACATCAAAACTTATAGCTTTGAGGAATGATTCAAAATTGATAATGTTTTTAAAGAGACTTTGATACATGCAATTTTTGATTGAAAAATCTTTTTTATAAAAAGTAAGCAATCAGTATTTCAAGCATATTTTAATCATAAAAGGTTTTTGATGAAGTGAGAAACAACATTAATATGACACTGTAAGACCCTACGGTCAACATAGAGAAGTTACTGGCCCCTGTAGCCACCATAGAGCAATACATTTGATTTCTCCAGTCAGAAGCCAGCGATGGGCTTAAAAAGAAAAAAAAAAAAAAAGAAAAAAAATATTGATAACTATGACTACAGTATAGAAATGGAAAGTTTCATCGTTTTGCTTCAAGGTCCTATAACTATCAGTTTAGGGTTGTGCAAGTTTCACATTAGATTTAACCCTATCTACTATCAAAGCATTTTTCTAATTTTTAAAAATTTTCCCCTCTCCAAAGGTTTTCTGGGTGGGATGGATTGTCCAACCAAGTGTGACTGCTAGTTAAATAAAAGAATTTTATACACAACTTGGATTTTCCAATGAATCAATAATACATAGTCATAGACTCCAAACAAACAAAAAAAAGGTACAAAATGAATTTCAAGTGAATGAAATAAAACAGGAAATAATGAATGCAGAAGTGATACAATGTGAATACTGAAGTGAAAGATTTGTACATAAACCTTAGAATTATCAGATACCAATCCTGTTTGAAACAATGAAAGTATAAGTGTAAGACTTACTGAAGAAGAAAGAAAAGTTGAATAGGAAATAGATTTTCCAACTCCCAAGACAAATTGCAATTCATGTCTTAGCTGTTCAACGGGTAAATACAATAAATTTCTCTTTTTCAACGATTTTTATACGCATACTTTTTTTTAAATCAGGCAAAATGGTCTTTGTAGACTTGGCAAACAAGCCAGATGCAGTTGCATCAGCCACACTTTGTAGCTGCATTCAGTACACTTTAGCAATTAGAGGCTTGTTTGGATAGAGCAGTTTCCCCAGTAAATAATACCTTACACACCCCACCAATAACAAGGCATACCTGTTTTATGATACAACTCGGTGGTGGTGGCACCTTTGCCAGTCTGGCCGTTTGCGTATTGTATTGACATACAAGATTTACTTTTCCTTACATGTGTTGATAGTGCCCAGCTATGCATGGTATACCAGACCACTGATTTCAATTTTTGACTAAATATATTGTGCCAATGCAACAAGATAGTTTGGGATGAATGAGTACAATTAAAATGCTGCACCATTTTTTAGTTGGTCAACTGAAAGATTGACTTGTGACCTGGCACAATTTATTCCGATTTAGCTCCAGTGATTGTCCATCATCATCATCAGTCTTTTAGCGTCCGTCGTTGGACATAGACCTTCCCCAGGATTTGCCACACTTCTCTATCATGGGCGTCACAGAGCCAGTACTCCCTGAACTTGTCTAGCTCGTCTCTCCATCTAACATTTTGCCGGCCTTGGTTGCGCATGTGGTCTCGGGGGATCCATGTTGTGAGTCGTAATGTCCATCGATTGTCTGCCATTCTTGCAACATGGCCAGCCCACCGCCATTTGAGATTTTTTATGGATTCTATGATGTCTAACTCTTGTCTTTTCCCGGATGTACTGTGCTGTCTTGTGGTCTCTCCATGTGAGGCCCAGCATTATTCTTTCATGTGCACGTTGCATGGTTCTCAGCTTACGGGTCTGTTTCTTGGTTAAGTTCCATGTTTCAGCTCCATAACTGCCTACTGGGAGGATGCATTGGTTATATACCCTTCTCTTTAGGATTAATGGGATCTTATTATTTTTGAAGGTTGAGCTAGCTCTGCCAAAGGCTTACCATCCTAGTGTGATTCTTCGCTTGATTTCTTCTTTTGAGGGTCACATGGAGATTTGTTGCCCTAGGTAGATGTAGTGGTCTACTCATCTCAAATACACTATATTAAAACTTTATGAACCACTTGAACTTTTTAACCTTTTCTTTTTTTCTTTATTCAATGCAATTTTAGCGAATTCCCCAGAAGAAAATCAATCATACTACTGCCTTATTCAACTACTCTCAAAATGTCATTTTTCCTGACATTGATGTAAATGAAACTGATCATTATGGTAACCAAAAGCTTCTCTATATATACTCTGAATTAAAAATTGCTTGCAAACATCCTATACCAAAAATTTTCAGGACTTTAAAACATCCAGGAACTCTCAACTGTCTCAGAAGACTAATAGAGTTGCTAGTAGCCACTGATTTATTATAACCTACAAGACGAAGAAGTAATGCACGTACTGTATATCCCGGCATATAAAACACCCCCAAATCTAAGGTGCAATTCAAGTTTAGTCCAATATTTGCAGATTCAATTAATCCTCCAGAATAAGGCAGCAATGTGTCCATTAGACTAGAGTTCATAGAGTTTTAAAAGTCTAATATGATCCATTAGAGAATATTTCTTTGTGATTGAAACAACTGGATAATAGCAATGCTATCAATAGAGCCTACTTCATTGAATCTGTCAGCACATACATAACACTTTAAAAAGAAAATGGGAACAGGGCATTCAAAGGCAATAGAAATTAGTAATTGAACTATCAATGATTGTACAGTGCATACAGGGAGATCAGTCACGTAACAAATATGATCAAAAAATAACTAGATCACTACCACACCATTAAAATCATTCAGATTTCTCTTTCCATGAAACTTTCCAGTAATAAATGATCCTAACTTGTTCCTTGATTAATTCTCCATCAATTGATGTCTTTTTTTTCATACCAAAGTATGGTAGATAATGTTTCGACGAAAGTTTTCACAAATAAAGATCGCCTCATTGCACAACATGCAAATGGTCTGCCAAGACATCCCAGTCTGTTTAGCTCTCATACAGAATCCCCCCCCCACTCCAATGTTAGAATAATGAGACATCATTTTCACCAGGATTCTGCAAGCTTTGTTCCTAACTGCCTTAGGTTATACTTTTGTCTCCTGGGTATCAATATCAATTAACATTTCTGGAGTAAAATAAATAATGATAATCAAAACATGCAGAATTGTATAACCAATTGCATTGACATTTAATGATCTAAGCATCATCATAAACTTTTACGTGAGAAATTTTGGATCAGAGAGTTTTGCTTACGCCGATTGGATCCTACTGCTCTGTTCCAGAGATGCCAATACAGCTGTTTTTAGATCAAAATTTAGCCCCTTTTAGTTCAGACAGCCAGAGTGTCTATTAACATCAGCAGTAACATCCTCATGATTATCAGTTTGTTATACTTTTCTCACAGCTAGCCCATAAAGTACAAGAGACAAAAAATTACTATGCCAAACGTTATTCAGAAGTAAAACCAAGCATATTGATACTCACATCCATTGAAAATGGTCTCTTCAGCTGGTCACTTCAGTGTAATGGAATAGAGAAGTGAACAGCAGCAATTATTATAAGAGATTCTTTAGAGTTTGACCAGAAAACAAGTACTTCAGGAAAAGTGGATATGATGACTGTTGGGAGTACAATGAAACATCAGATCATGTTTACCCGATGATATCAAGTACTGCTCTGGTTGGTTGATATTGAATGAGTGACCATTTCAGACTGACTGATGTTGCAAAGGACAAGAAAAATTTCAAAACCAACAATTTACCAATTGTAAAGCCTGATTCTCAGTTTCAGGTGAGAATTTCTTTAGTGTGAATATAGGGAATGAATAACTCAAAGATATACTTAAATCAAATGTATAAACTTCAATTTCATGAACTGTTGGATATCGCACCAAATGACAGTGAAATTGAAAAATTTTTTTAAATTCACCCAAAGATCAAAGTAGTATCTTTGATCAACAGTTACCCCCCTTTGTTATAACTCTTTTTTTTTCATATGAATTCAAGAGTTAAATCAAGGTAAAGTAAAATTCAGTAATGATTAATTAGTTGTTATGCCTAAATTGTTAATGTGTAAGTTTAATGATACAAAACTAATAGCCATAGTCGGAATATCATGGTAAGGTTTTTATTTGATTTTTCTTCTAATTAGAGAAAATTTCATGATAGTATGCAACATTTCCTGGAAAACGATCTTGAAGATAGATGCAGTAAAATACATTACTAGCACTTGTGTGTTACCAGGAAACAAGTTAGGAAAATTTTGGTAATTAAATTAATTCTGTGAATAAACAAATTTTCAGAAGGTAAGTGATAACTTGCTGTAATCATGAAATGAATATTTAGAGGCTTAGAAGGAATGCCATCATAGAATTTTTTTTTCTATGAAGTTTTTCAATTTATTTCCTTTAAATAAATTAGCAATTTCATGTTGAACATTGTATTGTGAGATATTGCAGAGGAGTTTAGATTTTTTTTTTTTAGATACCCCCCCCTCTTCTTTTCCTTAGTTGACAGAAATCAGATATTTTTTTAAAAACATGTTATTAGCTCCCATTTATTATTGATCTCCACACTGGGCTTATTTACTAGAATTGTTTCAATATCCCAAGTGACAATTTCTTAGTCCTTACTTTCTAGCATGGTTCTGTGAATTACAGAGACTAATTTCTGAAGACAGGTATTACCTTTTCTGATCCACAGGTTATGAGCAGTGCCTTATCTTAATTCCCAACAGCCTACGTCCTAATTGTACTCAAGCACATTTAGTTTATGGTGAATGGTTTCAGTCTCATCAGCAGCATTCAGTTTTCAATCATTATTTTCTTGAATGGCTGCGTAGAGCTGTACTACACTTTCAGAATTTTCCAACATTGTACCATCCAGAGACTCTGTATTGTTCATGTATATAAAAGACCAACAACACCAGGGGAAAAAAAAACCTGAAGAGCTCAACTCAAAATCTGAAACAAAAATAATAGTTAGTAATCCCAAGTTCCAACAATACGTAATGCCAGCAAGTGCCAGTTGACTAGTAGGATTTAACATGCCATAGTTTCCAACATTCTTTCCCACTCAGTTCGTCCAATATTATCTGCAATTTGTTTTTACAAATCCAAGCTGCTGAGTCAACTGGTTTAGGATGGAGAATTAACATACAGTCAACAACTCATAAAAAAATACTTTCCTGTTTTCTCTCCGCTATTTCCAGCAAGCCTTTCTCACATTACTGAGAAATACAATTGTTAATTTCCAATAAACTAGGGTCTATTCTAAAAATATTTGTTAATGTACTATTCTTTTTGGTTTTTATTTACCTGTTTTGTTATAGCTTCGTTTTAAATTGTTAATATTACAATATTTTCACATAAAATTCTCTCATACAAAACTTGTCTGTCCCTAGACACTTCAGATAGAAAAAAAAAAAAGCTTCTTAAATAATGAGGAATATGGTTCTTGAGGGTGGGGACTCGTGAACAATTTATGTACTATAACAATTCATCCACAATAATTTATCTACAGATAGATTTTATCCACAAAAATTGTTGTAGACAAATTCAGACATCAAGGAATACATAGCAAAAGTGATATTTTGCAAGAAAATGCAATAAGATTTTGTACAATATTCTTTATTTTTCCCCTCAAAATACTGCATTGAGTGAGTTTGTATATAATACTCAATGCCGTTGTTCTAATGTAAAATCTTTAAAAGTGAATTTCATATGAGACTTTAATCTCTTGTTTCCTGACAAAAATTCATTTCAACCTTAGGCAAAGTATTTTTTGTTCTGTTTTAAACACTGGGCAACAATGATAATAAACTCAAATGAATCAGATTTTTTTTTTTTTTTTTTAAATTTGTCAGTCCATTTCTATCACATGAAATTAAGCAGAAAAATAAAATTGGCCAATAAATGTCATTGATAATCCAGGAATTTAATATCAGCCAAAGACTACAAGGTTCAATAGGTACCTGATAAAGATTTATATCCAAAAATTGATTATACGTAATCAAAAATACTATTTATACAGGAAATAATTATTCATAATTAAAGCACCCATGCCATCAAAAATGACAGCGTACATGAAGATGATATTTTATTAAGTTCTATACCAACTGTCAAAATGAAATGAATTAGATAACATTATAGAAGTCAATGAATGCCACTTCTATATCAAGATCTAAATCGAGGACACAGAACTGGAGGAAGTAGATCACTACATCTACCTAGGACAACGAATCTCCATGAGATCCTCAAAAGAAGAAATCAAGCGAAGAATCACACTAGGATGGCAAGCCTTTGGCAGAGCAAGCTCAGCCTTCAAAAATAATAAGATCCCATTAATCCTAAAGAGACAAATACAAATATAATATTCTTGTAATTGGAATATACTACAACAAAAATTAATTTTGTAAAAATAACCAGAGCCACATTTGCAATTCAATGGATTGTTTATTCAGTTATTAATTAGTGAAAATATTCATTCAGCTCATTAACTCTATAAAGACATACACATTAGCAAGCTTATCTATGGTACCATTGAAATATTATCCACTGGTTTATTCAGACTAGTGCCCTTATCTTCGTTGTTATTACCACAGAGTTTTGGCTGCTCTACTCTCGAGTTTCTTCAAATGTACTCGGTAATCTTCTGGGAATTTTGAACCAAACCCTTACTCCAAAGGGGAGGTATCAATTATTTATCCCTGCGGTATCACTTGTCTATCTCCTTTACTTAATCAGTGTATATGATTTTTTGGCTCTACCTGACCCAGGGATTGAATTCACAACTGCCAGACAGATTACCAGATATGCTCAACCAATGTCCTGCGTGGAAATTACAAGTTACATTCTTTTACACAACTAACTATTTTCCTTGTATTTTGTAGCTCTTGAAAATAGATTATTGATAAAAAAAAAATAAAAAAAACCCTGACAAGTTGACCTAACCTCACGACCTACAGACAGCTGAGACTGAAATGAACTTGATCTATTAAATGCCTCATACTCCTCCAAAGCAATTGTGCTTCAAGACATTTTTCTTTACACTTTAGTTTCTGATTATGTTGTGAAGCAGGTGGTGAAACCCACTCATATATAATCATGCTTGCCTAATTTCTCAAGTCTGACAAAAGACAAGCATAATGGAGTCAGAGAGGAAAAAAAAGAAATTCAAAATAATATAACCACATCAAAGCTAATAAATTCGGTACTGATGCAAATATATTATTTACAGCTGAGGTTTCATTCATTCAATCTGGACTTTTCAATTCAAATCCTTTTTGATAGTCACTAGTTAATCCCCGAGGAAAAATTCTGATATATTTGAATTTCTAGATGATTTTTTTTTTCTGAATATAAACAACTAAACTCAAGTGATTTCAAATGGTGGATAGGAGATATTATCTGTCACAGACAGAGAAACAAACTAAAAAGAAAAATTCTGCATTACTGGCAGCTGTTTAGCTCAATGGTAAGAGCATTGCTATGTTGAAATGGTTACCTTAATGGTGACAAGTTTGATTCTTGCAGCAGCCCCATTCTCTTCAATTGTTCATTCTATTTATGTTGTCTAAATTGAGTGATATGTCAACTGTGTAATGACAGGAGACCATTTCAAATTAGTTTTTATGGAATAAAACCCAATTTATAAATCATTCTGTCTAACCAAGTATGTCCATTTCTTGATAGATAGATGTCCATTAGAACAAAAAACATTTCCACTGTTGAAAATTCCTAGATACAGAAGTTCTTCAGTAATTGAATGAAATTTCTAATCCTTGTTAAAAATGATAATTTCAATAGTTATCATGATAGAACTTGGGTACCTGAATGGTCATATTAAAAAGAAATTTAATAAGTTACTACAGCTCGATATCATAACTAAATACCAAGTCATTTTGTAGAGAACTAGTTATTAGCACTCAAATTAATGTATAAAGTATGTTTTTCTACATTTTAATGTAAAATTGTGATGAATATTTTTTCCATTTTCATGGGAGTTGAGCTTTGTTGAAGCAAATTGAACGTACACCCAGCCAAAAGTCTGAGTTCTTAAGGCTGATAATATTGCTATTTGATTTTTTTAAATAACCCCGATGACCGTCTTTTTTGACTGGAAAATTAACTTTTGGATTAGCAACTTCTGAGGTAACTTGTATGAGAGAGTGTTCATTTTCCATTAGATATAGCCAATGATAGAATTTAAAGTTTTTCTTCTAACATTCAAGAAATAAGGTTAAAAATTGTATAAAAAAATTTTGGACAAAGTAGGGATGTTGAGGAACTGAAACTAGAACCATCAAACTAGACAAAATGTTGGGATAAAGATGAGTGTTCATATAACATCCTATTATTAATGGAGTTTATGTAAGGATGTAACCGAAACTATTGCTGATAAATTGATGTCTGCTCATTCTATATGTTGGCTTTGTACACAGTGGGTAAATGAATGGTACTTTGTTAGTTGACAATATTTTATTAATTCAATCGATTTTTAACATATTGTAGATGAATTGTTGGAAATAAGATTATGATAAATCATGTTTATTCTCGATATTTCTTAAAACCATTATATCATTTAGTATTTGATATGAAATATATGCAAATCAACACTCTCTGTCAAGATATCATTTACATGTAGTGTAGTATATAATGCTATTGACAGCAAAGTTCACATTCACTTGCCATGGCAGAACATATACTGAAATTGGAATGATACAAAGAATATATCTTCTATACATTAATAATAATCCAAACATAATGACATAACCAAAACTAAGTGGATGAGTACATTGTTTCAAAACTATAAATACATTTGTTGATGTATGAAAAAAATTCAACCAAAACAAATAATTTTAGGTGTTAAAAACCAGAAGAAAACAAATCTAGGTAAATATCAATCATAATCAAGTAAATAATTTCCAGTCAAATTTAAAAAAAACGAATAACAAATAGACCAGTCGAATTTCACAAAAAAAAAAATTTTAAATGACCAAACCAGGCAGTGAATACACCAACGAATTGGACACCAAACAAAGCTCAATTTTATATAGAACAACAGTAAAAAGGGCGGTATTCAAGCAAAAATGGATGATTTCAAAACTACATCGTCTTCATTCTAATTTCAGAATGATCGGCCACAACACTAAAAGTGGAGGAAGAATTTCAGGTTCAATTTTATGGTGTTCAATTCTAACAGCTTTTTGGTAGGTTGTTTGTAAAACTGCTAAAACTGATTGTTACGTGCTACAGGGTGACTACCCTAATCGTTGAGGGCTACAAAGTGGCTACCTGCAGAGCTAAAGATAGTGACCTAGTGGTGAGTGCCGCTCATCAGAGCAAGAGTTCACCCTTCGGAAAGCGGAGGAATGACAACACAGAAAAAAAAAAAAGAAAAGAAAAATCCAGAAAAATAAGCATAAAAACAATCAAAAAGCCTGTTAATATTAGTGGGTTTTTTTTCCTTCAAATATTTTGTTGTGTTGGACGGAAGAATACCTTCAAGATAACACCACATTCTCACCTTACGGTTGATCTGTTTTGTATGGATTTTTGTCTTCTTCAAATAAAAGACATTTTTCTTCTCCTTTAATTTTTGTGCACGAGTGGTAAGGGGGACCAAGTTAAGTGAAAGATCAAAGCTGAGCTATGTACAAACCGTACATAGCTGGGGACAGAGTAGGAAGGGAGGAAAAGCAGATAACACGGGGTTGCCAAATTGGCCATTTCTAGCTACACGTGGAAGAGTTGTTTCCAGTTTAACCGATAAAAATCTGTTTAATTTTTAACGTGTTTTTCAAGACAGTAGGTGTATCTAAATTGAACTTATTGTCTTTTTTTCTTTCAGATAATAGGTTCATTCCACTATTTTATTTTTGCAACATTTTAAAATAATTTGACTGATTAACAAGGTGAATAATTAGCTATATACAGATTCCCACAAAAATATTCCTGTCACGTTTGACAGGTACTCTGCAAGCAATACTCCCAGCGATAGGTTTTTAAACCCTGATCAAGGTTTTCCAATACCTGTCTGGTTTTGGTTTTCCATCAGAATTTAATGAAGTCCAGATAAAGTAAGTAGCACCCTTACACTGGCCACTGCTTCAGCCGTCGATACTTGGGCTCCACATATTACATTACTACTTACTAGCTCGGTTTGCAATATGAGAATTAGGCTTAGAGGCGACCAACACTTGAAGTGGCATCACTCACTTCATTGTGCTATTTTAACCATAGCTATTGGAAAGATAGCTTCGTGTCTTTCCCAAGGGCATTAGTGAAGTGAACACATACTCTCCCAGCAGAGTTTGAACTGGGCTCACCAAGTCCATTGTAATGACTGTCACCTGCTCGGTAACTCTACACCTCCAGTTGGTGATTAGAAATAAATAATTGATTCAATGTTTTACACTTTAAAAATCAGTGATAAAAAAAAGAAAGAGCTTCTTATTTAAATACAAAAAAAATGTCTGAAAGAATGCAGTGTTTTATATTATAGTTATATTATGAATAGAATCCCCTAAGTAAAACCAAAGGAAATATGCTTCCTGACTGGATTTGGTGAGGATTGATAAAAATTACGGCATGTTGGGGGTGAATAACAGCATACATACACACATAAATTCTCCATCTGCAAAACTCAGATTTTTTTTTCCATGTGCTTCGTACTTGATCAGGGAGCTTCAGAAATTTTACAGTGAAAAATTTGTGTTTGTTGAAAAATGGAACTTTCTTGAGCCCAGGCTAACCCGATTGTAAATGGCTACAAAGTGGCAACCCTGATGGTAAATTCTAATTCAATGTTAAAAATAGCACACAACTTCAGTGCACCATTTTTGATAGAGTGTGTGGATTATCCAATATAATTTGTGTCTTAACTTCTAGTTCTCTTTCATGAAACTTCCACACACTCACCTGCTCAATGTTAAAAATGGCGCATAAAAGTTGTATTTGTATATGTGACAAAATACAAGCAAACAATTGTGAGGATGACAGATGTTGAAGATATTCTCTCTATTGCAGATAAAATAGACCTCATCATTCGTACATTGGACAGATAGGGTGCATTCCATGGCATGTTCATATCTATTATAATACTGGATAGTTTTTTTATCCAAGATAGACCAATAGAGAAATCTAAGAAAGTCATGAAGGTAAAGGAAATAGTTGTGCGAAAAGTAATTCCAATAAAGTGTTAAGATTTCCCAAATAGGAAAGGATTGAAATCAAGTCATTTTTAGGCTTATCAATACACTTCTCCCTGAAGAGTTGGTGCACTCATCAAAAAAAGTATAGCCTCACTTAGGCAGTCAGCAGCTTTCTTCGAAGTAGCAGGACAATCATGACCCAATAAGTGCCCACTTAGATCAATGATCACAATGCTTCCAATAATTGATCAATCTATTTGACGACTTCTGTACCGATCCTGTTTTTGTTTACATAGAAGGTCAAGCAAAGGAATCAAACATACCCTGCGTTACATTTGACCAGCCTCTTTATTTTGAGGCAATGGGGATCATCACAGCCAAATCGTTGGATCTTGCATGCAGATTTGGAGGATTTCAAACTCAGATGAGCTCTGAGAAGACGGCTTAGTTGATGCAGCTTCAAACATGACACTCCTTGAAGAGATGCTTCTTATCAGCAAAATCACCGAGAACGAAGTAGAGCAGGAGAAGAGGATTGACAGCACTGACGATGAAGTAGTAGCAGGCAGCGAGAACGAGTCGGACAAACCACTTAGCCAAGATAACACAGAAACTTGAGAACGATCATGCCAACTTGACGAGGTTGATTTTGGTGAACCACAAAACATTTGTTATCAGTTGATGTTAGATGGAGTTACCAACACCCGACAGGGATGAATCAGAAGCGCAACACAAACTTCAGGAATCAAGGAAAAGAAGAAGCTTTCTTTGGTATCAAGAACCGCAAAACTATGTATAACTAATTGCATGCACGTTGATATTGTGAAAGAGTTCATCCGAGCAGAAAGGACCTGTGGTTGAGAAATGCATTCGAGTGCTTTAGGGAGTATACTTGACTTATTTCTACTACTAGCTATATTCATTATGCAACAAGTGGTTGGTTGTATTTGCAGAAAATGAGACCTACTGAAAAAAAAAATTTTTTTAAAAGCCATGGCTTTATGAGCAACTGGCTGCAAATAAACTATCTTCAGCATGCAGAAGCGACTACTATTGGGCAGGACTTTAGACAGACCTATCAATAAAGCAGGTGCAGAGAAAATCTTTTGAAAATTTTGGAGGCTTAAATTGATGTCATGGCATAACTGAATCCACAAGGCTGCTACGGATATACGGTGCATAGATGTGCAGTTGTGCATGATGCCATGACATATGTGACAGGTCTACATCATAACATTAGCAAACATGTAGAAATGAACAGCGGCCATTGCCACAGAGGTAGCAAATATCTCCAGAAGACATGGTTTACTCGGGATCCTTTCACTCAAAATGAAACTTAACTTTGTACTAGCTTAAAAATCTATTATTGATGACAGCGTCAACTTGCAATGAGGCTGAGGTGATTCAGACCAAACTATATCATGTATCAGTCGAAGATGCATCCGAAGTGTTGTGATAAGATCAAGGCTTTGTCACTTTTGAAGGGAAAATACACAGACTAGGATCAGTTTCTGCATAAGCTAAACAAGGCTGCCCATTTGATCTCAGCATCCACTACAAAAAAAATCACAGAAAAGTACAAAGAATACCAGAACAGATCTTGAGCAAGGTAAGAAAGCCAGATTGCAGAGAAAAATTGATCAGAAAATAAATGAGGATGGAAGTCTCTGATAGTGATAATGGGGCTACCAGTACATCAGAAGTTCCTGCAAATGGCTATTTAGAGCTTGATGGTGAACATTTGGTGCAGAGAGCGGTGTGGACTCTAAATGTCACATACAAAGAAGTCATCCGACAGAACCAGACATACATGAAATCAAGGTATGGTACCTGCTCAATTATACTTGATGGCTACGGGAAAGATCTTAGTACTAGAAACCATAAGGACAATAGACAGATGAATGGCAAAACCAGGATACCAGGGTAAATGAAAACATCCGTGCTTATAAAAAAAATTAGAAGACATTCTTATAAAATGATGCAAATAAAGAAGAATTAATCAAGCTACACATGAAATATCTAGTTCTGTACGAGCATCAGGTTGAAATAAGTGCTGGAGATACGGATACATTAATGGTAGCATCTGTCCTGAGAAGAAGTTTTTAGGATTGGCCTCTTATAGTTGCAACTGATACAGATGTGATCAACCTGCACATGAATTTCTATGATGCTGATAAGACGGGTAAATGATGTTTCAGGAACCAAAGAGTCGGAAGGGAATCTCCTTGATACCAGGGAAATAACAAAATATTTGAAACCAGCTGTGTTGGAGAAAATCATTGCCATTCATGCTTGGGAAGTTTGTGATACTACTTCTGCAGATTATGAAAGGAGAAAAAAAATTGGGTTAGTTACATTAGTTCAATAGTCAGAGGAGCAGGGCTAAAATGAAAATTCCTAGTTTACAACAAACACAAATTTTTCATTGGAAAATTTCTGAAAGCTTTCTGATCAAGCGCAAATCATATGGATAAAAATACTCAAGTTTAGCAGATGGAAAATTTGTGTGTATATATATATATATATATATATATATATATATATATATATATATATATATTCGGAAGGGTTTGAAAAAAAATACAGTATGTGGGCTTATATATATATATATATATATATATACACACACAAAAGCCCACATACCGTAATTTTTTTTCAAACCCCTCTAAATCCAGACAAGACACATTGAATATACCACAAAGAACTTTTTAAAATTTTATGAAAAAAAAAAAAAATTCTTAGGTTTTACAATAGGGCTTCTATTTATAAGGTAACTAATATAAAACATGACATTGACTTTTTTTGGTAAACAAAAAAAATAAATAAATAAAAAGGCTCAAAGTGGAGATAATATATTTTTCATCACATCCATAAATGTTTTTAGCATATAGAAAATTTTTCAGTTTCTCTTTATTTTATTTTATTTTTTTGATTTGTCACTTTTCGCTTTGGTACACAGCTGTTCAGTTGCACTTGTAATTTGTTTTTAAATCCCTTTTTAACCTTAAATATTGAAGAGCAAATTAGTTGATGTATGACTTGTGGGTAGCAAAGTTTCTGACAAGTAACAGAAATTCTCTAGACTTTATAGGTAGGAAAGTTTTTAAAAAAAATATAAGGCATGCAAAACTGTCATCGAGTTTAATCCAATGTATCAAATGCTTCAGAGCAGGGGTTCCCATCCTGTGGTATATTTGCTGATTCTGGATTTGTATATTTTTTTTTCAAATTACAAATTGAAAAACAAGAGAAAATAAATATATGAAATAACACTATCATGAGCTATCATTATTATTATTATTATCATTATCATTGATTGAACTAAAAATCATAATGTTAAAAACAGAATTTTAAAATTTCCTTTTTTTTCAGGCACTTTATGTTAGTTGTGTAAACAACAAATTACTTAAGAAAACATGTTGAAGACAAATTTACTTTTCGAAGTTACCATGGGCGCATAAACCAGAAGGTTGGGAACCCCTGCATTAGGGAAAAATCATGTTGGGGAGGGGGGGGGATCAACAAATTGAAAAATTTGTTGATATTTTGTATTGGAAGGAAAAATACCTTCAAGACCACTACAGTGGATTTGTAGTGAATGATTGGGGGGGGGGGGAGTCTTCAAGTGACAATGAAGGCAGAGTAAGAGGAAATAGCAAAGCTGAAACACATAGCTAAAAAGATTTGGAAGATGGATAAGACAGGGGTACCAAATTGACCGTTCGTTGGCTACATCTGGCTTTTTTCTCTCCAAATTTAGCAGATGAAATATCTACATATTTATCAAAAAATAGGTTTTTATTTAAATCAGACAACCTTCGTTTTCGTTTCTTTGTAACTTTTCCAGATTTTCCCCTTTTCCTTCTTACTTCACCATTTCTTCCCTTTCTGAGGAATGAAGTTTCTTTCAGATGAGCGGTGCTCACTACTCGGCAACTTTCTCAAGCTCTGCAAAGGAGGCACAACCGATGATGGGAATACTATCTGACGGAAATGTATTACGGGAAGATCCAGGGATTAGACTCGCCGTCATGAATAACAGAGGAATGCCCCATGATTTCCTTTCAAGTTTGGGTTCTGCAAGCTTCATAAGGACGGCTGCGTTATCATTCAAGTTGCTACCCAAGAAGCTACCACCTACTGCTCTTGGAGTTGAACACTACACCGAGCACAATCATTGGCAGATCATTCAGTGGAAGACATTGATCGAGTCAGACAGAGACCCGTTGCTCTGGGGATGGAAAACCGATTGAAACCAATGATTACAAATGAAGTTCCGCACAAGACAATTTACTGAAAACGAAATAACGAAAAGGTTATTTATTGGTATCCAACACAACCACACGCTACACGGACGGTCTGAAATGTGTAACAGTTTGTGGGGATAACCTTGCTTTCAACTACAGCAATACTAAAAGTAACTGAGTGGGACAAAATTGAAGACAGTGTTGGAAATGAAAATTTGTTTTAGTAGATGTTTGTTGTTGAATTTAAGCATACAACATTATCAAGAAAAACAGTGTTGTTTCTTCATGAGATATATATATATATATATATATAACTGCATTGATAGATACTGGGAAATAAGTGATTGAAGTGACAAAATCTTTTCGAAAAAGTTAATGTTTAAAGCTCTCTAAACATATACATACACACATATATATATATATATATATATATATATATATATATAAATGTACATACACATTTCCTGATTTTATATGTTCATGTATAATTCTTTCAGGGGACAAAAGTGAAAGGAAACTTTTCTTCCCTTTTAGGTCAAAATTGAAATGAGACTCCCTCCCTCTTTTAGGAAGTCAAAAATGAAAGAATTTTCCTTCCTCTTTTAAGGAGTCAAGAGTGACAGGAGACTATATGAAACACATATACACACACACACACATTTCATATATAATGAATAAATAGGGGAAGGAGAAAGAGAGCCACTATATAATAACAATATCCTTCTCCGCATTTATAGTTCATAAGTAATTCAAATTATAGACCAAGTAAACATGCCTCATTATATAATCAGAGTACTTGTTCTAATCTGTGTTATT
Organism: Thysanoteuthis rhombus; assembly: GCA_963457665.1. NCBI lineage: Eukaryota > Metazoa > Mollusca > Cephalopoda > Oegopsida > Thysanoteuthidae > Thysanoteuthis > Thysanoteuthis major. The sequence goes on from OY735204.1 coordinate 37,553,078, forward strand.
CGACTAAAATCCAGCAGTTAGCATTTCAATAGATATCATTAAGAAGAGATCTTTTATTATACTTGTAATTAACCTCAAGTGAAGGGATTAAGCCGATTAACAGTAATTGCTTAAATAGCTGAAGAAAAATTCTAAAAGGGAAATAAAACAAAAAATAAAACAGCACCCAAGGCTCTTGGATTTTTCAGCATAGCAAATTTCAACAATTTACTTTTGTATACAAAAAAATCTGATTGGTAAAGCATGCTGTATTTAGAATTTAGTATTTAAAAATGAAAGCAACAAATTTCATTGAATTTAAAACAAAATGGTTACAATCCAATCATACGAGAGTGTCTGATCAATAAAAGACAAATCTTGTGAGTAAGTCTCTTGAATAAATTTCTAATGACTTGAATTTTGAAGATGAGATCCCAGTGTGACAAGTAAAGTTTGCAATGCTGAACAATTCAAAATTTAGCTCGTTCTCTTTTTGTACAAGATAGAAAGCAATTCATCCTGGCATGGTAGTGGATCCCCCATAGGAATCTTGAGTTTACAAATGCCAAAGAGACCTTCAGTGACTAAGAATATCTTAGAAAGACATCCCAGATCAATTGCAAAAGAAAAAAAAAAAAAAAAAAATTTAGTGCTATTTTTCATAAAGGCAGATTTTTGCTGTGGTGTCCTCGCCTGGAAAATTTTTTTCATCATTTCTAGGCATATTGTACATCAGTGGAAGGAAAATTTCATACTAAGTGAAGTTGAGGAAAGAACCCAAAATCTGTTCAGACCCTACACTATCATTAAGTTGTTGGAACATTTTAACAGTATTGGGCCAAGAAAAATCTTGCCACGATATGTTGCTTTTGCTGATTTCTGGTAACATACAGGCTGAAATCGAATCGTTATAATGAGGAGGATTTGGCAAACAAAGATTCAAGAGGGTTTTTCATGTCTTTCAGGTCCTTAGCCAGCAGCGCCAGTGCATGAATAGCCCAAAGATCTGCACAATGGAGCTTTATGGTGAGTTGGGACAATGGAAGCAAACTCCTCACGTTGTTGGTTTAGCTGGAGTTTCCTTCTGGCATATGCCTAACCTAGCTGTGGAAGTCAGCTGCACCCTTTGGAAAGAATTCAAACAGTATGATATGCAAGCTCTGGTCTTGAACACACCGCAGTACGTAGATGCCCAAGCTGGCTGAAGAGTTCCACCAACAGTACAACACACCGTTGTAAGCAGATGCACCCCAAGATGGCTGTAGTGGTCCACCGTCAGAGGAGTAATCTGACGGTACATCTGCCTGCAGAGATTGATGTTCAGGTCTGAGACACACTACTCCTGGCAGATGTCCAAGCTTCAGGGGGGTAATCTGCCAGTACAGCTGCAAGATAGAAGCTCAAGTCTAGGATACACCGCTGTAAGCATATGCCCAATCTGGCTGTAGACGTCAGCTACCCGCACAGAGGTGGAGCTTGATAGTACAGCAACTTGTACAGTTTTTGTGGTAACTTCTAATGTACAAGACATACAGTCTTGTAAGATACACTGTTGGAAAGCTGATGAAATCATAATTCAAATATGTATATACTACCATCAAGAAATAATCCAACAATTTGAAGAGATGGAACTGTGTACTCGCCTTTTCCCCTAAAAATGCTACATACCTGGCTCCATGTTTCTCGCTGTAACTTTCAATGCCCAACAGATACAGATTGTATGAATTAAAAATTACTTTTATGGTAAAATTAAGTGTATTTTTTTTACTTCATGTCTGAAAACCCTGATTTAGCATTTCAAAGTACTTGATGTGTCAATTGTAAAACGAGATATGAGTTTACGGATTTTTTTTTCTTTGCGGTGGAGGATATTTCGTTTCATGCAAAGGAGGTAGTTCCCCCTACACACACACACACATTTTTTTTTCCCCTTCGGAACATGCTTTTCTTTTAACAGATGATCATAAGGAACATTTTGGTACTCTGTACAGTCCTGGGGCTGCATGGTGGATCTTTTTGCCCCCAACCCGGATTATTCTACCTAATAGTATGACGTGCCTTGGATAAATCGCTCCCTCTCTCCGTCTCCGCCAAGCGCACCCGCAGATACCTATTTACCATCGCATTTCTAAATACCCACATGTATACCTATTTGAAAATGCTAACCCCAATTTCCTTGGCCACGGGTGGTATTTTTCCTCCACCCAGTGAGCTACTAACTTATAAAATAAACAAAAACAAAAAAAAAAAACAAAAAAAAAAAACAACCCTCATTTCTCACGGTATGCACTTAATATCATTTTAAAAATCCACTTCTCAATCATAGACACGTTTATGAATTAAATATCTGTGTTGCAAAGAATTATGCAGATACTGTGAGCTTACATAAGATTTTTTTTTTAAATAAAGTAGATTTACAAAATTTACAACACCTAAACTTTGAAAATTGTTATTGTTAACTGAAGTCACTAATTTTTACCTAAAACTAACCAGATAGTTAATGGTTATTATAAGACATGGAGGATCAATCATGTTACTTTTTAAGGAAGAAAAACTTATTATAAAAAGCAGTTATTTTTAATTTTTTTATTTTAATAAAGTACAAATCTCAAAAAAAAAAAAATTAAAAAAAAAAGTTACTCACATAAACAATACTTCTTTCTATCAAAAGATGTTATCTTAGTCCAGTAGCCGCGCCAGCATTTTGTACCAGCCCGGGCAAAGGTCCGGTCAGAAAATACACCGTATTCCTTAGTCTACAACACGAAAACATTTGTCAACTAGATCTGTACGTTAATAGGGGGAGGGCCATGCTATACTTGATTAACGCAGAAAGAAATTCATACGTTCACTGGAATCTATCCCATTTCTTAAATGACACCCTCTCAATCCCACTAAGAAATACTGGATACATTCGCAGCTAACCCGCAGTAAAAACGAAATGAATTAGACAAAAATATTTCAGTCGTTACATACAGTATGCAGGGGACGAAGGATTGACCTATTTCTTTTAATACAATATCAATTTCTTTTCATTGAAACACGTGCTACACTACTATTAAGAGAACTATAAGCGTTTTATAGGATGAATCAAATTTAAAGTCACTTGATATGATTGCAAAGTTACAAAAACTTGAGAGAATGAGGCATGAAAGATAGTAACGGCTACAAACTGGCAAAGTCTGACGTCATCTCCTGACTTCTGGTTCCACTGTCAAAAAAAGTAATACTTAAAAAATACTTTTTTTGTGTGTCAATTCTTTTGTTATTTTGACCGCAATCGCGCACATGTTATCAGTGTAGGATAGGCAGTTTAAACCTCAGGAATTGTGATTAGCTTTTATTCTTAAATCGATTTTTTTTTCTATCCCTAGAGGTAAATATAAACTGGATACGTAAAGGGGATGGTGAGAAGCTTAAGAGGTGAGGAGAAGGAGAAGAAAAAATTCAAAATTCTAGAATTTTAGTTATACACCAGTTAGTAATAAATAATAAACAGCATCAATAGGTAAATAAACGAAAGAGCCAAGAGTATCTACCAGGGGAGAGGGAGAAATGGGGCATTTGTGCACTCCTGGATTACACCTTCTCCCCTTAGGGCAAAGGGGGTTCAAAGTTGGAACCTTACAGTCAATAAAGGATAATGGTGCTACACACTTAGTTCTATGTGACTTAATACTCCATTATAAAAAGGTGGCATCATTAGTCAGTGCTAATAGAGTTACTGGCAAGATATATTCAGAATATATCCTACTACTCCCCTCGGAAAAGTAGCGGTGAAAGCTCACAGAGAGAAGGACCATTTCATAAACATTCCGATTATTCATAAATAGTTATATTTTTATTAGAAAAACCTACCAGAAACAACTTTTCTTCAAGGAACATCAAAATTCTTCATAGTATGTTAAAACAAAAAAAATGCATACACATCCATGCCACTAACATGCATATATCACATACACACAGACACATAATACAAATCCAGATGTGTACACACATACACTTATGTGCAGATGCTGCCTGAACACATATGCATGCATGCACACACTTTATAAGAAAAAAAATTAATTTTCCTTTATATACCATATCTTGAGTGAAACAAATACACACATGCCTTCATTCATATGAAGGAGTGTATTCAGAGATGCAGACTTCCGAATTTACATACTGAGATAAAACAAGTAAATGAACATAAAATTTTTTTTTTTTCAAATTGGACCCCCCCCCCCAAAAGAACAACATTTGGTAATTTATGCATTGCTACAAACATTCCCATGCACTAATGTATCTAAAGATATGTACTAGACATCATGCTACAGTAGAGATTTAAAATTCCAATATGATTCTAAGCTCAAATGGCATTGAATAACTCGCAAAATTGTTACAAGCATCAATGATTTTCGACCATATCAAGTGAAAACATGACAAAAGAAATAGACACCAATATCATCAAACAATATTCTTCACTCAACAATCTAAATAATAAATAAACAGTTCAAGAATATTTTATTACGACAATTAAACCAGGTGTGCATACTGTAAACAGATTTTTTTCCACTCCTGGGATCAAATTTATCGGAACTGCTATCCAATTTCTATATCTCTTCATATGGATGTATTTTTCTGATAACCAAGGTCAAAGTCAATGAGACAATGTAAGTTCCTGCATTCATGAATTGTGATTACACACAATGTTTTTAATGCTGGCTCATTACCCCAAAGATTGACCTACAAGACACTCCTCAAAATGCTCTTCCCATGTTCCTGGAAGTATAAAGCATTGGGAAATAATTGGACAGTTATTTCTCTAATTTTTTAGTAAATCAAGTACCTATCATTGAGAATACTCTATTAGATATCAAATTTGATAAATAAATACACAATATTATTTTCGATGTCATATCTTGCTCAGAACATGCACACTTAAATACGAGTATTTGTTCGAACAAAAAGAGCTATCCACTGGAAACCATATACACTTGAAGAAAGCTGAAGAATAGAGCATAGTGTTTTGGCTGATCAAATAGAATAGATGAAGATGGCGATTCCACATAGATATGTAGCGCCATTGTTGTTCCATAAAACAGCCCAGAAATGAAGACACAGCTATATTTTGTGTCTAATCAATCGATACATCAAAAGACAAACCAACATAGCAAAAACATCCAAACTTTACGGCTGAAATTGTTCAAGTAGACAAAACTTTTGAACCAAGATTTTCAGTCATGAAATGTTCATAGGATCATTTCGTGTTCGCACTTTTGATGAGTTGAATATCAGATACAGATTTCTTTTGCAAAAGTGATAAAATTACCTCTCAATTACATATGCAAGAGTGACAGTTGATGGATGAATTATTTATTTTGATAGAAGGTTTTCTTTATTGTAGATGAAAAGATAAATTTCCAGCAACATAACATCTGGGATAGAATCATGATCTCCCTCTGCTTTACAACGGGGGGGGGGGTGCAAGACATTCCAAAGCTATTCTATGGAAATGCAATATATAACAATTTGACAAGAATAAAGTACAGAAAAATCTGCTCGGGTTGAGATAAAAATGAAAACTGATAAGTCAATCCAACGAATTATATTCCTTGATATTGATTGTTACAGGCTTCATTCAAGAGAATTCAACATTTTCATAAAAGCTTTCCTCTCTCCTAGAATTGAGATCCATGAAATACGCCGTAAAGTTCCTCTGTGAGTTATGATTTCAGACATTGAAAAACAATCTTCAATTTATAATGTAAGAAAAAAACATGCAATAATTAATGAGGAACTGCTATAACGTTCAGCAGTAAGTGATACTTTGACCAGATTTCTCAGTAGCTACAAATGACCCACTGAGACATTTTGATAAAAGCAGACATCAATAAAACAGACACTAATCACATTTTTGCAATTGAAGACTAATGAGTCTACATAATGAGGTTGACAAATGTCAACATAAGACCCTTACACAACTCACCTTCAGTTGTTTAAAGAAAATTTACATGAATAACTAAAAAAATGAGACAAAAAATGTTTAAGGAATTCGCTTAATTTACGTAATTCTATTTGAAAATGAAGATAAAGAGCCCGGAATAATTTTTATTATCAAAGTTGTGGCAGAAAAAAAGTTTACAATGAAAGATAAAAGGTCCTGAAATAAACATAATTTGAAAAATCAACGAATATTCCTTCAAATATTTGTTAGAGAGGTTTTGAAGATTGAAGTATGCAATTTGAGTAAAGGTCTTCCTTGCCAAATATTTCTCTGTACAGATATTTCAAAATAAGACTAAAATTAAAATCCACATGGGAAATGGAAGTTCAGTCAATCTATACAATATCAAAGTCGAAAACTAAACAAAGAGTAAATAAATGAAATTGCCTGCTGTTAAGACAAAATCAAAAATATCTATCTCTAAGGCAAATTGGTGAAATAAATCACTACTACTGGCGAAGACCGAAAAAAGTAACCTTTCAGATGGTTCAAATTTGGTTCCTCTAAAGCAGTATTGTGCCTCTTTGTGTATATACTATGAAGTTTACAAAGTGAGAATTACAAAAAAGAAAACACAAATCAACTGTGAAGAGATCCCGTCAAATACAATCTGTCTTACATTTTTTATGACATCCAAATGATTTGGCCATGGAGACCCATATCAGCAGGCATCTATGGCAAATGGACTCCTTAAGATATGGGAACGGAGTTCAAATCTCAGCTAAGGCTATGGTTTTTCAATTAATACTGCTTAATGATCATAGGATATATAAAGAACCCGATCTGGAGATCCACGTTGTTAGTCATAATGTCCAGCAGTGGTCTGCCATTCTCATAATATGATCTGCCAATTGCCATTTATTTTCTCATAGATTCTATGATATTTCAGACTCCAGTTTTTCCCTTAATATATTGTGCTGTCTTGTGGTATCTCCATATTATGTTGAGCATGATTCTCTCTTGTGCATTTTGCATGGTTCTCCATTTAAGAGCTAGTCTTTTGGTTAAGTTCCACGTTTCAGCTCTATAGGTGACTATCAGGAAAATGCATTGGTTATATATCCTTCTTTTTAGCACTGGCAGAATTCTCTTGTTCTGGAAGGTTCAGCCTGCCCAGCCAAAAGCTTGTCAACCTAAAATTATTCTTCGTTTGATTTCTTCTTTTGAGGATTTCATGGAGAGCTGTCGTCCTAAGTAGATGTAGTGGTCTACTTTCTTCAATTCTTTGATTTCGGTTGTGTCTTTGTCTCCAACATACTCGTTGCACATGACATTTGTCTTACTGAAGTTCATGTAGAGACAAAATTTCTTCAACTGTCTCTAAATGCCCCGATACATGCTGGGGACATCAAATCTTGGCTGCACACGTGGCTATGTGCCCAAGAGGATGAAGTTGTAGTTTTCACTCGGGTTCGGGAGATATACTTGTTCCACTACTTCATTACCAAGGTGATTCATTTTTCTCTATATTTTTTGATAAATACATTATTGGTATAAGTAGAACTATACCAATATACTTCATGGCTCTCCCAAATTACGATACGTCTCAACATTCATTTGGCACTTGTAATTAGGCTGAGGCTCAATGAAAAGTTACACTGATAGATGCAACCGTTTGTCTCATTGTAACACCCAGAGCCATGCATTGGGGTATGGAGAGAACAGAGAAGTTGTAAGGAAAAAGAAACACAAAAACGTTTTGAAAGCTCTCGATGAAATTAAACTATCCGAACGGAAATGAGTTTGAAGTTTAATTTGTAAAAAAAACAGAAAACAGCAAAGATTTTATGCACTAGTTTTACTGGTTATAGCTGCTAACAATATCCCCAAAGGTTCCAAGTGGTCTCTTGAGGGGCTTCATTACCACAACCAAAATGTAAGAGAAAATTAGTTCAAATTAGAAAAATAGTGCTCAAAGGGCTGACTGACGTCTGCATACTCTTTCTCTTTACATGAAATACTTGTAGAACTACTTGGTATAGCCCTCTCTTTTCAAATCATCTTTTAAGATTAAAATTGTACTTTTGAAATGAATTGACATTTTAGAATAGGTTCTTTGTCTCTACAGCTTCTAGAAAGCCTTTTTTTTCTTTCTTTTTTTTATAAATTTACATTATCAAAGTTTGATTATAATTATTCAATGTAATTGAAAATAATTTCATTTAACATTCCACCCAGACTATTAGAACTATTTGTAATAATCACTCACTTTCAATTTTCACTTACATATGCCCATGGCTAGCACAAAAATATATACGTGCACAATTGAAAAAAATATTAAAATAAAAATGTTTATCACATTTGATCTTTTCTGCCATTTTCTTTTTCTAGGAGTTGTATTTTCTATAGATCTATTGAAAAAATTAGAAAATGGCTTGTTATAATTTTTAAAAGTGTAGATATGCAAATCAACAAAATTCTTTTAAAAATAATTCAAAGAATTATATTGGTTAATTATATACGCCAATCATTACTTGCCCTATGTACTATTGGAGGTACATTTAGAATTTACCAAACGATTCAGCCAGATTCCAATAATTCGCCATAGCATGTGAGAAAATGGCAAGTAACTGATAATTATGGTGACGGCAACCATTTACTCATCAGCTATCTCGTAAAATAGTAAGATTTTCATTTCAATAATGATTTAGCACGATCCCAATATTTTTAACTCAACTCCAGGGATAATTTTTTAAAAGGAGCACGAATATACCGAATTTTAACTAAATTAATCCTGTAGTGCTGCCACTTCCTCAGTCTGGACATACCATTTTAAGAGATTCTACTCTTCTCCGATATCTCTGAAGTTATAACGTATGCATGTTTGTACTCTTGTAACTTGAGAACTACATTTCCCAGACAAAAAAATTAGACCAACAAATTCAACACACATTTTTTGGTCAAATATAGAGAAAAGAGGAAAAGAGAAAATGAAAAAAGAAGAAAAAAGAAAAAAAAAAAGGAAATGAAAAAGATTACATTTTTTTTTTTTTTTTTTACTTCAGGGAATTTTTTGCATCCGAAAATTATCCCGTACACAGCTAATAGGAGTGATCAGAGCAGCAGTCAGTGTTTTAAAAAGTAGGTCATGTGCTTGTCCCTGGGGGAGGGGGACATGTCCAAACAGTATCCAGCCACCCGTGGTAGCTATCCCGCAGACATGTGTGGGGCCTCCAGCAGGAACTAGCCGAAAACTGTCTGATAATCACATTGCTACCTCAAGTCAGCAAGAGAAACGAGTTATAACACTTAGCTTATGTTTCCTTTTTTAATGATAATGTTGACGAATTGAGTTTATCCAATTCTCCTCATTCAGGTGGAGAATTTCAAGTATTAAAACAGGCTCATTTACGTCTAGAGTACACCACTTTTTATTTGTCCTGGTACATTAGTTAAGCATTATTTAGTAGTTCTACTATCGAGTTCCACTCCGATGGAAATATTCAATGTAATGAGGGGGGGGGGACAAAGAACAGAGAAGGTTTGGGGTAAAAGTGGGAATATGACGAGATGAACACTAACTTTTTTTTTTTTTTTCTTGATTACTTTTTACCTTCACCTGAATTTAGTTAGTTGGTTTTGATCGCAACTTTTGCTCAGACTGATTACCCTTAAAGAATTTTTTTTTAAAAATAATAATGATAATTTACGATAGTTCATCTATTGAGATTAAAAAAAAAAAAAAAAAAAAATGAATTGTGATTTTATAGAAGTAAAGCAGTTGAAAGAAGAAAGAAAGAAAGGTGATTAAATATTTTGAAAAAAACCATAGCAAGTGATACTTTAAAAGTAATTTTATCCATACAATCCTACAGCATGGAATCGAAGCATATATTTCCCCAGAATAAAGAATATGTATCTGAGGCTGTTTCTGGCATTGATCATCCTTCAGGATGACCATAGCCAGCTAGCAGCACCATTCTTGTCATATGCTAGACAACAGATTGCGGAGCAGAGAATAAGAAATAACAGAGGAAGGCGTGGCCATAGGAGAAAAAAGAAAAAAAGACAACCTCATAGCAACACTGAAGAAAGGAGGAGTAGGAGTAGAGATAAAATTCAAAGGCAGTTTGGGACATGATGTACTGCTCTTACTGTGCAGGAATGACTCACTTGTTCAACAATGACTTAGCCCTGGCAACACCTCTAGTCCATTCCCTACCATCAATTATTTTCAATTCCTTCTTTTACATATATCTAATTTGAATAGCTGACCTCCTATCTGTTCACTGTAACTCTTATTTAACTGATAAGAACGGTGGATGAGGTTCATATATATGAGAGAGAAAGAGAGAGAGGAGAGAGAAACAAGGGAAGACAGGAAAGACAGAAGAGAGAGTAGAGGAGAGAGAGTAGAGGAGAGAGAGGAGAGAGGAGAAAGGAGAGAGAGGAGAGAGGAGAAAGGAGAGAGAGGAGAGAGGAGAAAGGAGAGAGAGGAGAGAGGAGAAAGGAGAGAGAGGAGAAAAGAGAGAGAGGAGAGAGGAGAAAGGAGAGAGAGGAGAGAGGAGAAAGGAGAGAGAGGAGAGAGGAGAAAGGAGAGAGAGGAGAGAGGAGAAAGGAGAGAGAGGAGAGAGGAGAAAGGAGAGAGAGGAGAGAGGAGAAAGGAGAGAGAGGAGAGGAGAAAGGAGAGAGAGGAGAAAGGAGAGAGAGGAGAGAGGAGAGAGAGGAGAGAGAGGAGAGAGGAGAGAGAGGAGAGAGGAGAGAGAGGAGAGAGGAGAGAGAGGAGAGAGGAGAGAGAGGAGAGAGGAGAGAGGAGAGAGAGGAGAGAGGAGAAAGGAGAGAGAGGAGAGAGGAGAAAGGGGAGAGAGGAGAGAGAGGAGAGAGGAGAGAGAGGAGAGAGGAGAGAGAGGAGAGAGGAGAAAGGAGAGAGAGGAGAGAGGAGAAAGGAAAGAGAGGAGAGAGGAGAAAGGAAAGAGAGGAGAGAGGAGAAAGGAAAGAGAGGAGAGAGGAGAAAGGAGAGAGAGGAGAGAGGAGAAAGGAGAGAGAGGAGAGAAAGGAGGAGAGAAAGGAGGAGAGAGGAGAGAAAGAAGGAGAGAGGAGAGAAAGAAGGAGAGAGGAGAGAAAGGAGGAGAGAGGAGAGAAAGGAGGAGAGAGGAGAGAAAGGAGGAGAGAGGAGAGAAAGGAGGAGAGAGGAGAGAAAGGAGGAGAGAGGAGAGAAAGGAGGAGAGAGGAGAGAAAGGAGGAGAGAGGAGAGAAAGGAGGAGAGAGGAGAGAAAGGAGGAGAGAGGAGAGAAAGGAGGAGAGAGGAGAAAGCAGAGAGAGGAGAAAGCAGAGAGAGGAGAAAGCAGAGAGAGGAGAAAGCAGAGAGAGGAGAAAGCAGAGAAAGGAAAGAGAGGAGAAAGGAAAGAGAGGAGAAAGGAAAGAGAGGAGAAAGGAAAGAGAGGAGAAAGGAAAGAGAGGAGAAAGGAAAGAGAGGAGAAAGGAAAAAGAGGAGAAAGGAAAAAGAGGAGAAAGGAGAGAGAGGAGAAAGGAGAGAGAGGAGAAAGGAGAGAGAGAGGAGAAAGGAGGGAGAGAGGAGAAAGGAGAGAGAGAGGAGAAAGGAGAGAGAGAGGAGAAAGGAGAGAGAGAGGAGAAAGGAGAGAGAGAGGAGAAAGGAGAGAGAGAGGAGAAAGGAGAGAGAGAGGAGAAAGGAGGGAGGGATTGTAAAATTGAAACTATCATAGAATGGATGAGCCAGAACATGATACCAGCAACTAAAAATGATTTCAATAATCCTAACAACTCTTGGAATGATAAGGACTCATCTCATGACTGAAAAAAGCATCAACAATGAATTTTATTCCAAAGCAGGTTTTGTGTGTTACCTTTCTTTCCACGTAACACCTAATAAGTAGTCTACATCTAACTATAATTGAAGAACTCCCGAGTGTGTGCACATGCACATTTGCCAGATGTATTAGCCAGCATACAAGGCAGTGCAGTGTCAAGTATGAATTTTTGGGGATCAGTGATTCTATTACAAGTTATAGACCTTTGTTCATTATTGATTATGGCAGACTGCTCCACACACCATGAAGTCCGGCCCCTTTCAAACATGAACATTTAGAATGAACACTGCTCCAGTTCTCATTAACAATTGATTGAAAACAAACTAATTTTACAAGAATATTGATTGCTATGGTCAAATGTATAAAAACTTAAATCTAAGAAGAAAAAGAAATAGGACCATCTGTTAGGTGAAAATCTGCACTAAACACAAGAAAATTTGAGCAACATTCGTAGTTATTGTTGTATCAATCAGAAATTACGATTTCAACACATTTCTTTTCAATGTTATATCTGATCAGTTAAGGGAATAAAAACAGTGAGAAGGAAATGAAGAATAAAAATCAGGGACATGGAAGAATTCATTCAACACCTTGTCCTAGCTTATATGTCACTTTTGATAAAGTATTACCGAAACTTTTAGCAAATATTTTGAATAGAGTTGCTGTTGCTAATCCTCCAAGTATCCTCTAACTTTTGAATTAGAATCCTATCTCAACTGACAAGCATTACCTATACGAGAAGTATTTGGTTTTATTGTTCACAAACAATGAACCAGAGTGTATCGGCTCAATGGATTTACTTCCAGTTTTCAAAAACAAGCTCGTTATAGTATTAAAAAGAGGGAAGTTTGATATTATATGCTGACAATTTGACACTGGGAAAACACTGAAAAACTAAACAACAAGGAACAATAAGCCATCTTGATTGGGATGAGCATTCATCCTTACTATGCTACTTTATTGCTTTATAACTAAGGAATTAACTTTTCATTTTTAGTAGTATATTGTATAGAAGTTTTCGTTCATTTATCAAAGTACTTAGAATAACAAAAGCTGCTTTAAAATTATCATATTAATCAAAATTGAGTGGACGAAAAATTATTAATTTTAGTTTATTTTAAATCCAAAATTTCATTTCATATCTGTGGTACTGAAAAGCCAGCAAATATCCTTGAAATTATGTAACACTTCAGAAAAATAAAACCAAGAGTGGAAAATAAGCAGCAGAGCCCACTGCTACTTTTCTAACAGGTCAGATTTGTCACTCAAAAGAAACCGTTAGGTGACCAATGTCTTTTGGCAGTATGTCATGTTGGGGGTGATCACAGAGAAAGAAAGATTTAAAGAATTGGAAAAAAAAGAGTGATCAATAAATGAGTTACTTTTCTCACCTTTTGTTAGGCTGTGATGAAAAGTCTCAATCTTCAATAAACCAAAGTGAACGCTGCCAGACACAAACTAAGGGACAAATTTAGCATCAACTTGCGATGCAAATTGAGCCCCCATTAATACATAAAAAGGAGTAAACATCTAGATTTTCAAACCTCTAGCTCCAATAATGCAGCAGGTGTGCACATTATGGCCGGACCAGGTTGAAAACTGAAGAAACCCATGGTTGACCATTTCTGTTATATCAACCAGCGATGTTCAAGAGATTAAAAGAGCGTAATAAACCATCATACAGTGAGTTGGAGACCTGGTAATATTTGCAGTCCTATCGTCAATGACAATGCAAATAGTTGATTTGAAAGCAATCTAGATGCAACATACTTTTTTTTGTCAAGACTTCTATTATTCCTGTTTGAAACAAGCGATATAAAATAGAATTATGCTTCCGACAGAGCAATTAAGATATTGCAAATTTTATACGATACAGTTTTATCCTAAAACAAACATTTTCCTGCAACATTTTGATAAGTATTTATAACTGTCTCTGGCTTTCTAAAAGCCAGAACAAGCAGAGTTGGTGCTCTACTATCAAATAAGCTACAAAATAGTCCCCACTCACACAAACGCGAACATAATCCTTTGTCTTTCCACTCTTGCTTTGTCAGGAAAGTTCTTAGTTTATCCGATAACATCAAATAATTTTGGTTATCCCCATATAAAGATTTTTTTTGTTTTTATAAACTTCATAATCAGTTACACATCTCACAAAACCAAAATCATCAACTCAACAGCACTCTTTCCTCTCCAAATCAGAAGTTATAAGTAAAGATTACACTTAACTGGATATTGCCGTAATTATTAAGCAGGAAGACACCAGTATGCCTTTTTCTCAAATCTTTTGAGAAGGTGCACAAGAAAAGGAAACCTGCATTCACGCAAGAGGATGTGAAAACCCACAAAAATTGTTTAACAACCTGAGTGCTCCAAATAACTTCTGGAATTTTTGTCAATTATTTATACATTTGAGCAATGTTAACGTGTATTTATTTCTCTTTCTCAAATTTCCAGTTGGTGTCAGTATATACAATTACAGAAGATTTCCATGACGTTTCGTAGGCTTTAGTTCATGTTTATACAAACAAATCTGGAAGGCAACACTTCCTTAGATTTTCAACAAACTTAACATGACCCAAGATATAATATAACTTAAAATTTCAACAAGGGATTTTGGTATGTGATTAAATATACACACCCAGAAAACATCAGGCCACAGACAAGCACAATTATCTTTCCTTTATCTCATCCATACTATAAATCTACGCCCATTATGTTCAGATTGGTCTATTTATCAAAAACTGACCAATATAGAGAGATAGCGAGAGATAGATACAGAGATAGATAGAGATAGATAGGTAGAGATAGATAGGTAGAGATAGATAGGTAGAGATAGATAGAGATAGATAGATAGGTAGAGATAGATAGAGATAGATAGGTAGAGATAGATAGGTAGAGATAGATAGGTAGAGATAGATAGAGATAGAGATAGATAGAGATAGATAGGTAGAGATAGATAGAGATAGATAGGTAGAGATAGATAGAGATAGATAGGTAGAGATAGATAGAGATAGATAGGTAGAGATAGATAGATAGAGATAGAGATAGAGAGAGATAGATAGAGATAGATAGAGATAGATAGAGATAGATAGAGATAGATAGAGATAGATAGAGATAGAGATAGATAGAGATAGATAGAGATAGATAGAGATAGATAGAGATAGAGATAGATAGAGATAGAGATAGATAGAGATAGATAGATATAGATAGATAGAGATATAGAGATAGAGATAGAGAGATAGAGATAGAGAGATAGAGATAGAGATAGAGAGATAGAGATAGAGAGATAGAGATAGAGATAGAGAGATAGAAAGAGAGAGAGATATAGAGATAGAGAGAGATAGAGATAGAGAGAGATAGAAAGAGAGATAGAAAGAGAGAGATAGAAATAGAGAGAGATAGAAAGAGAGAGATAGAAATAGAGAGAGATAGAAATAGAGAGAGATAGAAATAGAGAGAGATAGAAATAGAGAGAGATAGAAATAGAGAGAGATAGAAATACAGAGAGATAGAAATAGAGATAGAGAGAAAAAAATTTTGGAATGCAGAAATTTGAATAAAGCAGTTGACAGAAATGGATTATCTTTGTTCGTTTCTTCATGTCATGTCATAGAATTACAAGTTCGTAAAAAGTCCGGGTCAAGATTTGGTTGAGCAAACCAGAGTAATTTTCTATAAAAATGTATAACTTTTTTTTCTATAGATTAGATGGATGAAAACATTACTAATTTTATTAAAAAATATTCCTCCTTTCATTTAGGGAGAAAGGGAAAGTTGGTAATTTATTTAGTTGGTAGGAATGAAAGTCAGGAAGTTTATTGAGGGGGGGGGGTTTCACCTATCAAACAAATCCATGTTTAGATGAAATTATGGGCCGGCAATGAAGATTGGAAGGGATAAGGGAGAGAATGAGAAGATACAGGCATAGGGTGACAGAAGAGCATGACATAATAGATAATCTTAGTTGTCCACATCCATGGAATTTCCCCAGGTTCAGAAAGTTAGAATAAATATCAAAGAGCAGGTAGATAGAATCAGGGAACAGAAATATACATTTTCAAGTAATGATTATACACACATCCAATTTAGTAAGTGTGAAACATCACGTCTTTGAAAGTGTCCTTAAAGTAATAGATAATTATTCAAAGAAGATACAAATTTCACTAGGAATTGGGGAAATCTGATAGATTTAAATTACTTCAAAAACTAAAAAGCACTCGGAGAGAGCATACCTCTGCCAAAACCATTGTCAGCGGGGGATGGTGCATAAATCTGCCCCCACCAAAATTAATCATTTCTTCCACTGCCCATCCTTGAAACAAGATTCAATTGAGAACTTTAGGAGAAATCATTTGGACAAATTTTTGGTGATATTATGTGGTGTGGACATAACTATGACGTAAGGGAGTTAATCATGGGTGGATCCGCTCCTAAATTTTGTTAACAGAGTCAAAAGATGAGCACTTTGAGAAAGTCTAAGTGGCCGAGTGTGATCTGTATTACTTGAATGGCTCAAAAGTTCATTTGCTTCATTTCAGCAATTTAGAATAGAAAAAAAGAATTATCTGCCAATTTATTTAACAATGGCAATGTCATGTAAAGAAGAACGAAAACAACGACAAAAGATATTGCGTAAATTATAAATCCTGACAGCTTTAAGGAAAAGCAAGGAATATATGTAAGTCTACGAGAGAACCATTTCACAGAGTTCACCTTCTGAGGGGTCAAGTTGTAGCGACAAAAACCATTTACAGTAAAATGACTTTTATTAAAGTGTACAAGAGTTAGCAGACTACTTCTGACCAAAAATTTGCAACAAGCTTTTCATACTTTATAATAAGATTCCATAATCATCAAAGTATCTTATTATGTATTGATAAATATTTCTGCAATCAACAATGATTTTAGGCAGTTCAGATTTTTAAAAGAATAAAAAATAAAGATTAAAAAAACAAAAAAACGCAGCATGTATCTATCTGTACAACCTCATTCCAAAACAATGGAATTCCGTCTGCAAAATCTGCTATAAGTCAATCAAGTTTTAGGAAGTGTGAATGTTTTTCTATTTGTATCAGATCCAAAATCAGGATTTCAGCAAAACATAACTGGTTCCAACAGATTAGTATAATGTTTGTTTGTTCATGAAAAGATTAGTAGCTTAAGCGTTTGGGCAGCTTTAAAATATCAGGCTGACTGAAAGACTAGCATCATACAAGTAGTTCTAAATTGTGCTTCTATTACATAACAGACATTTTTTGAAGTGACAGAGTCAGACAAAGTATCAAGTAATTTTTTCCTTCCGAACAGCTTGTACAAAAAAAAAATTCTTTGAACATTAACCAAATAGAACTTTACAAGAGAAATGTAGCATACTATCTGGAGTTTCACAGTATTGCATTATACAGCTTTAACTCTTGTAAAAGGAAATTGTAAGTCAATTGGCAGACAGTAAAAGGCAAATGATAAATGCCCAACAGAAAACAATCAACACCCAACAAGAATTATAAACTGTCCAGGCAAAAAAAGGAACATGCAAGAAGAATGATTTATAATAGTACTTCAAAATAGTAAAATATGAATTTTTCACACAAATTTTTACTTATTAACAGAGAGTTTTAACAGAGAGGTTTTTCAAGTCAAATTACTCCTAGGTTTTCTAATTGTTTCTAATATGACTGATAGTAGTTTTTTAGCTAGACAACGATAAAAACATGCTTTGTTTCAAGTGTAGTGATTCGTTTTGAAATCAGTTACTAGCATTTAAATGTGCGGGTGTTGCTTAAAGAAATCCAGCAGTGAATTTTGCTCTAATTTTTCATCCAATAACTATTGTCTATAGCACTTATATCACTTCCTCATATATTCTTATCACTTCAACAAGGTTCTAATCACTTTTGGGTCATTACATATAACAGCTATCTTAATCATTTGATTCTCTCCTCTCTTTCCTGAATACCAATTAATACACAGTAACAATGTTTATTTTCTGCTCAGTATTAAGGAATCTTGTAAAAGGATTCTCCGTGTCAAATTAGAGACATATTTCTAAGAATAAGTTGGTTTTCAGGGCTTCAAGTAATAAAGGAAAATATAAAGTTATTTGAAAATCAACTTCAGAAATTTCTTCTAAGAAGATCAAGATATACAGATATAAAACACAAGGGGCAGATAAAAATAATTTTCAATATTTTTTTAGGTAAATTTCTATTTTTCATAAAGATTAAGCTTATATTAGATATACCCAGGGATTAAACTAATAAGTATCTGAAAAAGTGAGTGTAAGTAACAGAATGCCTTTTAAAAATTTACAAAAGAATATGAAAGGTTGCAGTCAACTGTACAAAGCTGCTCATGAAATCAATCATTATCCTAAGCCTGGTAAATAATGTTACTGGTTTCAAAGTTAATATCTTCTTTTTCAGGTTATGAACTCACTAATATTACAAAGGCTTGTAACAGGGATCTCATTGTCCAAAGTGAATGATCTCTGGCTATCATTTTTCTAAAATCTTGCAATAAATTACTTCAGTTGTCAAAGTAGTATAAAAGTAAGATAATAAGGTTTACTTCCGGATGACCAACAGATATCAATGTAAAAAAATATTCAAGTATGCATATCAATGAGGAAACAATCAAAGTGTTGAAAAAGTGAACGAATATACACATTGTAATACATGTTATGCATATGCATAAATAGCTCTATAAAAGAAAGATAAAAAGGTCACTTAATAAAACTATTGCCATTTTCGTTGAATGAATATTGATTAAAATAAGAATCAACCAAATAAGGCCATTGAACCAATAAGGTTTGATTTGTTTTTCATTATTGTGTAAAAACAGAAATATAGGGCAAGAGTTTTAAATCTACAGAGGCATTCAACAACTTAGAAAACATAGGAAAAGAGATCCAGTAAATGATAAGAGAAATTATCCACTTATAAACTTACCCAGTTTATTCTCTATTCAGGTTATCTAGTCTAGATACAAATATATCTAATTTGGAAAGTTCAAAGTGTAAAATGGTCAGTTTTCTCTATTAAAATGGATGTAACTACTTACAGAGTAGTACAGTGCCTGCTGTTCTTAAGAGCTTACAACAGATCAGCTGAGAAACAAATTTAAGAGTCAGGCTCCTACCAATGAAAAGCAAAAAGAACGAGGTAACTTCTAGCCAACAACAATCTGCAGCAATGGTATTTCTTTATGAAATTATGCAACAAATCAATTAATTTCTGTCTGAATTCCAGAGAAAAGGAATTATCATTATTATACATTAATCTATTCAGACTAATTGTTTGAGCGAGAAAAAAGGCAAAAAAAAGAAAGAAAAAAGAAAGAAAAAAAGGACATTGGATTTCAGCACTAAAAAATTCTATGATCTTATCCTCCTATGGGACAACAGCCTAGTGAATAAAAGAATTGGTTACCTAGTAGTCATGATTTTAATCCCTGGATCTTATACTCTGGCTGAGTGGAAAAAGCAAAAAACAGTATCACAAGGAAGAATTAACTGATGAGATTATCCCCTAGTATGACAGTGGAATCAGAATACTCAAACCCCATGAATTAAATACAGAGAGAGGTTCTGAATTTCCAGAAGGTTACTAAATACAAGAGACATCAGAAAAGGACAGAAAGGTACAACAACCAAAATATTACTATAACTACTAAGATAAGAATACTACCCGTCAGAATACATCTATTATCAGCCATTTCAGGTCTACTGCTCCACAAAGGCCTTTCCCAACTCCATCCATGCCAACCTTGATTGTGCTAACCTCCAGCAAATCTCATTATCTCATCTCTCTATCATCTGTTTGGTCTTTCACTACAATAGTAATCCCTTGGGAACCGTTCGACCAACTTTTTTCGCCATTGGTTACCCTTCTTGTCATATGTCCTGCCGAGCACAATTTTTGTCGCTTAATCAATCTTATGATATATTCTACCCCGCTTTGCTCTCAGATCCATGTTGACATTCTATCTCCAAGCGTTATTTGTAGAATTACTCTATCCATTGATCTGTGTGCGACAGAGTTGGTTTTCAAATGATTAATTAGTTCCCATGTTCAACACCCGGATGTCATATTAGTCGGCTACACAGACATTTTACATTGCCAGTTTTTCTGCTTATTTTTCCTTTCTTTACAGCTATTGAACAAGCAATGAAGGATTTTTTTCATAGCAAATATAGGTTAAAAGGAAAAAATATGAAAACCGCACATTTGTTCATGACTGAACCTATTGGCTTGGTTATTTGCAGTACACTTATAACGTGGTTGTCTTTCTTGGACATTAACACCCACATTATAACAAGGGATGCTTGTATTTAAGTAGTTCATACAAGTTTGAAGTTATTTCTACTAATTTTTTTTTCTTCATCTTCTATTCATCTCTTCCTCTGCCAATAGTAAAAGCACAAACAACAGCTCCGGCTCAAAAGCTTTTGAAAAACACAATTCATGCAAGTATAAAATGATGCCGCCTTTTTTTCACAACCATAGCTTGGCTTTGTGGAAAGTTTTCTATGTCTAGTATATCTCTGATAATAATAATAATAATAATAATAGAAAATGAATTTCCTGTGTCTGTTGCAGGCTCTCAAATGGGCCTGTGAAGCAGGTGCATGTAGAATAGACTTGTACTAATAAAGTTTTTTTCGGTGAAGTACAGCATGATTGATCCTGGCCTTTAATTCAAGGGTTTACATGCCAGATATACCCCCCCTCTCCCAGGTTAGGTGATGGAAATAACATCCCAAGGTTGAAAGTTTCCTGTTGAGTATAATTCTACCAGGCAGATGCCCAAGCTGGCTGGAGAGGTCTGCCATTCCTTCAAAGTAATCTGACAGTATGGCTGACCTGGATAGGTTGAAATTCAGGTTCAAGTCACTCTGCAAAGATTCAGAGTTATGATATTCATCATAAGTTTCTGCAGCCTACATTATTTTGACAGCAGAGATTTGTTGGAAGATCCTTTCTTACTTTTTGGTCCAACCCAACTGAGATTTTAGAAAATTCCAAGCAAGAAGAAAAAAAAAATGTGGTACCAATACTTTTAACCAGGACATATTTATCTTAAATTACAGAATTACATAATTTTTTTACTTTCAAAAATAAAGAAAATATTATTCTTATGAGCATTCTTTTTGGAAATAAACCAAATAAATAATATCAACTAAGCTGTAACCCATAAACCATAGCTAACCATAGATTATATCATAGAAAAAAAAAGAAAAAGAACAGAGTCCATATATGCCTATATAGATGAATGCAAAGGAATTACATCTACGTTTGAGATAACCCAGGACAAAAGCACGAAATTGTTAGCAAGATCACTGGAGTAAAGCGATATTGCAGCTGCATCAAAAACCTTAATGGGTGATCGTCTGGAAATACCAGGTGTCGTATACAGCAACAAGATTGTTCTGCGACCATCTCAGCCTATGCTCCATCGTTGAATAACAGAATATCTTGCCAATGTGCACCCAATCCTTTTTTCAAGCACATGCTGCTTCATAGAGGACACATGACAGTTTGCTCTCCTAGGAACCATTGCACTCATATATCGAGTGGCAGCAATCATCATAACTAGCATAATTTACCAATACTTTTGGGTTTTAAAAAAAACAAAAACAAAACAAAAACAAAACTACACTTGAACCTCTCCAATCTTTGTCTCCTCCCTCCTTCGCTCTTCCTGTTACATTTTCTTATTGCATTGTTCAAGGGTCCAGAGCATGTAGTACAATGCGGGAAGGAAAAGAGTGGAGATGGGTGGGGGGAACAAAGACAGGAGAAATATATACAGGTTTTTGTTTTAAATCAAAAAAAAAAAAATTACTGGTTAACTAAGCTAGTTTTCATATATATATATATGTATATAAATAAATGAAAAACAATCTATTCCATCAGTACCACATGCCATAATTCTGAACCAATGAGGTGAGGAGAATGGTAATGGAAATTGTAGAATATGAGAGGATAGGGTTAATTGTGAACAAATGAATAGCAAGAAACAGAAAACTGGACAAGTGAATGGAAGCTGCACTCCCAATTAACACAAACTGCAAACGAAGCCAATGAAAACTCTCTCTCACCTACAATAAGGCCTGAGAGGGATCAAAGCACGTATTGCAATACAATATGAAAATGGGGTGGGGGAGCGACAAAGATGGAAAGTTGAAGTGTGCATACGTTTTTAGAGATTTTTTTTTTTCAATCTGAAATCACTAGTCAACTATGGTAGCCTCAAAATACAATCAATTATTCCTTACAATGCAGCTAACAATTCCTGGATCCACCCCAAATCACTTATTCTTTTGACGCTTGCCTTTCCACAAAATTCATTGAAAGCAACCTGGCTGAACATTTATCTTAAAGCAGAGGATGTTCACCTCAAGGCTCCGCAGATGCTTTTTTAAACCAGCACAAAGACAAGGCATCTGCTATCTACATTAGTTAAGTTAGTAAACACACTATATCTACCTAAGGGATCCAAATCAACAAAATACCTGGACTGAGATAGCATCATTTTCGCATAATCACTTGGCAGAAAGTGACCAACAAACGCCTATACTCGGTGCTCTTACGGCAAACATGTGGGGGTCAGGCAGACCTCATCCAGCAGGGGATTCATTGACCCACTACAGAATGGATACTACTAGTACGAGGACGGACAGCCACTTAAAACCAATCGTGACAGTCTTTCGAGAAGCCATCATGTCAATGTAAAACAGACTGCTCCTCACATACACATGTTCCCGCAAGTCAGAGGAACTACCCTGCACAGAGCTATGAGGGATTAAAACCAATTGCCAGAATGATTAAGACAGAGGATTTTACGTCTGCTATTGAGAGTGGTGATGATAGGATAATGGAGATGTGTAAAAAAGGTCCTCAACCTTTCAGAGATTTCAGTTTTTATATTCATGTTTTGAGTGTTGAATTCTTAAGTATGCTTTTTATTGATAAAATCCAAAATGGTTCCTCATATTTTTTACCATCTATACCTGCTTATAATTAGCACCACAAGAATCATGACCCTTGGTAATAGAGATATCAAGATAATGAGAAACATACAAAAATCTTTTAAAAAAATTATGCGTTCTTGTAATAAGCATTATTAGATTACTTGTCCCCCCAGATTTAGCCATTGGAATCCCAGGAGAAATTGAAAAGCTAGTATTTGGAAGACAGCCATCTTTACAAATTCAAGATGATGCCATACTGACTTCTGAGAAATGGAATCAAGGATTTTCTGATTTATTATCCTATAAAGTTTTTAAAATGAATAATTTACCTAATCCTGTAAAAATTAGAACAAGATCACACAAGGAACTGGTCTGTATGTGTTTTTATACCTGAGTACATAAAGTGTACAAAATACTTCCTACAGTCCCCAGAAACACAGGATCACAAACTACTTCAAAACACAGACCTATTAATGATTCATACTTACTCATGATGAGTACAATGTTTTCAATATTCTTACAACAATTTGATCCTACTGGAGTATTCTGATTTTACAAGAATGGTGAAAATACCAAGCTGCATGCTGTTAATGACAATAAATCATAATCCAATGCCAAAATGTTGACAGAACCAATTTTTGAGTAGTTTTACTTGAGAAAAAGCACGGCCAAATTTAAGGGAAAGTCACAGAGAAATCAGTGAAGAAACATAGTAAGGTAAAAGAAGAATTTCCGCGAATAATATTGTCTTTTGTAAATAAAGTTGAAATCTGTTTTCTATTCATCTAACCTTTTCGCATTTGCAACACCTTTTAAAGATGATTTTTTTTCTTCTTTGTTTGTAAAGCCAAATATGTCATCCCAGCAGTTCAACTGACTCAGTAAAAATATCTTTTAAAAGGTATACAAAATTATATTAAACTTTGTGACACACCAAGAGATTATCAGCAATACACTAAAGTGTCATGACACAATTTGGAAAGCTCTCATCCTATGTATAAAAATTTGTAAATAGATAAGTGATAATTTAGAATTTATTTTTCTGCTGCAAAAATATCATGAAATTTTCAGCGGCTTCATGATTTATGAATTTATTAGTATCATAATGAATTTCTTTCATTGTTTTGAAACAAGTATGTACGCTAACAAAAGCATAAAACATTAACCTTAGTCTGATAGAAGACCATTTTAAAACCCCAAAACACTACAATCACATATTTCAGCTTGCTGTCTGTGCAAATTATTCTTCAATTGCTAAAATTAGTTTCACTTCCATCATAATAAACCCAATTCCAATGGGATTAACAATTTTTGGTTTTAGACATCTATTTATTATAAATCACTTAAAAGGTTGTCTTCACTTCCCATTAAGCTCGATTTCAAGTCATTTCCTTTGTATCGAATTAATTATTGAAATAATTTAAAGACTGCATAATATCAGGGACGCCTGTACCAGAATAATAAATGTCTTTGATTTGTACAATATATACAGGTTTGGTTAGTCACTCAATAAAAATCATCACGTGACCATCTTCTGGCAGCAGGTTGTGTTGGGGATGATCAAAAAATAAAGTCACTTCTCACACCCTTTCTTGGGCAGTGATCACTAATAGAGAACTGAATTAAAAGAAAAATAAAATAAAAAGAGTGAATGTAGCTAGACACAAACTAGGGGATCAATTTAGCTGAAAGACTCATGGCAAGTTGACCCCACCCTTATAAGAAAACTATTTAGGTGTGAAATTTCCAAAAAAATTGAAGAACCATTCTTTTCAAGACATAGTGAGGAGTAAAGTGTTTGAATTTTCATCTCTCTAGCTCCATCGGTGTGGTCAGTGTATGTGTTATGCACAACACCAGCCAAACCAACTTGAAAACCTAACAAATTTGGTTTCTAATACATCATGAACCATGCTATATACGAAAATCCTGTCCTAATATAATTTTTTTGAATAGTGCAATATATATATGCAGCAATATATATCACAAAGATTCAATATAATAATATGGATATGAGGTCAGGTAAAATAACTTCTTAAAAGTGCTTGATGTCAAAGAGATTCCATTTTGATGTAATGAGTTTGGGCATAAAATCAGGATCCAGTTCGGCATTGTGATTGTATAATAACCCCCTACTCCTTCTAAAACAACGTAATGGGTGAAAAATCACTTGGATTAGTTTTATACTCAAAGTTAGAGCATCTTGAAGATGTGGGGCTAAAAAAAATTCTGCCTGCCATGTGCCACTTTTACTGGGTTACAGTAACAAAGCCAAATACATGCAGAAAACTATCATTATTATTACTATAAAGATAGGAAATGTTCCTTCAGATAGGTAAAGTGTTAACCACAACACTATTTTAGAATGACTTTAAATATCATGAGATATGGGCTCAAAACATAGAAAAGAAATTGCGAGACATTTTCCAGGCCTCAGAGGACTAATAATAGCAGTGGAATGAAAGGGATTATTATGAAGATATTCCAATGAAGTTACTAATTTTATTTTCAGTCTCGTTGCAAAAATCCAACACAACTGTCACCGAGAGAATCTATGTAAACTGTACACAAATAAGAAATTTGAATTCTTGTCTTTACTTGTCATACAAATCCTTAAGATTTGTTACTGTTTTTATTATCTTTCCGTACTGAATGTGTCTAACCTGCACAAATAAGATATACATAAAAAAATATGGATTTTCTAATGAAATTTTTGTAAAATAATTCTCTTTTTATACAAATGATTTTTTTTTCCGCAAAGCAACACGATATCAGCCCTAGGATAGTTTGTAAAGGGTTAAATATGCAATATTGATCAAGTTGAGTCAATCTGAACTCAAGTGATCAAATGGAAACTAATATTTTAAATATACTCGAGACTTCAATTATCTGATACTGGTCTTCAATGTAGAATACATAGATATATTTGAAAAATTTTAAATAACTAGAGTTTCTTGTTCACCATCATTAGCTCATAAACTATAAAAACAGTCTCATATTGTTAGTTGATCACTTGACCTTTGGGAAGTATGTAAATAGATGTGATCGAAAGAAAGCAGTTAGGCATATACTTCCACACCGATGTGTGTATGAACAAACAGAAATAAATATTGTGAGAGAAGGTAAGAGAGAATCTAAGTTGAGATATGTGAGAAAATGCCAATACATTTAGATCTGGGTGTTCAAATGTGTGTGAATAAAAAAATTAACCAGTGTAAAACAGATGGTTCAAACTCAAGCCTATGAGCCAGATTTTATACTGTGACAAGAACTTTATACATTATTGATTCAACAGCTAACTTTGAGGTTGCAAAATTTTTTTAGAATCTTAAAACTTTTTAGAGAATAGTTATTTGAGGAATTTTTTTTTCAAAAATGTATTCCCTCTGGTGATTGTAAAAAGGCTCAACACTTCACTAATTTAAAAAAAACAAAAACAAATTCAGTTAAAGTAACTTATTTTTTCTCATTGAGAATTCTGTAAAACTTGTAGTAGATTATGAATATACTGCAATTTTTTATAATCATAATTTGGTAGTTATTGTTTTCGATGTTTTGCTAGATTATGACTAAAGACTAATTACATATAGTCTTAGTGCCTATTGCTTTTAACAATGAAGCGAATCGTTGTGAAACATTTTGTCTCATTCGAAGAGGTTGTGAATGAAAAAGGTTTGAGAAGCCCTGTTCTAAAAATATAGAACATTCAAGTTATATGAATATGAACAATCATATACAAAACAATGTCATTATTGTGTCTTTATTAGCACCACAATCAATGCAAGCAGACTTGTGGGCTAGCAATTCTGAAAAGTATACCAATGGTCCAAAAATATTATCAAACTTTCATATTTTTCAAATTGTACAAGAGTAAAATCCACAAAGAGAACTTATAGATCAAATGGGACCCGAAATAATTACATTTTCACAGATTTATCAATATCTCTAAAATTTCAGAAAAAATTTTTAATAGTAATTTAAATTTTAGGTCAATGTACCATCCTAACATGCTTTTAAAATGTACCATTTAGTACTTACTAAAAAGCCTTGTATTCATATATCGCTATTGCTAACTTAAGACTGGCTAGATTTAAAATTTTGTTTAGAGTTAAGGGTAAAAAACATTATCTATATTGGCTTATATAGCACTTTTAGAAAGGCGATTGACAGCTCGTTTCTCAACTTAGCTCATTGAATGAGGTGCCACTCCAAAAGGTGGATTTGTCCGACATCTCTATGCCACTTGAAAGGCTTATAAACTTTGAATTAAAACACTCAGAATAAATTGTTCAAATCTACATTTTCATAAGTAATCAATGATTTAAACAAACCCAAAAATCTCCTCTGAAATACATCGGGATTTGTTTTTCTAAGCATTTTCAATCTCCTGTACGAAAATTACAAATTGAAAATGAATTTCATAGAAAGATACTGAAAGTCAAGCTATTCAGAATTCATGATTGTGGTGAGAAAGGATCCAAACTATATTTTGTATTACAAAAATCATTTGATTATTGTATCATCAATATTTTGCGTAATTATAAATTCCACATGCAATGAAAACAAGTACATATAAGAATAATACTATGTCTACTTGTGTACTGAACATACTCCAATGAAAATGATACATGCTTACAATATAGGATGCTTTTTGATTTTCTAAAGTACCAGTGTTGATTTGATTGAGATGTACATGGAGAGAAAGATGTCTCATCTGCAGCCATGACTTTTTCTGGGCTTTTCACCAAGATCTTTTTTCAAAATTTCATATTCTACAATATAGCATTCCATAAACCTTCAAACAAAAATCTAAAGGAATGGAAGTCTTGTTCAAAATAACCTACTCAAACCATCAAAAATCTAGGCAGAGAAAAGAAGAATGTTCCAAATTACAAACCAAAGAGAATTTATTTATAAGGCAAGGTGATACCAGCTCACCCAAACTTTTCACAGCCTACCTTGAGATGATCTTCCGAAACCTGGACTGGGAGAATAGAGGAATCAAAATAGATGGCGAATATTTGAGTAACCTCAGATTTGCAGACTACATCTTTTTTGCAGAGAACCTATACAACCTCTAACTAATGTTAGATGAACTAAGCAAAGAAAGCAAAAAAGTCGGCCTACACCTGACCTTCAGTAAAACAAAAATCATGTGCAACAATCA
This sequence comes from Thysanoteuthis rhombus, assembly GCA_963457665.1. NCBI lineage: Eukaryota > Metazoa > Mollusca > Cephalopoda > Oegopsida > Thysanoteuthidae > Thysanoteuthis > Thysanoteuthis major. The sequence continues at coordinate 37,580,956 of OY735204.1, forward strand.
CATTGAGAATAAGGACATAACTGTCAAAATGGAAGATGCAAAACTTGGAAAAGTAGACCATTACCTGGACAACAAATCTATGAGATCCTCAAAGGAAAGAGAAATCAAGCAAAGAATCACTTTGGGATGGCAAGCTCAACTTTCAAAAACCAGACGATCCCAATTATCCTGAAAAGAGTATACAACCAATGCATTCTCCCAATAGTCACTTATGGAGCTGAAACATGGAACCTAACCAAAAGACAGATCTGCAAACTGAGAAGCATGCAATGCACGCATGAGAGAATCATGCTCAACCTCACATGGAGAGATTGCAAGACAGCACAATATATCAGGAAGAGAACAGGAGTCAGAGATATCATAGAATCTATTAAAATCTTTAATGGCAATTGGCAGGCCATGTTGCATGAATGACAAACAACCGATGGACATCACGATTCACAACATGGATCCCAAGAGATCAGATGCGACACCGAGCCCGACAGAATACAAGATGGAGAGATGAACTAGACAAATTCAGAAAATACTGGCTCCACAACGCCCAAAATAGAAAATTCTGGCGAATCCTGGGGAAGGTCTATGTCCAATGACGGACGATAAAAGACTGATGATGATGATGATGATGATGAAGGAATGATAAAATGAAACTTCATTAGTTTGCATGTCAAGCACATAAATCATTCCACTAAGCTGGATGTTTCTATTATTACATGATTTTTTCAAACTTTCAAATTAAAAGTAGAGTTTATCAATATTCACTCTGCAGCATTTCAGTTTGCTTGTTTTGAAAATCAGACAGTTATGATGAGTTTATTTGTATTATTTGAGAGAATTCAAGTTATCAAGTATACAGTATAGCAAGCTAATTCATGATGAGATGATATTGAACTGGAATAAGATTTTTAAATGTTGATATGACATTTTATAATGAGATGCCCGTAGAGACATTATATAAATAAATAAACAAACAGAGCCAAAGTACCTTAATGCAAAATTTTTCAAGAACTATAAACTGAAGAAAGCAATACAATTAATGCCTGATATCAGAAGAATGAAAATCTAGTTATTTTTTTTGAAAAGGGGAATAATGTTCTTGATAAATTTTTCTTTGTCTTAGAGCAATTATACAATTGAGAGATCAGAGTTTGAGCCATTAACTTTCTAATTCATATAAGGTTGAAAACGTTTCTATCTCCATTCATGAAAGAGAATAGCAAAAATTGGCTGAAAATGAGAGTCTCTTTAGATGTTAATTTCTGTTAATTATCATCATATTGTTATGAAACTTTCAGACAATGTTAACTTATGAATGTTTTACATGTTTGATGTTTTTTCACATATTGATGCTATATACCTAGATTATTTTGTAATTTCCATAAATGAGATATAAATAAAATCATAATGAAACAAGAGAATAATAATGTAATGCAATTATCCTTTGCCATTTGCGGTTTTGATAGTTCATGGTTCAATCTTGAATAATTTAATAGGAATATTTGGGTACTTTTGCTGCATACCATAAAAAACCGTATCATAGAAATTACGCTGTACAAAAGTGTTGAAAGTTTAGGAAATAACAAATGCATCAGAATTTTAGTTTCATTAATAAGAACGACTGTAGAAAATAATCAACTAAAAATTATTTATGTAGATAATATTAACAAGGTTGAAAACTTGATGAGTCAAACAGTATATTTTGGACATCAATTTTTCTTCCAGTTCAGTTCTGTAAATGACTTTTATAGTAGATGAAGTATTATAATTAATTTTAAACAATATTTTTATACTTTTATGCTACTATATTTGTTATTTTTAATTACAACTTTCTCAGACAGAATTGATTTTAAAAAACAAAACAAAAAATATTAGAATGAAGGTAAATAGCAGCATAGATAGAAAAAAAATGTTAATCATTGCATCATAGTTTTAGGAAATTTATGGTTTTTATTAACTAAATGTACTTTTTCTTTTACTAGTATCTCTACTGCACACATTTTGAGGCTCTTAAAACATATTGCAATAATCAAATATTTTCTTTGGAAGTTTAATTTTGGTTATAAATGCAAGAAAATGAAGTTAGTTTAGAAAAAAAAAAAGAAAAGAATAAATACCTATGCATACTCAGAGAGGATTACTGAGCAGATTAAGGCTATGTTAACATTTTTGACTGAAGGAAAATTTCAATTCTGCTATAATTGACGTCACCAGAAAAAAAAAAAAAAAAGTCGATTTAAAATTTTTACTGTATGCTCTACTGGATTCCTTTATTATATGTGAATTTACAATTTGGGAAGGGCAAAGTGTTTGTTTCTGAAAAGGTTCATGATGAAAGATTTTCGAGTTCTGGAGGTTGAAAAGGTTGGGGTTTGATCACAAAATTATTCATGGATCTAGCATATTCACAGACCCCTGGAGCCCCTAACCCCCATTAATGGCGAGGGATGACAGTGATATAATAGGCAATCTTTGCATATACACACTCAAGAGAACATTTATTTTGAATGGCTAAAAGTCGCTACATTTATCAAAAAATGGATCTGTCATTTTTTATCTAAAGATACCCTACTTTATATTTCAACAGAGATACTAATAGATGTGGTTGTTGATGTTTCAAATTCCTTGATAAGCCCTCCAGTCATCCATCATCACACATGTAGTTCTAGGCAATTGTTACCTTTTCCGTGTTAAATTCAAAACATGTGGATGGAAAAAACTATTTTTTGCGAAACTAAAGAGTTAATGACAACTTTAATCCGTAACACTAATTCTAAACCGAAGAGAAAAAAAAAAAAAAATCTAGAAAAATTAATGGCTTATGTCCATTATTATGTTAATATCTGATCAATACATTGTATAATTATAATTTTGTGAACTTTTGGGGCATACATAACATTTTCACCTTTACAGTTACCTGGAAATAGGATCTAACCACTTTTAGCGGTTCAAAATGACTGTTCTTCTATCTGTGTATGTGCAAAGATTGCGATATGATATGATTTTTAAAAAATGAATAATATCAATATAAGAAAAAAAATAAATAAATACAATCAGAATTATTGGCTGCCTTTACCAAAAGAAACTAACAAAAAAAAAAAATAAATAAAATTAGAAAAATTAAGAATCTCTTGAAAATGATATCAAAAGTGGATGTAACCATAATGATAAAAAATAATGCCAGTGTAGAAATATTTTTTTAAAAATAAATAAATAAATGAAATAAAAAATAAAATAAAATTATGTGTGGACCCTTTTATTTTAAACCGTAAACAGGGAGAGCTCTACCAGAAATGTGTTCCGGTACCTATATCATCTATTTGAAAATTGTTTGCATTTTCAAGCAGACATCCGCAGTTCATGAATTTGAGAGTTATGAACATAGCTGGTAAGTTGGCTTTTCAGTGATTCCTCTATCAATTTAGCCTTAAGCTTAAGTTGGTTTCAAACAATAAATATCCGTAGCAAATATACCATGTACAAGGTTACTTTATCAAAGTGACTCAGCTGACCAACAGTGCACTAAAATACAATTCTAAAAGCATATCTGCTGCCAAATTGGGGTTGAAATACCAAGTTTAACAACCAGAAAACTGATATGCTTTTTCCAAGACAGCTTCTAACTTCAGCATCTAAATAAAGCATTGGAAATAAAGAGAAAAAAAGCAATAACTTTTCAAAGTTTAATTTCTCCATGATGAAAAGAGAATTAGTAGCTTTTAGAAAGCAGATAAACAGGTCTGGAATTTGAAACAGGGAGGGAGAAAAAACACACAATCTAATTTTGCAGAGGTCGTAAATAGGAACAAGGGCATCTATAACAAATTTAACAGCCTGCTTGGTGGGTTAGATAGTTGCATATTTCCCACTGGTGCCAGTAGTCTGTGTTCAAGCTAAAATTTCTAATGTTGACCCCCCCCCCTCCCCTACACACACGCTTGAAAGATTTGCAACAATCGTCCTACCACAATTTCCCTACATTTAGCCTTGTGCCAGACAAAGCTAAGCTTGATAAATATAGAGATAATAGTGACTATCTAACAAGAGAAAAACTGATAGCTTGTGGTTCTATAAGATTAAATCGACAATATAAAACTGATCGGATCAAACAAGGAAAATAGTTCTGAAGGGGAAAAAAAAATCTTCAAAAAGACAAAGTCAATTCCAGGCAGCAAAACAAACCTACATTAAGAATTTACCCATATCGCAAGTGAATGCCCCAACATCATCAGATATAGACACATACAGTCCCTCTTCTATTTCAGACTATTTTCTAATTAACAGGAAGCGGTGTACGTTGCATTAAAAGTAAGAGGTAGTTTTGAATAGTGATTTCTAAAATCAACCTGACCAACATTCCTCATTCTTAGAAATCAATAATCATAGGAATTACACGTATTATAAATACCAATAACCTTCTTTTACAAATACAAGACATGTGATATGGGATTTGATCATTTGAGCAGTAGCCCTTAAAATAGTATCTTTGAAGTTCCAAAGCAAATCATTAAATTTTGCAGACATTTCACAAAATTGATATTTATACAGCATAAATGTCATGAAGTTATTTTTATGGATTATGCACACTTTTAAAGCTAGTTTGCAGTGAATTCAATCTATGTAATGTTAAACTAGTTTTCAAGTTGATTTCAAGACACAGCTCTTTGTTTTACATCATATGAAATAAGAATTAAAAAAACTCAAACTTACAAAGTAAATAAAAACAAACAAAAAACAAACAAACAAACAACAAAGCCCAATTGGATAGTTGGCAAAATACTTCTCTTGTTTACTAATAAATCTCTAAGCATTGAAACAAAAATTTCAACACATATACAAGTCAGGTAGCCAACCTACTGATGCAAGTCAAAAGTTGTTTTTTCCAATAATCCTAAACTGATGATTAATTTTGAAATCAATATCCATCACTAATTTCCAATAACTAAGGTTATTACACCTTTACAGAACAATTTAAATCGATCCCATTCAATGATAAAATACTGATGATGCTTTACAGAGTATCTTTTATCCTTCAAGCTATATGTCAGTTTCATAGGGCAACATTAAGAAAAATATTTTCATAATATATTACTTGCAAATGGTATTGCAAGGTGGCATAACTTATCAGCATGAAAAACAATCTGTGAACCAATTTTTATTTCTGATTGAGTATCCCCAAATGCACTGTATCATTGATATGTTTCAGTGGCATACCAAAAAGAAATTAGAGTCAGAGTTAGTACTTAGGAGAATCAGTGTCCAGGCAGTAAAAACAAGATGTTGGTCTTAACAGGGATCAGACACTTGTGTACACACACACACACACACACATACGATATGAAGAATAAATATATGGGTTCTTTACCTTCAAGGTATTTGGACTCCAATCTTAAACTCCACCTCAAGGAGATGCGAGTGGAAAAACACAGACAGTGAAGTCAATGAGCCAATTTTAAACATCAATCAAGGCTATCTACATTCACTTTGCATTGAGAAAGGCATGAATCTATCGCTACTACCCCCAGCTATGGGTAAAATAGCAGGAGAAGACAGGGCTCTCAAGCCTTGGAGAGGCAACCAGTCTACAATGAAGACAACTGATTCCAAATCAAAGAGTTGAGCTCCTTTTTAGGCACTTGGATACCAACCATGATATCCCTTTGGCTCCTGATGCCAAATGTATCACGCATTGTTTTCTTTTGGACTACATCAGCAAGGCTGAGAAATTGATTTTATCCACTTGCCATCCAAGGATCTCCATATGCTTCGCCCAGGCTTGTGTCCTGGAGAAAGTCACCAGAGGTGTTCCATTATTGTTTATCAAGACAAATGGAGGCCTTCAACCTTGGACTGCATGCAATTTGCTGATCAGTTAATGTTCAAGAAGTTTTCAGAAGGGAAAGAAAAAAAAAAAAGAAAAGAAAAAAAAAAACCCTTGAGTGCTCTTAGCATAAAGGAAGCATTGAGTAATTATTTTGCTTGATCAGCTACAGTCCATGGTTGGTCATAAGTAAATTTATACTTGAAGCGAAAACAATTTACAAGGATCTCTGTTAAAAATAAGTTGGCATTTTAAATTTCATATTATTTATTGCATTAGTCATATTGAGCAAATACTCGTTCTGCAACTTACTTGATATTTCTCATGAACTGAGTATGTAAGCAACCATTTACGCATTCACTCTTCATTGCAGAATAAGTCACAAGGGAGTAGTTTTGCATTTGAGCGATTTCCCTTCTTTATTTGATGGATTATTAATTAGCAAGAAATAAGAGCCAAATGTTCTTGAAAAAGAAAAAATACAATAAAAAAAAGGAATTGCTAACTGGAACAGAAATATGTGGACTAACTTTTGCATTTCACAGTATATAAGACATACTTATTTCAAGATGGAAAAATCTATTGCATCGGAATGAAAGAAGGAAGTATTCCATATAATCATGCATCTTATATGCTATCATCTGAAGCAAGTAAAATTTGAGACAGTCTTGTAAACTCTTTCCAGAACACACAAGTATTTTCTAAAACAAATAATTACATCATCTTTCTTTTGATTTTGGTAGCGGCCTGTTACAATATTTAAACCTATAGTGGAAACCTTGCCTCTCTCGGCCCGTGATAGTTGCATACTTCCAACCTGTACCAGTAGTCAATGTCCTATCTTGGGTAGAAAGCCAACCTTTGTACTTTGATAAATACCAAAGACAGGCGGACTATACTGCCTTAGAATGTTGTTGCAACACAATCTTACTTGAATTCCATTTGTACCAGGTGATGTCGGAATGGGACGAAAATAAATCTTTATTTGTGATATATTTGATCATTTGTGTGTTGAATACTGTTTGCTAAATGAGCAGTATCAATTTCATCACATAAATTATCATTTTTGACCACTGAGAAAAAATAAATAAATGAATATCAGTCTGAATTAAGTGAATTACTTTATTGCCCAACCTAATTAACTGCCATAAGTGACTCAGCAGAATGACTAAAAAAATATCCTGCTTTATTTCATTTAGCAAACCACTTAGAGCTGCCTATGATCTTTTCTCAGTTTCAAGGCTGTTCCATCACATAAGTAGTTTACCATCAGTTTTCTATGTTCAACACTGGTAGCAATCTAACATTCGTGGATTTTTCAAAAAGTTTCACTGATACTGAAATTTACCAAATTCAGCTTAGTACAGAACAATGTCACAAGTGTAAGGCATACGGTAAGGATTGAACTCACTACACTTGTAAATGATCTGGGAGACTAGTTTGTTAATAACATTTGTTCAATAACATTTTTCCAATTTATTTGGAAAGTTGAAATCACAGCCATGGCAACAAGAATACATCAAAGCACAATTTTTAGATAAACTTATTCAGAATTCTGGTTTAGAATTTGATAAAATTTAATTAAATTATATTACCGTGAAAAAGAAAAAACTTTACACCATTACAAAATGTAATTATTTTATCATAATATGTTATGCTGGAGAGATTCAATTTGAGGATAATTTGGTAGTGAAAGGATCACATTAAAATTATCCTATGCAATAAAAAAAGAAAAAAAAAAAACAAACAAACAAAAAACACAACTTATTTGGCTATGGGAGTTGCAGCTCAATATTGAAGACCTATTCTTTAATCACTAGGTTCAATATTAGTCAATAACAAGGCATTCTGATAATGAATGAAGTCTTGCAAGAACCCGAGCCATCATGTCACCACCATCTAATAAAACAGCAAAAACTCGCAAGCTAAGCCCTGATGTACTGCCAGCGACAACTCTCAAATCTCACAAATATTCCCATTCTCTCTCGCTTATTTTAACCATCCTTTCCAACACAATCAACAACTCTTTGAAACATTCATTTTATGTAAGCACTATAACAGCTGTCCACAGTATCATCAACCAACTACCATAATAGCTAAATTATCAATGGATTACTTCAGTTTAGAGTTTTCCTAGTGTAAGCCAGAGGGCGTGGCAGTAGTTAAGGGCAGGGAAACAAACAGTTTTTTTTTCTCCTTCAACTAGAGTGGACAGATTGAGGAAGATTCAGCCTCAAACAAATGGAAAACTGTAATTCTGCATGTCATGTATACTTCTTTGCTTATCTAGTGGAATAGAAGACAGTGAAAATTGCTCAACTACTGAAGAATAAAAATGTATTACTATTCAACAACTGTTGTATACACTATTAATTTAGAGTTGGCTTTGAAATTAAGCTATTGAATGGCAGTGGATTAAGAACAGAGCAATAGACATAATTGCGCCTTTCTAATCTATTCAAATCTGTTGTTTAGTCACTTCTCAACATGCCAATAGTATCAATTGCTTATCAGATAGGATATTTTAATGCCTAACCATTCCCAGACTTCTTTCTAGAACATTCTTTTTTTTGTTTTTACAGGAAAACCATTCAGGGGTACATAACAATTATTTGTGATAACTAACTGCAGGGAGATTTCTATTCAAAGCTAAAAAGTCCTAGGCACGAAGTACTGATCAAGATTTCCTCCTTTAGGATCAACTATTAATGACAGAAGTAATTGTAGTACTTAGAATAATTACTAACTGCCACATATTTAGCTTTTCTTTGGTTATGAGCTGATCTACGTATTTATCCTTGATTAACATAGATCTTACCAATTATTTGAAAGGCGAAAAATCTTTCATCCAATCAACTCAAAAATAGCCAGTCTATTAGTATCCAAGAGAGTCAAGTTCTCTAAGATCATTTGAGTATTCATTGCTCTTATATAATTATAAAATTGATGTATTATTATTTCACTTAATGTGCTTTTTGCAAAAAATTTGAATACCCCCAAATTAACATATGTAACTTGTTAGCAATTAAATTAGTCGCTCTGGCTTTTAATCATAATTAATATAAAAACCACTTGCATTGTATACAACTAACTAGAGCAAATAACACATAGCACAGATTCTATCTTTCCTTTGAAATTCGATTATTTTCTTAGATACTAATTGATATTTTTACTTGAAATGTGGTTTCTGGAAAACATTATTGCAACAATCTGCTGCATAAGAAAGTACACATGAACTTTTATTGGTTGGCCTAAAAAATTTGTTCTATTTTGTTGTTAGATGGTATTACCAGCATTTAAGTTTTAATTAGCTTCATTCAAAAAGATCTCTTGGTCTATAGTATAAGAGTCATATCAGCATGCATTTAAGAGAGAGAAAAAATTCAAAATTGTTGTATTCTGGTTTATAGATTCAAACATTAGAGATGGACGGAAATACACAACCTTTTCAGCATATCATGCTTTTTTATCTGAAATGTTTTTTTTTTGTTGTTTTTATTTTCTAATGGCCAGCTTGTGCACAAAAAATTATTTGAGCAATTTATGGAGCAGGTACTACAATTGGCTGAATGTGTCAAAATTGGTTAGCAAAGTTTTGTGCCTGATATTTTTTGTTGACAGATGCTCCAGCGTTGCATAAACCAATTGAGGTTGCTGCCAATAAAGTGAAGGACATTACATGAGAATAATAACTGTTACATAATACAGGAGATGGTCAACATACTCAGAATATCAAAAACAAGCATTGAAAATCATTTTCATCAGCTTGGTTATAGTAATTGCTTTCAATTTTCTTGGGTTCCACAAGTTGAGCCAGAGAAAAAAAGAAACAAACAAAAAACCAAACTATTACACCATACTTCAACATACAATTCACAACATAAATGTAAGAGCAATGTTCCATTTTGAAAAAAGAATTATGATAGGCTACAAAAAGTAAATACTTATAAACCTTTATGATATAGAAGATAGTGAGGCAAGTAAAATGAAACACCACCGAGTGCTCAAAATCTGTTCTTCAAAGAAGGTGATGCTACATCTATGATGGGATTGAAAGGGAAGGCTTCTACTATGATCTCTTTCCTAGGAAACAAACGATTGAATTGAGCAGTTCTTTGCAACTGGTAAATTTTTAAAGTTCTGGTTGGATGGAATTATGAAGTTGACTGCAAGACAGCCGAAGATAATGGAAGGAAATGATAAATATGTCGCTCAAATAAAGTTGATGTCAAATTTAAAAAAAAAAAATTCTTTCATTTTTACTTATCAAATGAAGAAAAAAAACAAAAAAAACCCAACTTTACTTGAACTTCCTGTAGATATGTATTTCTATAAGAGCATAGTTCTTTGCCAAATTTTGAACCTGGTTCTTCTGTCTGCTTTAAGTTGTCCATATGTTTCATTTTTGGAGAGGGAATAGAAACCAGTTCAAATGTAACAAGTTATATTTGTAATGAACATAATTGTTAGCAATGACAAATTCACGTGTTTATTCCTTACAGGGAAAAAAAAAAATATCTGTTATTCTAGATCGAAAACCTGTCAACATCCAAATCAAAGTTCCTCCCCCTTTGTAAGGTCTTGGTGACCAATCCATGGAATGTGGGAGGTTTCATTTATTATGAACTCATAGAATAATGTGTAATAAGCATTGCAGATCTTTGTGAAGAGTGAAAATTTTCATATATACAAAAAAAAAAAAAAAATACACGCAACAAAAAGAGACAAGACAGAAAAAAGAAAGAGACAAAAAAAAGACTAGACAAAAAAAGAGACAAAAAAAAAGAAAGAGACAAAAAAAAGAAAGAGACAAAAAAAAAGAAAGAGACAAAAAAAAAGAAAGAGACAAAAAAAAGAAAGAGACAAAAAAAAAAGAAAGAGACAAAAAAAAAAGAAAGAGACAAAAAAAAAGAAAGAGACAAAAAAAAAGAAAGAGACAAAAGAAAAGACGGAGACAAAAAAAAAAGACAGGGATAAAAAAAGACAGAGACAAAAAAAAGACAAAAAAAAAACAAACCCCTTATTTGAAAGGGTGTCTTTATTGAGAGGGACTGTGTCTGCCCACACTCACTAAAATAAACAAAGATCAAATTGTTTGATGAGGAGGTTTTACCATAGCATCTCTATTCACTGAATTTAAAACTTTCATTCATACCCCTGGAACACTTAGAAGGGAAAACTTCAGAAGTAGAAAGGATATCAATTCAGCACCAACAGAATTCTTTTCATCCAAAACTCCAGCTTCTTTCAATAAGGAATGAAAGAGTTTTACAGTCGTTTTTGTTATAACCAATAATGGACATGTTCTCAGCATATTTAACTTGCCAAATTGGAGCAATATTTTTATTCAGCATCCATAAAGTCAACATTACTCATGGCACAACCAAATAGTTGTTTTAGCAGCTGGTACAAGAGAATGAACAAATAATTAATAAGATAATTATACATTCATTAATGAACAATCAGAGGCAATACAAATATGTGAATTAAATTAAGTTTGTTGAATGAACAAATTTATCCACAAAAGTTTTCGTTAATCACTTTCATACTCGATTATAGAATTTCCTAGTGAACAGCAGATTTTAACTATTCCATTCAATGTTAAGGTTAGAAAAAAAAAAATAAATAAATAATAGTTTATATATATATATATATATATATATATATATATATATATATATATATATATATATATATATATAATACACACACAGTAAAACTGAAGATACTAGCAAGACTTTGCACCAACAGTCTTCAGTTTTACCACTGAGCCAAGTATTAGTTCATAAGTTGGCTACTAGGGTCATACTATTGGCTTGTGGATGAATTACAATTGCTGTATTTTTAAGGAGGGTCAAGTGACTGCTGAACAACTCAGACTACCACTTAAGTAAGCCTTTACAGAGAGCAAGTATGATTATGGATACAAATATATCATTTCTTAATATCTACTACAGAATTCCCATTCACTCATTTTCATTTTAATTTTTTTCACATTTCCTTGTACAGTGTGGGCAGCAGCAGACCTGTTGGTTACGTATTAGGAGGGGGGGCGTGTAAAATGCTTCCTTTTCCTTAGCTGGTGGGGAAGGTATTACTATCACACTAGTCACTGGCCATTCACCGTTGGTCATGACACAAGTCATTGCCGTCCTCAGGTTATGTGAAAGATAGGGGACAAAGTATCAGTGCAAAGGTCAAAGGGTCTCTGGGAATAGAAGTCAAAGTGACACATAGGGTTTGAAAAAAAAAAAAAAAAGTGTGTGTGGGGGTGGGATGAGACCAGCAAGTTTTTATTTCAGTAGGGTTATATTGCCGTCAGGAAAACCTTCCCGGAACTGGAGGCAATGTGATACACACGTTAACAGAAAGGAAGAGTTTGTAGCAGCAAAATAGATATAGAGTGTGGTCAATACAGGGCCCAGGGGTTTCAAGCCAGCAACCTAGAAGTAATGGTTGAACTTCTGCCTGTGGTTTTTGTCTCAATTTCTCTATCTCTCTCGTGGTCTCAGTTTTCACTCCTAGGTTCCAACGCCAGTCCTCCGTCTTAGCGAGCCAATTCATCACAGCTTTCAACTGCCGGTCACCAGGCAACTGTCCCTATCCACTATTAAGAGCCAGGAATCAACCCTATTATGATAATTAGATTGGACTGGGCATTTGATATAGTGCAGGAGGGAGGGGGCATGATTAATTACCCACCAGCCCAAATCACTCAATCTCCCAGCCCTTTGGTTTACCCAAATTTGGAATTTAATTCCAACATCATCTCCACACTCATTTGCATTCCTTATGCCCATTCTACAATCAATGGTTCAATTTGTCACTGTCTTCAGAGTGACCCGAATGCTCTTGCTATGCAATTTCCCCATGACCAATCTTTAGTCATCAAAATAACCATGCACCATTTTGCATAGGTGGCAACGAGGTGTGTCTATTTTGGCTTTATTAATTGGAGTCGTAATGGCAATTATGGTTTCCTATCCTGTGCCCTTGAATCAGGATGTACTGGCCCTGGGATTCTGGCATTGAAGATAAGGACTATTTATTTCTATAAACTCATTTCTTTTTCATCTCTTAGCATTGCCTTCACTATCTCTCAGCACACAGGTAAAATAACCAACTCGGCTAAGATATGAGACTTCACTTTTATTGAAATCATTCCCAATACATCATAAATAGCAATTTGAGTCTTTTCAGAAACTGTTAATCTGCATTTGCAAGAAAAAAAAATGTAGTTACTTAGTCTGGTGCTCCAACAATCTTTAACCCTCCTCCAAAAAAAAAACCCCAAAACAAACAACATGTATTTTCCTTGAAGATGGGAGTGTTTAGTTTTGAATTGTTTGTTAAACTTGCTAGAAAATATTGATTTATTTGACATTTTATATCAACATACCAAACACAGTGGCAAAGATTGATCTTCATTCTCAGTTGAAGTAAAAATCAAAGCATAGGTAACTTTCATCTTATTTGCAATTACAGCAATTCTTAGTGGGAGAATTGGCTGCACTTGAATCCACATCAGTTTCAGACTGACATTCAGAGTACATTTCTAAATGAGAAACGCATCCATTTTGTATGGGTGATATGTCTTAGATATAATGGAGCCAAGTCGTAGCGGAAGATCATTTTGACTAGAGCTATGTTTTCCTATACTGTCCTAAGACCGTTATGAGATACAACCACAGTATAATAATAATTGTTAAATTAAATCATTAAAAACGTATCAAATAATACATATTGGATTGAATAATTAATTCTAATGTTTAATCAGTTACAATCAACTATTTCCCATCCGGGTTTATCCATTTCGTGCATTCATAGTGGCTTTTTTCAAATGTAATTTTTTTGTGCTCTCATATATTCAAAGATTTATGATTTTCGAGGACAAACAGAGGAATAGGTACCAAATGTATCTTTAGATACAGTTTGCCTGAATGTATAAAGTAAATTTAAAGCCTAAAATAACCCATTCAATAGATGTCAATGGAGAAAAGATGTGAAACAATAAATAGCCCAAAATTCAAATTGTCATCTATAAAAATGAGAAAATGAGCACTTTATACTGCTAGACGTAGTGTTTTTATGTGTGGATACGTAATTTGTGGATATAAGATGGGAGAATTTCATATTCAACAGTTACACACTATTTTATGAACATTTTTTATAGACAAAGAGAAAAACACAGATTGGGGAATATGTATTTATTCACAGACATTTCGTAGGGTGTGAACCCACATCATCAGCAAGACGGAGAAATAAAGAGAAAATGGAGAGAACTGGAGTTTTCCGTGTCATGGCTGGCTTGGTTGGGTGTGTGTTTGGGGGTTGTCTGTGCCCGTATGACCTAGTATTTGGTTGAAGGGTTGTATGTCATCTAGGTTGGATGGGGGATAGGCACTCACGTAAGTGTGTGGTTAAGGTTGATTCTTTTTGTTTTTCTGTGTGAGTGGAATTAGTGTCCTATTTGTGTGTGTGTGTCTAGGGAAGGTTAGTCGCAATCCTATGTGTATGTCCAACCAAATAGCACATACATAAATGTATACGTCCTGCTGGTGTACGGTCTGTAAGTGTATAGCTATGTCTAGATCAGACGCAGTGTCCATGTGATATGGAGTTACGTGTATAATACATCTACATACCCGTGCAGCACTCTGGCGATACATCTACATGGTTTTACGGTGCATACACTATTTCACACACGTATAATCTTTTTACTTCTTGGTTGCCTTGTGCACCTAGCTACTCCTTGGGCTGTACTGTTTGAGAACTATTGCTTTACACTTACATGAGAATTTTTAAACAAATAAAAATGAAAAATATTTCAGCTTCTTAGATTACAAACGCTCTTATCTTGTGTCACATTTTTTTCATTTTGAGAATGGATTTAAATAAAAAATTTTTTAAAAAGTTCTTTTTTGCCCACTCTACCTTTCCTTCATATGAATGCTATGAACTTATTAAAATTTAATCTGACCCCCCCCCCCCAGCTTTTGGCATTCAGAGAACTGTCAATTTTTGTCGCAGTTAGTAATGAAAATAAGCAAATTAGGACAATCACATGAAAGGCAAATCCTTTGGGCACAGGTCCATCCAACAAGGGTAGTATAGGTGGGTTTAGTTCGATATACCATACCCATCCAGGTACACTTAACGTGTTGGTACAAATCTATTTGGGTTTTTTCGTATTATAAAGAAAAAAAGAGAAAAAAAAAAACAAAAAAAACACACACACACCACATTCAAAATTGGTTTGAATCTTTCCAACATATTGTGAAACTTAAATTAGCTCACAGTTCTCCCAGTATAATTCAGACAGTAATACTTCAAGTGTATACTGAGCCACTTCACATATCGATATGGATTAAAATTCAGCATTTTCAGTAACAGCAAGGAAAAAGGTCTTAGTTTCTGATCAACAAACAAAATAAAAAACAGAAAAACAACAAGTAGTGCATTTGAAAATATTATCATTACAAGCCACATACCAATCGTCATTGGAATCCAGGTTTGTAAATGCTTTGTTATAATTGATAACATAATTAATGGTAATTTCATACATGTATTTACCACTTCATACTTGCCACTATTATTAACCTATTAACTGCAAGTGGAGTGGTTATCCATTGCAAGATATAATTCTGACTCACAGATAGAGCCAAGTTGCCATCAATCACAATGAAATGGAGATTTTATTGAATTAGCCATAGAATTGCAATGAGAGAAAATGCCATCACCCACAGTTAAAAGAGTTATAGTTTTATATAAGTCGTAAAATGTTTATATATATATTCAAGGTGTGGCTACTAAATGATAAAACTGTGTTCATGTAAGTTGAACCATGGTGCGCATGAGCAAACCACATGGTATACATTGACGAATCATAAACATGAACAACCCCTGAAGGTTTCAATCTGCGTCTTCAGTTTGCTGGTACACACTGCTAGAAGTACAAATTTTCTGACAGCTTGTAAAAACGATCAGGTCAAAAATTGAGCAACCCATTGATTTTTGGTATGATTTAACAAAACAGCTACCAAATCTTTTCATGTGCTAACCGAAGTTTATGGAGAAAAATGCACATCATATGCCCAGGTGTTCAAGTGTCTTTGCTTCCCATTATAATTTACAATATCAGCGTTACAATATTTTTTCCAAGAAAAATTTGTCTGACAGTCTAATTGACAAAAGTTAAATCAGTATCAGCATTTTTCTAGGCTCAATTAATCAAAGGCTCTCAGTAAATGAAATTTTAATCTCAACAGATAATCAGCCCAATGTTTTTTTATCACAGAATTTGTTTAACCAAAAATGGTTGGCTAATCAATTTGTAGACGGCCTTTAAAGGAAAAAAATTCCCATTGTACTTTTTAAAAACACTTCTAGCAATATATCTGTCCGAGATGTTATTTTCACATGATGATGATAAAAAGGAACTATCTTAATAAGATCAGCTATATTTGGTTTTGTTAGATGGACTGTGGGAATTTTATTAATCATTTTCAAGAATACAAGATCAATCAGAGCACAACAGAAAATTGACACAACACAAAAGTGCTGTCTTGCTATTTCCAAAGCAGTAATCAGTCAAGCAGCACTTTCCAAAGATGTTATCTTTCTTTTAATGTACCAACAATCTTATCCAGATCTATCTAGTATATTATAGGACAAGATAGATTCTGTATGCATTTTAATGATTCTAACTTATAAGCTATTCAAAATAGACAATTCTTTTTTTTTTTTTTAAAACAATTGAATACGACACTAAAATCAGTAATTTTTATCTAATATATGCACATTTTCTGTTTTATAAAAATACTACTTGTAAGTTTGTCTTGAATTGAAAAAAAAAAGAAAGAAGCATTTTATGAATATATCAAGTGAATCAAGATATTGAACATTGGAAGACATTGTCTTTCAATGTCTGTCTTCCATTGTTCCAGCATTGAACATAATCTATGATTTAGGATCAAATATTGTTCTAGAAGTAAGAGCATGAATATTGTAAATATCAATAAATAATTAAAACCTTTCCAGTTTTAGGCATTTCTAGAAGTTGTTATAAATGCAAAAAAATTTTTTACTCATAATTCAAATTCTCCTGAGTTAACATACGGATTTGCTTTGGGGCCAGAAATAAAGGCAGGAGATTCCTTCAATTCTTTTCAACAATAGAAACTTATCAATTCTTTTTTGTAAACATCATTTTCAACAATAACTTTATAAAACAATATATTTAGCATTTTGCCCCACTGTATTCAGCAATCTTTCAAGCAACTTCATAATTCCATCCTTACAGAATTTTTCATTTTTCTCAGCAAAAAACTGCTCTATACGTCTTCCAAAGAATAGACAAATTTTTCTCATATCAGGGAATTCTGCAAAACGCAGAATAAATAATATTCTGGAGGTGCAATACCTGTTGCATGTGGCAAACAGGTGAACACTTCCCAGCCAAGCTGTTACAATTCTTTCCTGGTCACCAGAGAAACATGTAGTCTAATATTATCCTGATCAAATATTATGCCCTTAATTTCAAACAATTCTAGATGCACATTTTCATCAATTATTATTTGTGAAAAAATTTAAAATGTACCAAGACAATCACTGAGAGAATCATCCTATGGAGTATGATTACAAGCAAACAATATGGAAAGTAATAAGTACAGAGATTTCAAGCCTGTGGAGATGTATTTCTGATATCATCATTATTGAATCAATTCTATGCCTCAAGATTCAAGTATAGGATTTTTTTCTGATCCCATCATATACACAGCATAGCCTTGTTTGGATGAAAACCAGCCTTTGGTATGGTCAGAGGTCATTCATTTTGCTTACACCATCATCTCATGTGCCACATTATTTTAAAGTATCTACCTTTCTTTGCTCATCACAATTTTTTCTTCTAAGATAGAACATTTTCATTAGGTTTAAGAAGAGAATTGCAAATGGAAACAGTTCAGCAAGGTTTTGTCTCAACCTACATGGAAACTACACATGAAAGCTACTAACATAACCAAGCAGGTGCACATGATTTTCAATGCTTTATTTGGATGTTTTCATATCAAAGACGATGGGAAGAAACATTGGAAGAAAAAAAAAATCTTGTATGTTAATCAAATCTTGATCTTTTTCTTTGTTTTCTTAAACTAAAGTTCATTAAGTATTAGTTAATCCCTGTAAAAATTTCACACATATATTTTAATTCCTATGAGATAATTTTCTTCAGAAACTAACTACTGAATCAATTAAAGTGGAAGTATTCATTGTTTCAAATGGTATGTGTAGGAAATATTTAGATAAATAGAGGCATAGCAAAAGAGGGCTCAGGATGGGTAGGGGGGTAGTCACCTCCAGGAGCATATGTGGAAGGTGAAAAAAAAAAAAAAAAAAAAATGATGTAATGATTATACCCTTCCCAGAGATATTGAGCAACTGCCCCAAGGTGCTGATAACCCTTGCTACACCACTGCCCCAAGTAGAGGAGCCCACTGTTCATTTTATAAGTAGATGTAAGATAACAAAGGCATCGACAATAGAGGACTTGAAAATCTAACCTTGCTTTAGACTACGTTATCTAAAATATTAGCATTTTTCAAACAACTTTTATGCAAGTGTAGAGGAAATCAGACTTCAGAGTCTTTTCTTTATTGATTAGGACAAAATGTTAAATCTCTCTCTCTCACACACACAGAATTGCATCGATAAGATTAAAAAAGAATGACCTTGATTTGATCTGGAAATTTGTGACAGTATGGAAATGAAGGGTTAATTAGAAAAATGACACTATGGAAATGAAGGGATAATTGGAAAAATCTGGAAGTGAAAACTAAAATGACCTGGCAAGGTTGAGAGTACTTTACAAGAGTAGAACAGTCACCCAGGGGGTTTTCAAGAGAAACCAGGCTTGGATAAGGAACAGATAAAAATCTAAACTCTGAAGCAATTAATATTGAATCCAGGAGTCAAGTATTAAAAAGGGTCAGACCTGCAAGGCCTGGCCAGAATGCAGATGTATGATTGATCATTTTTGTTTGAGAGGTTTAAAAACCCCTGAGATAGAGAAATACTTCTAGTTTCTGGGCAGGTAAATTGATTGCCAGAGGATCAGGTCCCGCCTATCACCTACACATATTTCCAAAGGGAAATTATGGATTCCCAAACTTGGAGAGTGCAGAATGAAGATTGCCTAGGTCAGTAAGATTTCAATATTTACGAGCTGAGAAGGGCGGGGGAATCATAAACACTTCAGCCATTGGCCCCACATACAAAGGGAGCTGACCATCATAGAAAACAGCTATTTTTGAGTAGCAACAGAGGGAGAAGAGAAACCACCAGGGAACTACTGAGGAATCCACATTCCTTGTCACCACGACTTGTCCTGACCCCCCAGAAGATTATAACTTTGGTGAAGCAAAACAGATAGATATACCAAGAGACATCAAGCGAATGATCCCAAAAGACTCATAGTTTTGACTCGAGAGCTTTGTTGAAGATATAAATAGAGATATCAAGTAGATACCTGGAAGACAGACTGATAGTCATTCCATAGTGTCCTCACCTGCATTGGCACATATTTTGACCAGTCACCCTGTAATAATGGTAACATAGATCTTGTTGCATACTATATACCTAGTGTCGGTTATTCCTTTTCAATTTTTGATACCTCTGATAGTCTTTGTTCCAATACCAGAGTCCTTTAGCCAACAGCTGCTACCCCTCAGATCTGGACACAATGTGGGCAAGGGGGTGGGAGACTTGAGGCAGCAATACAGCAACCAGTCAACTAAGCCCTGACCAGCGTGGCGAAGGGATGCAGAGACCAGCTCGGGGGAGGGGGGGTGCCTGTTCACAGATGGTCATGAGAAAGCAGACATTGACATTTATGACTGCTGCAACATATCTTTTTTTTTCTGACCAAAGAATAAAGGGGAGTTGGCATACAAGAGGGATTCTTCCTAATCTGCTCTCAGGTTCGACATCGAGGACAGTTACTACTTACACCCAACCCATCCCTCATCTCAGCCAACACCAATTACTTTGAGAAAAAAAAAAAAAAATCAAATCAAAACAAACAGGTCCATCCTGGTGACATCAGATTGCAGTAACTTTTCGTCAAAGAATGGGGCCCAATAGGCCTCATGGTCGTTTAGTTTTCCTTATAACTATACAAACATAATGCGAAACATTTGTAGATTTCCTTTTACTGTTGAAAAGTATGAATGGATGAAATTAAAAATGTAAGTTACTAAGCTTTAAAATAAACCACATAATTTACCAAGAAAAAGAAAAAAAAGAAAAAAAATGAACCATATGATTTACCCAATATGAAATCACTTAACTTTTGATTTCACAAAGGAATTGACAAGCAATTTGTTAGGCATGTATACATAACACCCAATGGATTATCACTGCCATTTTTATTACCCATAGAAAATGATTAGAACATACAAATCACAAATTTTTTTTTTCCTCAACCAAACCAATAAAAATATACAGTGTACAGGGAACACAAACTTATCACAATTCTATAAAATGGCCCATTCCATGTTATGTGTATTACCCTACAACCTCTAGATTAGGACACTTACCACTCTATATTGATTGATATATTCATTGTTATAACTCAAAATAACATACAAAATGTTAAGAGATGAAGCTCATTAATCAATTCAATAATTAGTGTGTCAGTGTTCGAAGTTGTGGTGAATTGGGCAATTTTCAAGCTTTATGTGTTTCATGGCAGAAATTTGCACAAATTAGACCCTGTCTCTAAACTGCATTTCCTATGATTCATCCATACAGGCTTATATAATTTCTTTTTGACAGATGGATAGTGTCCATCTATTGATATACCTATAATTTGTTTGTAGTGATTATACATATTCCTCATTAAAAACTGAAGAGAGAGAAAGAAAAAAAAAAAAACACAAAAAAACTCGCATTACATGGGTCATTCCTTTTTGCAATGTGTGTCACCATTTGCTTCCAGGCTTGTATATTTTAGGTCCTTATCCACATGTAAGGTCATTGTAAATGACAAAAAGTATCTAAAAGCTGACAAAGAGTATACTGCCTTGATTAGAAGATGAAATGGCACGTGTCTTCGGGAGGATTGCTGGAAAGTTTTAGGAGTAGAGCAAATTGGTTTCAGTAAACTTGCATCTCTCAGACCAAAAAAAATGTCTTATTACTGAAGGATCAACAAGAGGATCTATGTACACGTAAAAATCATGAAAACTTTTGAGACTGAAAGCCTTGAAATTTGAATACTCTAATGAGTTTTGGTCAAAGGATGCATGTCTTGGGGATGATTGCTGGAAAGGTTCAAGTTAGAAGTACAAATGCAGTCAGTCGTTCAGAGGGAGTTGATGGGGATGATCTAAGTAAAACTGTGATACGGAAGGAATGGAAGAAGAACGAGAGCTCAGGAAGAATCCGTGTAGAGTTAATATAATGTTCTAAAGGTCAGTTGCTTGAAAGCATCTTTGAAGAATGGGCAAAATTCCAAAAGCATATGAAAATTAAATGCATTCAGTCAGATTCTTTCCAGCAAAAAGAATGTAACTGAATGTCAGTAGATTTCGTAATGGCATACAGATGCCCCTACCAAAATGAATCCAAAGCGGCCGCTGTGGTCCAGAGCTAGTGCAAACGTATTTACTGTCACTCTCGATCAGACAAATCAATGCTCTTTGCAAAAGATCACAAAAGGAAAGATCTGATGAAGATTGTAAATTTGCTGAAATGTACTGACCTTGGCGACGGTTTTATTTTGTAAACAGATGGCCCTACCACTGAATTCAAGAACAAACTGCCTCAAGATTCTATGTGAGATTGGAAGAACTTTAAACGTGAAGTAAGATGGCAATTCTTTGCAACATCCAATGGAAAGAGGGTAGCTGATGGGATAGGGGGTGCTGTGAAATCTGCCATGTGAGGGAGAGTACTCGATAACAATAGTGCCCTTATCCAGTGTCCAAGAGACTTTGTGAGAGTGACAGCGAAAAATTTGTCAGGTGTTCATGTGATTGTGGTTAGAGAGAAGGAGATTGAACTAGTTGAGAAAATATGGGCTCCAGTAGAAGCTATTTGGGGTATAAAAAAGATCTAATGGCACAGGTAGTCTGTATCATATAGGGCTCAAAATATCATGAACCAATCTGAGAACTTTAATTGAGAATTTTAGAATGGAAGTCATCAGGGTTAATGATGTAAAGTCATTGTTATGTAAGATAAAAAAAGATGTACCCAGGAGAAGTCAGAGCCATTGTGAACTCAGAGGTTTTGCTAATGCACTGAACTTTCAATCAGGATTGGATGTGGCCCGACAAACCCGATCAAATATTCTATAGGTAGTCTGATATCAACATAAAAATCTCCCCTCCTGCTCTAATGAGTTCTAGAGAACAATTCAAGTTTGAGGACAGCTTCTAAGATTACTTCCAGAAGTAAAAGGATAGGTAAACCTCTCACCATACCATCTGTTATGCACGTCACGCTTCATATTGCTCTTTTATTATTGCAGCTTGGTTACTGAAACTTTGCAACCATTGATTACAAGCAACATTAACTTTGTATAAAAATTTGTAGCTTTATTGGTCAGAGAGTGTCTCAGTGAGGTAACCTTAATAGTTTTTTGTTCAGCGTCACATCGGTTTTGAGGGTATAAGATAGTTCACGAGTTCTATTAAAAAGTAATCTCTAATCAAAATGCTATTTTTTCACCACCTCGGTTGAAGACTTTAGGAAGGCATCGTTATATTTGAATGAAACTGATGTTATCTTGAAGAGCTGCGTTCCATCACTTATATCAAATAGAAACTGATTTTACTTTGCTCTTTGCATATTTTTGAAAGTATGAATAAAAATGTAAAAATACTCAAACAGTTGTACAAACCACCAGTTTTCAAACTTTAAGAATATAAAGTTAAAATGATTTCATGCACTTTGGAATTTTGTATCAAGTTACATTTAATATCAAATGGACTAAATGCTCATTTAAATCTATATCATACCACAGGATGATAGGTAGTGACATCTCAATAACCTCTACCAACAAAGAAGGAGAGATATATATATTTGATGATGTCCATCTCTCCATCTGCTCACACAATCTCTAAAAGTTCTCAATTTCATTAAATTCTGCGGTATGGTCAATGGAATAAGAGGAAAGTGGTTAAATTTTAGGACGGATCCTGGAATATTTTTTCGATTGAGAGATATTTTTCCTATACATTTACGTATTCTTTCATGACTATGCATAAAAGTTCTCAATTCAAATTAAATGTTGTGGAACCGTGCACAATAAACTACAAAGAAAAAAAAAAAGAAAAAAGTGATTAAATTTTAGAACAGATCAAGGCATAATTACTTCCTCTAAGAAAGGCTGCATATCAGAAAGCACCACACGATGTATGTTTTACCTCTGCCAACAAAGTAGGAAGTATTATATGTATTCACTCATGTCTGTCTATCTACACAATATCTCCAGTAAGTTCAATGAAATTTTGTGCAAGCCAACGCCTGCAGAAAAATTTATTAAATTTTGGGTCAAGTCCAGGAATTCACTTGAGAGATATTTTTATTATCCTACAGAATAATTCAGGGGAAGAAAAAAAATTTTTTTAAATGAATGGTTGATAAAAATTAAAGCTTTACATTTTAAAGGAGGTAACTCAAGATGTGTACACAGCATTTTCTGAGTTATGATACATTGAAATTACCAGTTAGTAGAGGCATATGCTCTTTGAATGCTTCTTTGTTCCCACTGATTTTACCAAGTATTTTTTTCACTGAGGAAGAAAGCGATAGTGAGGAAGATATATACAAAGACACCTATTTTTCTTATATCTCACACACACAATTTTGAGATTACGCTTTGTTGAAAATTTAAAATAAAGCATATACTAGTAGATTATTTAAATCAATAAGTCCACATAATAAAAATTTACAAATTTGAAGGAGTCCAATATCTTTTTAAAATGAATGTCTCAAGAGAAAAGGAGTATTTCAGGAGTGATGATCATTTTCAAGGCTAATTAGCAATTTCCATATCATGGATACCAATGATTGCCATTAAGTACCATCTTGGAATCATCTCTTTACATTCTACTTTATACAACTATCTAACAAGTACATCATCTATAGGAAGCTTGTAAATACTTATGGAGAACTATCAAGGTTAACTGAATAGAAAATAGAAACATTAGTTCTTACAAAATTACTATAATTACCAAAGATATCATAGAGTCAACAATAATAGTGAAAATTACAACCTAGACCATTCAAGATCCTATTTAAATCAATTTCTCAGCAAATGTCCAAACCAGAGCAATGGCATCATTAAGCTTTATATTGCTTTAAGAAAATAAAATGAAATTAACAAAAAATAACCATCTAGCCTAATTTATGGACAATGGGTTGAGAAAATAAGGCACTTGTATCAAATAGTAACAAGGTTACAAATATTCTTTACAAGAAATTAAGTATTCAGATATAATACAGTTTTAACTGTTGTACACAGAGAAAATAGAGCAATAATACATATGTAAGTTGCTTGCATGTAAAAATTGCACTCAAAATTTAGAACTGAATATTGGTACAAACTATTTTTATTAAAATTTACATAAGATATCACCATTTGCCAAGTCAGGATTATTATTCAGTAACTTTTATAGGATAATAAAGTCTAGTATATATAAATTTGGTAATATTTAATAAAATGTAATGTCTGTACTCTGACCATAAGCCTCAAGTGGACATTTATTACATTGGTTTTTTAACTTCTAAAAAAGGTGGTATTCCAGCCTTATCTAATTTTATTTCCATTGAATGAATCTGTGAAATATACTACAATTTATAAACATGCTTAAATACAGTCTTCAACACTCAAAAATTTTAAAATTTCGAAAAATGATAGGAGTTGGAAGTTCTATAAGTAGATAGAACAGTTGAGCACAAAAACAGTCCAAGTTGGATGAAAAAGGACAGTTGTCTGAAAATCATCAAATGAAGGAAACATTTTTCCTCTTCGAGAGGGGAAGGAAACAAAATCATTTCTGTACCTTCCCCTTCCAGATGCCAGAGATGTACAACCACACGATCCTCAAGATAAGGAATATACAAAACCTCCTTGTTTTCAAACGGACTAAGCTCTCTAACATTACTTCCTATGCAGAGTTGAGAAAACAATCATATTTATAAGCCAAGCATGTTTATTTTGGTTTTATTTAGCGAAATCTTCAGGTTTAAAAAGAAACTCCCATTTGATTAGATTAAATGCTTAGCAAAGAAGAACCTCCTTCATTATTTTAATAACTTCAAGGTACAAATTAGATTTATAATCAAATAAAAATAGCAAGATTTGGGTTAATAGACTAGATTTTAATACTCACATGACATTAAAATCTAGTTAGTATAAAACTAAAAATACACATTTCTGCAGGTCAAAATTTTTTTGGTGGGCTTGCCCAGGAAAAGAGATGCACATGTGACCAACCCCTCCTGGGGCAGGTCTTCTGCACATGCCCAAGCAGACACACACACGCACCCTTAGGCAAGCATACAAAAAAAAAAGAAAAAAGAGCCTGACTCTCAGAGATACATATTTCAGAGGGGGCAAAATTACTGTTGCTACTGCTTTTTAAAGTTATGTGTAGAACAGAGCTCTTGCCAAAAAATTATGACCAAACACAAACCACAAACTTCTTAAAATAACATTCAGAAAGTCAGGGTCCAGTTTAGACAATGAATAAATTGTATTAATCATCATTGATATCATCATTCCTTTCTTGCATACAGATATACCATATAAGAAACACAGGATATGATACTGTAAAATATGAGTAACTACTTTTCCACAGAACTATTGCCACAAAAAGAATTGACACTTTTATTCTGCCATCCATAACAATCTTCAAACATTAATACAGAACCAAAAGTGAAAGTGTCAATAGAATATGCTGGTAGAAAAAAAAACAACAAATCGTAGAAATAAAGACAAGTGAAATGGAAATGCATTTCTTTCTTTTTCAGTTCAATGTAAACTTTTTCTCAGTCATCTTTTCCATGTATTATCATAAACCCAAGTCCACCAAGATTCTTACACTGACCCAACTGTTGGCATCACCAATAGTGATTTATTAAACAAACCAAGCGAATCAAGTAAAAGCATTCTCCGAGAGTAATCAATCTTGTATTTATAAAATTTACAATAGCCATAAAAGGTGGAAATATTTGATGAATTTACTAGATGTATTCTAGAAAGACACTAGAGAACATAAACAATGTGTTCCACAGCACTTTCAAAATAGACATTTGAATGATCAAAATAATTCTGAAGAATTTGCGGTCATTGGTCTGAAGATGTGCACAAGAAGGAATGTTATTTTAAAGAAGAAAAAAAATCAACTGTATTTAGTATTCCATTATTTATACAGGAATTACATATTTTTGTCACTAGGTTAAAATTCTGATGTCTAACAGGAACGTTTTTTGGAATATATGCTGGACATGCTTTCCTCTCATTATAAGGTACTATGACTGCTGCTCTAACGAGAAACCAACAAACTGGTGATATTGTGAGGTACTGCTGGAGCAGCTTGGGCTAGTGGTAATGATGCCTCGACCCCTGAAACTATGCCTGACCCCAGGGTTATCACCTTATGAAAGCTTTGACGCCATTGCTGTTGTGAACTCAACTCCTACCTCTTATTCAGCGGAAAATCAAGTTTAGCAAGATTGTTATCTAGTCTTTGCAAAAAGGGCTTTTCAGGACAGAGCCCCGTTTTGTAACACTCGAGAGGTCGCACACTGAAAAACAATGAGTCAAGAAACAAGTCAACCATGAGTGACAGTTAAGAAATGTCATCAATCGAGGGACACACTGAATGAATTACAGTTCAGACAGAGGAAGTAAATTATTATCTTGTACACCCAGAGACAACGAGGAGACAGTAACAAGACTCAGCCAGACAGGATTACGCCGATAAAAATAAAAGAGAACTAACACAGAAACCCAATTGATACAACAACTACCATCACAGCGAAGCCAAACCATATAACACTCTTGTGAAAATATTGCAAAACATATTAAAATCTGCAGTGGTTTTACTAATCTCGTCATCAGTCTTTTAACGTCCGTCGTTCGACATAGACCTTCCTCAGGATCTGCCAAATTGCTCCATCACGGGTCGTTGTGAGTCGTGATATCCATTGGTTCTCGCAACATGACCAGCCCACTGCCACTTGAACCTTCTAATAGATTCTATGAGGTCTCAGACCCCCACTGTTTTCTTCCTGATATATTGTGCTGTCTTGTGTTCTCTCCACATGAGGGTGAGCAGGATTCTCTCATGTGCATGCTTCTCAGTTTGCGAGTACATTTACCCGAATCAACGATTCTCTATGAAACGCACAAAGGAAGGAAAAATCTAGTGAAGAATCACCCTAGGATGGCAAGCCTTCAGCAGAGCAAGCTCAAACTTCAAAAACAAGACAATCCTAATAATCCTTACTCGTCTACTTATATACATTGAACATTCAAAGCAAAATTAGTGTAGTGGTTGCTAAACACATCTTACATTTCATAAACAGAGAAATAGATAATTATGAAATAATAAGCAAAAAAAAAAAAAAAAAAAAAAGAAAGAAATCACATAAAACAAACCATACATAATTTTAAAAGAAAAACCTGAAGGGATGAACAAGTTTTACCCAGATAAAAATAGCCTTGTTAGGTCAAATTGTTACATCAAGTTCAAATGGTGGGAAAACCTCAAGATCAATTAGAGAGTCTAGAGAGCTTGAAAGAAAAGAAAAGAAAAAAAAAATACAACAAAAAAAAAAACTTCAACACTAGGATCCAAGTAATAAGATGAAACGGTCCACTAAAGTAGCTCGGAAAATGGTTTCCTCATTAACTTAGAGAGGAACATTGGTCAGAGTTTGGACACTTGTCTTAATCATCTTGCTAGACAGTCATTTTTGGACAAGATATTCACTGGCAAAGGAAAATTAATTTATTAAAAGAAAAAAATAAAACAAAAACACACACACACACAAAAGACATGGCTATATCTAGAGTAGTACTCAACATCTGAATCTAAATAGAATCTATTGGTAGGTGTGGGGGGGTTGTTTGGTAGGATTCAAAGGCAATGCTTTATTCTGACTTGCTGGAACCTAGACAAAGTGTTACTGCATAATACTACAGTGAATCATTTGTTCATATGAATAATGTGTTAGAGCAGTAAAAGATATCTCTGGGTAAGGAAGTCAGCAGTATGACAACACATCCCTTTATTAAAAACATGATGCAGCAATCATGGAGCTAGAATGGGAAGTTCTTCTACATGCAGCATAATCTCCAGACCAGTAAACATCAAACTATCACTTACTTTGCACCATGTAACACTCCCCACCTAGTCAGCAGTTCAAATAAATTTAAGATATTAAAGAATTCATTGAATCAAAACTGGAATTGTTACCTTAGAATACACAACCTAGCTGGAAAGTGGCATATGGTTATAGAAAGCCAGGGAAAATACTTGAATGACTGAATGATGAAGTTTTTAAATGACTAAAAGATTTCAATGAATTATCTATCGACAAAATTTCAATTCTATTCACCTGTGAAAAAAAGAAATATTCTATTAATTAGTAGACGAGCGGCTGACATCCATTCAGCTGAAGAACATTTCACAATAATGGGAGGGCACATACACTGATGAACCAAATCATTATGACCAGCAACATGAAGCAAGAACGACAGCTAGTGTCTTGTAACAACTGTGCATGTCGGGGTCAGCGATATTACAAGCAGGTTAACCAGACTCAAGTACTTTGTTTTGTTGTGTTGAAAACCGCAGTTATGGACAAGAAGGAAGATTTGTGTGACTCTGATAAAAGGCCAAATGGTTACGGCCAGAAGACTAGGTCAGAGCATTCCAGAAAATACAGTTTGCACAGTGCTTGTTTTCAGTTATGATGAGTGCCTATTGGCTGTGGTCTGAAGAGGGAAATAAATCTTGAACTTCCAACAAGGTATTGGGCAGCCAAGACTTATCTACACAAGAAGAGAACAGTCGTTTTCCTGCCAAATATGAATCAACAGAAGGGATACTGTGGCACAAATTGCAGATAACTTTAATCAAGGTTAAGGAGAGAATGTCTCAAAACACAGTACATTGGTCTTGATTGCGTATAGGGCAACAAAACTGCAGGCCAAGCAGAATACCCATCTTGACCAATTTCCATTGCCAGAAACATCTTCAATGCACAAACAAGCGTCAGAACTGGACGTTGTATCAATGGAAGGTCATCTGGTCTAATAAGTCTTGCTTTCTTTGAAATAAGGTGGACATCAGAGTATGTGTACCATATCTACTAGAGTGATCTTGTACATAGTACGACCTCCTTTTTTCGTAACTTAAAGTCAATGATACAAGTATATACGTAATCATTTTCTTTTTTCACACTCAAGTATTATGCTCACACCCAATTTTGACCCTGATTTTTTGTATTTAATTTCTCGCATTGTATACGAGTAAATCATTATCCTGGAGAAGCAATGGCACTCGTTTGCACGATGGGAAAACAAGCCATTGGAGGTAGTATGAGGGTTAGGAAAGGTTCGCTAGGAAACACGGCGTCCTATCATTCATGTGGAAGGTACTTTGTCTTGTATCACTGAACTTAAAATCATTGAAGATCAAGTATACTCCTTTCATGACAACAGTTTTCTATGATGACAGTGGTATCTTTCAGCAGGACTTTACACCCTGCCACACAGAATGAGTAGTACAAGAATAGTCTCGGGAGCATAGAGAAGACCTCACGGAGTTGCCCTGGCCACCAAACCCCAGATCTCAATCCCATTGAGTACATAGGATGTGTTGGACCAACGAATTCACTCAGCAGAAATTTCCCTACGCAACTAACAGCAGTAAAAGGACCTTCTGTTAACACCCAGGCACAAGATTTAATCAGTCTTCCGATTAATCAGGCTGATATTTGATATTTTCAGATAATCGGCACCGGCCATATTTACTGAGTTCATGAGGCATAAGTTTCTTGAAAATGTAATTAACTTTTGAATAAATTTGTTCAATTTTTATTCTTTTTTTTGTCGGAAAAGAAAAAAAAACAAATTTTGGTCTATAGAAAATAAATCCTGTGATGGTATAATTGAATTATATTAGTTAATATCATATCGGACACAATTTTCATCGGATCTTATTAATTTTCTATTTAACGAATCTTGACCGTTCATTTCATTAGATGAAGTATTGTAAATCATTAATTTTTTGCTGTTATTTACTTTAACTTTCATCACAATTGTTGTGGTTTTTTATTGCAAATAAACTCAGGCAGGGTACCCTTCTGCAATGAGTAAATAAATTAATGTTTACAATACAGACTGTCAATTAAAAAGGAGTTAAATTGTCATCACTGGAATGGAGCAGTGAGATTCAAAGTTGGCATACGCAAAACTTTCTGATCCTAAACTTTTCAAATAAGTTTATTATTATGTTAAAAAATATTGAATTTCAAAGCGATTGGTTAAACAATTCTGTCAGTTTTATTAATCATTGATTATTTTGAGAACTATCAATTCTGTTGTGCAACATGGTAAAATACCCAACAGACAGAAGCATAACCAAAGGTTATTCAGAACAAAGCATAGAGAATTAAAATCAAAGGATATTTCCATTATTTCAACACATGGGACCCAATACAAAAGTAAAACATGCCAAAGTGTCTTTGTAGTCCATCTGCATACAGTGCAATGGGGCACTTAT
This sequence comes from Thysanoteuthis rhombus, assembly GCA_963457665.1. Lineage (NCBI taxonomy): Eukaryota > Metazoa > Mollusca > Cephalopoda > Oegopsida > Thysanoteuthidae > Thysanoteuthis > Thysanoteuthis major. The sequence continues at coordinate 37,611,577 of OY735204.1, forward strand.
TGCTCACAAGAACTTTCTTTAAAACTGCATTGTCTATCATCCTTTGGTATAAAGATTAGAAAAAAAAAATATCAATCGACTAAGAATTAATCAAGGAACAAGTAAAAATCATTTGATAACAGAAAAAGTTTTACAGAAAGAAAATTTCAATTGAATACAATGACATGATAATGATCTGGTTATTATTAGATCATATCTATCACGTAACTGACCTCCCTAATTCAAGTTCAGCAATTTTGTGTTACATTTGTTATCAAAATGTTGTATTTTATCAGATGGAAAAAAAAAAACAAAAAAACTTGGTATTATATAATGACTATCAGCCACCCAGTTCTCAACATCAACCATTGAAAAATCTTTATTGGTTTACTATTAATCATTTAATACGATTGATTATTTGATTTAAATTTTAATAGCATTTTTGATGGTACATACATGTTTAACTCAAAAATTCATTAAAAAAAAAATTTTTAAATAGGGAAATAATAAATTATCCTCCTTTGAAAATTAGGTGAATTTTTTCCTTTTTATATTCATTCATTATATTCATACAAAAGAGTTCCATTACTTTTAGTTCTATTCTTTGAAAAAGTACCACTATCAATAATAAGTGATCTATGAATTTAAGAAAGGGAGGTTCTCTTAGTCAGCAAACTAAAGCTGATTTACTTGGTAGCTCAAGCATTTATTTTTATTCACACAAACTTTTCCAAGAATGTATCAAGTATTGTGATGTTACTAACAATACCAATATACTGAACATCCACAAAACCGCTAAAAATAACAAAAAACCAAACAAACAAACAACAATTTCCCTTTGAACCTGAGAGTTTAATACACCAGGCTTGGCACTGTAGATGTAGTCCCACCCTAACCCCACCAAGAAATATATTTGACTAACACTGGCAAGCCAACAGTAAAAATGAAATGAATTCGGACAAAAGCATTTCAGTAGCAAATGAACAAAACAATTTTTATATTATCCCCCCCACCCCAAGGAGCTTAAATGCAGGGTATCTAAAAGGTGCGGGGCTAAGAGTTAAATTATTGAGGTATATATTAGTTTTTGAATACTGAAATAAGGTATATTTTGTAATATATTGTTTTTTGCCGCTGTAGTATCTACAAACATTAAAGAATGCTCTTGTTTATTTGTTCAAATCTCACTATAATACAATAAATGTACACCGTCTCTTATCTATCGCCTATCCTTGAATATCTCCAATACCAAGCCGGCAGTTTTGGTGGCTCGGCTATAACGCTGATGGCTTTCTTGAATCATCCCACACCTGCGTTATATTAGTGGACGCCTATAGCAAGTAAAAAACTCATAAAAGTCAATACCAAGCGATAGATTGATAAATATAGTGTCTCTAATGTAAAGCCGATTGCTTTACTAACATGGATCAAACAAAAATAACTATAATAACTCTAATAGGAAGATATTTAATTTCATCATTCAATCTCTTACTAAATGATCTATTCACAAATGCTGGAAATAAATGTCCGTTGATCCCACAAGCAAAATGTCTTGACCATTTTTCATTTCAGCTATGAATAGTTTTCATTCAATGACAACTTCATATTAGAATAACATTAGGCAAAAAAAAAAAAAAAAAAATTTTTTTTTGTCTGACTGTCTGAAAGATCTTCAACTATTTCTGAAATCAACCCAGCCAAACAGCTAATTTTGGTACATCAAGCTGTTAATATACTAATTGTAACAATTTTTTGTAACTACAACTCTCACGTCATCAAAACTAATTGAGTCATTTCAAAATGCCAACAGGACACTCAAGCAGCATTAGTGTTTCAAGTAATAGAATGAAAATGGTGGTGCTTACTTACTGAGCCTTGTTTCAGCACCAAAACTGTCAACTGTCTACATAAAGGTTTCAAGATTTTATATATTGGAGGGGGAAAAAAATACCAAGTTTAGGAGATAAGTGTAAAAATTCAAGAATGTATCTCCCTTGGTCAATTAGAAAGATCAACATCAACTGTCCTTGATAAATGCTTGCCTTCCCAATTTTATTACATAAATTCAACAAGCATTTTAGAGAATTTACGAATAGGCATCAAATACTTTTTATGCGTGTTGCTCATTATGAGGACAATGAACTCAAGTATTCAATCCTATTATACCAATCCACATTGATTTTGATTCTTTATATGGAATAGAAAAAGACCAGCAAATCCTAGAAGAAATATGCAAATTCTAGAATATCCCAATTTATGAAGGAGTAATATAGTTGGTAAGTCATTGGATGATGCCGAATAATAAGAGAGAAAATTTCACAAAGTATCAGTCCCTTAGATGAGGGGAAGGAATGATAACCGGGAATACATTGTTAATTGGTCCATCATGGACTGGTAGGTGTTATAGCTGAATCTATGCAAGATGTCTCTAACATCATTAATCTAAGATGGCCTCCACTAAATAGACTCGCTTAGATTTTCAATATCTATTTTTTTTAATTTTTTAAAAAATTTTGCATAGGAAGTAATTTGTTCAGTATGAAAAAAGACCAATACCTATTTATTTACTTATTTTGACTGAACCGTAGACAAAGTTGCTCTTGTACATACTACTGCATATTTGGAAACTATTATAAATAGAAGCATTCAGTTATCATCACCATTCAATAACATGTTTTGAAGATCCATTTAGATAAAAAAGGAAAATATGTGCTGACTCAGCCCAGCCATCACGCCATTCAAAGCTTAATAACTCAGAAACTAGTGAAGATAAAAACTATTGATATCCAATTATTTGGGGATTCATTACGAATTTGACAAGTGTAGTGGTTTGTAGTAGTTGAGGAATTCTGGTGTTTTTCCAGAAGTAAAATACAACAGCTGAACACAGCATACACGTTAAGTTATTTTATAACTGAATAAGCAAGGATTACCTCATTTTGGTACATTTAGGAAATGGATGTAGATTAAAAGAGAAAAAAAAAAATTTTGAAAGTATTCAGTAAGTACAGAAATTTAACGATGTAATAGTGAAAAATTCTTGTTTATATTCATTGCGTAAGTGAGGGAGCATTTTATTCTCACTTTTAGAGACAATTCATTACTAGTATCTCTTTTACAAGATGTAAGCACTTATCTTCTAAATTACATGGCATACTCTTGATTATGAGATTATTAAATCATAAGGATTTCATTTTTTTTTACAATGTAATATACAATGTATTGAAAAGAGCACTTCATGTTTTAAAACTCATTATCAGAATCCCAGATGTCAATTTCATCGTCTTCAACTTCATCGTTTTCATAGAGGGCTTCATTACCACCACTGAGTTCTGTACATCTTAGCTATGGAGCTAGACATTTGCACTGCACAGCACATCTTCAAGACAGGGGTATCTAACTAAGCGAATAACAGGTTCTGGTGCACAAAGGAAGGACGCACGTAACAGGGGAGTGATTGTGCTCTGTCATCTCCCATCCAGAATGAGATGGATCTGGCAAATTTGGGTGCGGTTGATCAGCACATTTCCACTCCACAACCTGGTGATGACCCCCTTGAAATGTATACTGTTAGAGCTGATCTTGTTGGGAGGGAGATATTTGCTTTGTGTACCTTCAACAAATGAACCTTTCACTTCTAGGCATCCAATGCTTGACGTTTTTACACTCTCACCCGGGTGGTCAACATTGATACTCTGCGTGGAACAGTTGCTGGACTAAACAGAAGAATGATAGATCTCCATGAATGTTCCGAAAAAGTGAAGGCATTCTTAGGCCTTCACACTTTTTCGGAGTACCATCTAACTGGTTGCTTGGCTAAAAAAGGAAACTCATCTTTTGAAAAGCCTCCAAGACTTCAGATAAAGAAATCTAAGTTCTTTGGAAAGACTTGAATCCCTAGAAGAATTTAGGAATGGTGATGAACTGATGATTCTGTCATTGTGGTGATGACAAAGAGCTCAGTAATTACAATGAAGTTGAAGACGACAAAACTGACTTCTGGGACTCTGATGATGAGTTTTAAAAACATCCAGTGCTTCTTCAAATATCACTACATTTCAGCTTGATACACAGGACGTGACAATGTGAAAATTTAAAATCCACATATTTTATGATCCAATAATCGAGGATATGCCATACAGTTCAGAAGTGCTTATATCTGGTAAACGATAAGAAATACAATTAACAAATAGTCACTATAAGTGAGGATATAATGCTCCTTCATTTACAAAATGAAAGCACACAATTTTTCATTATTTCATCGTCGAGTTTCAGTACTTGGCAAAAACTCTAAAAAAATTACTTCAACTAATTTTCAATGTTCTAATGTTTGGTGAAAACATTCTGAAAATCTTTATCCATTCCGGAAATACACTAAAAATAAGGTGGTCCTTACTTATACAGATGTAAAATACTATTTGTATGCTGTGTTCAGCTGCTGTATTTTACATCTGTATAAGCAAGGATTACATGCTTCAGAAAGAAAACACCATAATTCCCTAATTTCTCGGGTAACAAAAGGTCAGGTCGGGCTTTTTTTTTTAAAAACTGAATCAGTGGTTTCTGAACTTGTACAATTATGTTTTTTGATATCTGTGCAATGGATGCTGCTTTTTCTCGGCCACAAGATTTGCTATGACTGGCTCAGAGGGAACACTGCAACGGGATCCTGAGCACTATTTGACAGACACTCGGTTTTGAAACTGTTGGCCTAAATGGATCTTCAAAACACATTATTGAACAGAGAAAACTGCATGCTTATATCTAAGAAATGGGGCAGTTCTGTGGCCTGTACGTTTGATAAGAGCGACATCGCCTACAGCTCAGTCGTAGTAAGATTTTCCAAAAAAAAAAAAAAGAGAATCTTTTTTGCTTCTTTTTTTTTCTTTCATTACTTCCTATGCAAAATAATTAGCGAAGGCCATCTTGTCTTAATGTCAAAGATATGCCACGAATTTACCCAAAACACTGGGTAGTCCAAGATAGTAGACTATATTAATAGTCTATTCCTAGTAGTCATTCCGTCCCTTCATTCAAATTCCACGGGATGACACTTGTTCCCCTACTAAAAAGTGATTTTGTAATGGCACTTTTCTTTATGGTTAACGACCAGATAGTTATAAGACTAAAGAAGAAAAAAAAAGAAGGAAAATCTATCCCATCAAGGTCTATTAAGCAGGTAGGTTTCCTTGCACCAGTAAATTTGCTGTTTTCACTTGTTCTGGTGATTACTGAAGCTGAACATATGACCTCCAGTCTTAAACCTAGTTGTTGCCCTCACTTTTTCTAGAAGAGTTTCACATAAACAAACTTTCGAAGTCAATTCATAATAATATAACATTACATTAGTGCAATGAGAAACATTTTTTTTTTCTATCTCAAAACAGTATCTTGGATACTATAAAATGCATAGTTATCCAGTAAGATATTGGTCTCTACTTGAAAAGTAAGGTGGTTAACTCGAAGTGTCAAAAAGAAAAAAAAAGCCACTATTGTGTCACTTCAGAATTCATGACATAAGGCATTTTTAATCGAAATTGTCAAGTTCTTTTGTTGTTTTTTCAAGTGTTGCAACTAAGGAGTTAGTTTGTTATCTATAACTTATATTGAGATTCTTTCTATGTCTTGTTAAGAATGGAGGGGACGAGGGATTGAGGGTAAACAAACAACATTAAAGAGGGGTGGTTATCAGTTATTTCGTAGATAACGGGAAAATAACCAGGCCCACTACAAAATGAAAGTTGAGAACTGCACAAAATATATTGAAGTGAATCCTTAAGGTTTTCTTACTCACTGTTGTTTTTTTGTTGTTTTTTTTTTACCATCTTCCCCATTTTATCAATGGAGCAAATGGAATAAAATGTGTCTGAATTAATAAACTTAAGGAGAGAAAGACGAAGAGAAAAACGTTTAGTTAGCCCGCCGGTATTTCTCTTTATCCAAGGGACAGTAAGTGATAGATTTAATCTCTGTCTACCTCTTTACTTATTCATTTTTTGTCTAGAAAATGAAGATTAAAATGTTTCTTTACGGCGAAAAGTGACTTAAAAAGTCATTATTAAATTTACCCTCCAAAGTATGATATTTTAAACCCACAGGGTAAGACTATAAAATGAAAAAAACAACAAGTTAAAACAGAAATGCGAACCGGTGAAAACAAAAAAAAGTTATGAAACAACCCTGAACTTAAATGCCATAAAATTAATTACGAACATATGTCTGTACTTGAAGTTGTGAGAGACTTGTAGAGCCTACTATTATTTTTGCAATTTCCTTTGGTATAAATATCATATTAAAGAGAAATCAAAGAAAAGAAAAATAACACAAAAAGAGTTACAGGTTTTGACAAGCGAACATTTTTTTCGATAAATCTAGGCGAAAGAATGAAGTTGCTGGTCATTTCTTTTTCCATTGTCGGGTTAACGAACATGGGGCACCGGCGGAATGTCATATGAATGATGATAGTGTCACTGATGTTCAGAACTTAGTAGATGGCTCTAAGGAAAAAAGATTTACGAAATTACTAAAGTCAAACAACTGTCGGCATTTCGAGAAATTAATATATCTATTTATTCGGGAGTTTCCTTGATGAGCCAATACAAACTACAATAATGTAAGGGTACAGTGTTGAGAAAGTCAAGTCGAAGTTGACAATACTATTCGGGAGGGCGGATACAGCTTTTGAAGTGTATAATCATAGGAAGTTAGGAAGAGACATTACATTTGTTTAAAATAAACTCAATGTTTTTTAAAAGTTCTCAGAAATCAAATTTACAAAACTGACAACTGAAAAAGTTCGGAAGAAAATAGGAAAAAAAAAAAAACGAACACCGACAAGTTGTTTTTATTTCAGATTTTTAACAATTTGTTTAAAATATAACACTGACACACGATAGCATATTATATTATACGTATTTATCAAATAAAAACGAAATAACTTTTCTGAAGAGAATGCACAATGAAATATGAAAATAATAAGAAAAAAAAGAAAAAAAAAAAAGACTTTTTCCTCTCTCCTCTACACAAACGCAAGGATAATTTTAAGTGAAAGGAAAACTCCAAACTATCACTAGCTAGGCGAACTTTTTTTGCAATTAAAGAGGTGACATTTTTGCATTAATTTGCTACTGCCAGTAAAGAATATAATTAGATATTTTTCTTCGGGATACATACTTCAACTGGTCAAATTTTGTATTCAAATATGTTCAAGTTGAACATTTTAGAATAAACCTAAAAAGTAATCAGTCAATTTCAGCGTTGAATTCACGGTTTGGAAACGATCAATTAATAGTTATAACAAGTTGCTATTTTAACGAAGAGGAAATGAAACACCTGAATGTTTGTTCTGTCGTTAAATCAAGTTTTGTTACTTTGTTTCAAGTTGGATAACAGATTTTTCTTTTCTTTTTTTAATGATTATTAAATAGGACTACAGCTAGTTGGTTTTCCATAATATATGGTTCACTCAACAGGGTGAAAGGGGGCAAAAATATCGAGTCAAAAATGTCAGGCCTGCCTCAAGAGAAGAAAAAAAGTTTGTCACACTTAATCTTTTCACAGGTAGGCCACATTTTTTTTCTTTTAGCCAACTAGTTGTAGTAGTAATTAATATACGCAAGACAAAAATCCAAGTTACGCGTATCTAAGTAGTTTGAAAACGGCATTAAAGTAAAAGAATTTTTTTTTCTTCAACAATGCGTTTTCAGTCCTAATCCTCAGAAGCGGAGACACTTAATCCTTAAAGGAAAACAATTTTTTTTTTTCAGACTAGCTGACTATTGTTGAAGTGGTGAAAGGAAGAATCTCCTCTCAATCTATTCACAGTCAGGTTTCCTTCAACTTGAAAAAGAATACAATACTACAATTATTGATATTTATTAGAAAACTGACCGTGCTTTATTATGCTGGTACAATTTATCTGCATTAAGTGGTAAAAAAAAAAAAAAAAGGTTAAATTAGAATCTAAGAGCTAGTCTTCGCCCCAGAAGAAAGAGCTCTAACTCAAAATTAAAAGTTGAAGCGTGTAGTGTGAAATCATTGCAAACTTATTCGCAAAACCAAAGTTTTTAGAAATACTGCCAAGAGATAGTAATGGTTAACTTAATAGAGTAACTTTTTTTTCTTAGAATTGAACGTTAACTCAGTTATTAGCTGGTAGAACTTAAATTGATCATTTTTACTTTGAGGTATTGAGTTAATGTTGATTCTTTATCTTCAGGTCGTGGAGCAAAGGTAATCAAGTAAAAATGATCACAAATCGTGTCATGGTATACGAGGAGAAAGCAAAACTTTTTGGCTAATAGAAGTTCAATTAATGTCAAGGCGAGGGACTTTTTTGTAGAGAGTGGGCGGCGGTACTACCCGAGAGAGAGTGACCTAACTACCTGGGAAATGAGAAAGAATGCAGCAATTAGTGAATTTTGAAATGCGCGTAAAATACTTTGATATTTAGATCAGTCATATACAAACAATTCATCAAATGTTAGAAATATTTCACACAGAAAATTGTTTTGTTTTTATTTTTTTTAAAAAAAGAAAAAGAATAAATACATTTATTTTAAATTAATTGAAGTCACGTACCCAGGTGCCGACAGTCACTCATGTCGATTACATTTTGAATGATGATTTACCTATCACTCAAACAGGTTTACTTCCTACATTCGCATGAGGTCAGGAGGGTAATATTCAACGGTAATAATAAAACACGACTTACCTTTTTTATCACGAAATCATACTCCTATCGATTCTTTTTAATGAAATACTCCACAGTTTCCAAGAAATAGCTAACGAACGAATGAAAACTTTCCAGTTTGTTTGTTTTTTTTTAAACCGAGAGAAAAATTTGCCAGGTAACTGAAAAAAAAAACGTATTATACGATGGCTTGATGATAGGTCGCCCTCTAATACTGACAATAAAATAAACAAGTGATCTTCCTGTTTTTCTTTCTTGTGAACTGAACTTTTGACTTTTTTTTTTTAACTTCCACTTGTAATAATATCCAACTCTATTTTTGTTTTGTTTAAACAAGATTATCCAGTCGACTTCTTTCCGCATAAAGTATATCCAATGTTAAATTTTTGCCTGTGTAGAGTGTGTATAGCAAACTTCATTTCTTGGAGTTTTATTTTCTTCCCCCACTCAACTAATGTCTCCAATCAACAGTCAATGTGGAAGTTAGTTGAACAAGTGCGTGTGTAACTGGGAACGCTCTGTTTAAAAATGTCTCCGCGCTTTATTCAAAATGGATATTATGAAGTTTTTTCTTTCTTTCTTTTCACTTTCTCCTTTCACTTTTTCTCCCTCTTTTATCAATCGATTTTTCTTTACGTATTCATCTCGTAAGATTATGTGTTGTTTTTCTTAATCAAGTCGTTTCATCATGAATTTGCTTGCTTGGAATGCTTGAGGTATTCAATTTATTTGTTCAATTTCGTAAATTAGTTAGAGACGAAATGGCTCAGAAGTTAAGAAGCGGCTCTTGTATATTGTTTTTTTGTAATAAACAACCGAAAAAAGAGAAAGAAAAAAATGAATGAAGACCGGAGACGAATATACGAAAAATGTCTGGCCACTACCTCTTGACGACGACGACGACGACGACGACAACAACAACAGCGACAAAAACTAAATTATTCAGGTTAGCCTTTTGGTCTTTCTCCTTCTCTGTCTCTCTCGAGCGGGGACTTGAAAAAAATCTGTGCTCTCACGGCCACTGACAACGGAAAGTTACGGTGTTGTCATCTATGTGACGAAGTATAATTCGAGACATTGATTGGGTTGAATCAATGTGGACTGAAATTACTTCTAAAAAGAAATCTTTTTCTCCTACTTTGTGTATTGGTAGAGGAATATACGAGAAGAGGAATTAATTGCCCGATTTACACCCCTCCACGCATATAAAATTCGTTTTTCTGTGATCCTTTCAAAAGTTGCTATTATCTTCCAACAAATAGATTCCTAAACAATAAACGCAAAAACAACTTTAGTTAACTTTGAACATAGTAAATGAATATCCATACCTTGATGTCAGCAGCCACTTTTTTTCGATGGAGGAGGGGGAGGTAAAGATATCCAGATATGCTTGAAAAGGGACCAGGGAGTTCTCAAGCTGCGACTCGTCTTGAGCCGTAATTGTTCATAGTGACCCCTTGATCCCGGGTCTCTACAGGGTTCCAACTTTCAAACCCCCTCGTTCCGGTGACAATGCCTAATCGCGGCACAGTTTTTCTGTTTGGACTACCACCACCACCCATGAATGTTGGGAGTATATCGTGGGCTTTAAAAACAGCAGATATCTTTTTTTTTCTGATAAGAAAGAGAGGAAAAACTCGGAGGTCACTTTTCACCTAAACCATCCCAGCCGATAGGCCATCCCAGCCAGGAAGTTTATAAGTAGAGCTATATTTTAGTCGATTTCCCAGTTTTTTTCATTTATTGTTTCTACAAATCATCTAAAATCTGTTTCTTCTAATTGAGGGTGTTTACTGCATAAAATAAAAAAAAACAGTTTTAGATAACCAAATTTTCCAGAATTCAAAGTCAAAGGAAAAGGGCGGAAAATAGGATCGCAAAATGAGGAAAAGACCAGACTGAAATTTCAATAAGTGACAAAACAAAAGAGCAAAGATTGAAAAGTAAAAAGAACAACCCCATTAAATTAATCATGTAACAGTATAATTACTTTGAGTGGTATTAATTGATATCATATCAGACTCAATTTTATAATCAAAATATTGTCTTCAGCAAAGTGTTACAGTAGTACTACTAGTTGACTTACTGCTACTGATGATATTGTCAGTGGTAGAGACAAGATTTTTTAGTCCTCTCTCTCTCTCTCTCTCTCAATCAAAAAGATATTACTAAATGAATAAATTTAATGAAAAATACCGGCCATGGAAAAAAATTTAAAAAAAAAAAAAATCAAAATCACTGAAACTAACTGAAACAATTTTGAAAAAAAGTGGCTGCTGACATCAAGGTATGGATATTCATTTACTATGTTCAAAGTTAACTAAAGTTGTTTTTGCGTTTATTGTTTAGGAATCTATTTGTTGGAAGATGATAGCAACATTTTTGGAGCTATGACCAAGTTTCATCTGTCAAGTGTATTATCTTTCCTTCCTACCACTGACAACATTAATCGCTTAAATTTCTGGCTGGGATGGCTTATGAGCTGGGAAAGATTTGCAGACCATTACTACTGAAGTGAATTTGATCCTCATAGGGTGTCATACTCTTGTGGCCTTGTCCCAGACTAAGCTAAGCTTATCAAATATATATTTCTTACTGTCTCTTTGATCACCCTTTCCCTTTTGGCAAATGTTTTCTGTGAACCCAGTAAACTATTCAGTTACCCATCCCTTGTAATCCTCTTTATGGTCATTTGTACAATAAAAGAGTTTCTTGACATTTCTTGAAGTTATTTGGCATTTACAGGCAATATTTCTTCCTCTCTCTCTTTGCTGAACTATGAAAAAAAACAAAAAAAAAGCTACTAAAAGTGGGTGACTTCATTCTGAAAAAAAATTGATTCTTGAATCGGGTGTGAAATTATATTATGATTTGTTTAACCAACCCAAACAAATGAGCTTCATCTATTAGTATTGATTATAGTCACTGTATAAGAATGAGTGTGCGCAGACTCATTTCCCTGTGCACATAGCAGTTAATTGAGTACACTCTGAGCTGTGTGATCAGTATGAAGGTATCTCTTTGGTTGAGTTGCATTCTACTGAAGTGGTCATGAAAACTCGTTGGTATTAAGTCCGGGTCTCGACCAGACTTGGTACTTGCAAGGAACACAAAGCTGACACATGTAACTGAAACCGGAACTTTGCCACTGGCCATTATATACTTTTAGGAGTGTCTCTTGAGAGACAGATACTTTACTTTTAGTACATAATAACAAAAAAATAAATAAACAAATAAGTAAAGGTAAATTGCCAAAACACTTGACCACTGTACATGTATAGGTCAGTGTTGTATGGTGCTTTGTATTTTGGGTGTGCTCTCTGCTACAGATGCTCAAAAATGAAAAAAAAAACTAAAATGGCAATGGGCAGGCCATTTTGCAAGAATGAAAGACAACCGATGGACATCACGTCTCACAACATGGATCCCCAGAGATCACATGAGAAACCGAGGACGACAGAACACAAGATGGAGAGATGAACAAGACAAATTCAGGAAATACCGGCTCCGCGACGCCCGTGATAGAGAATTGTGGCGAATCCTGGAGAAGGTCTATGTCCAGCGACGGACATTAAAAAACTGATGATGATGATGAAAAAGCGACAGATGGTCCCAATTCGAAATTGTAAAGTTTCCGTCCCTCACTCATTCAATGATCTGAACATCAAACAAATAAAAAGAAATAAGAGAATTTATGAAAGAAAAACAAAATTTGGAATGGACACTATTATTCAACAATGATATTGTCTAACCCAAATTCTCTTTTCCATTAATTCTCTAATTTCCACAATTGGGGGCCACGATTTTTTAGGGGTTGTGAAAGGGTTTATTCAGTAGAGGCTTACTATTTATTTCTGATTGCGCTATTATTAGGGTGCTCAGGTTAAAATTTTCTATTGGTTGTAAGATGTGTTTTCTGAAAGAGAATAGACTGGGGATTTGAAAACTTCTTATTTTTTTCTCAAAAGCCCAAAAGAATCAAAAGTTACACAAAAACAAATTTTGAAATTTGGAAGTAATTTTTAAAATATTGATTCGATTCTGTTCTTCGTATAAGGGTATAACAAGTAGCTGTCAATACTTATCCAGACAGTGTGTATGGAATATGAATAGCAATAATGTCAACAAACACTACCACCATGCCAAAATGTAAAAATTAGACGGAAAGAAAAGTTTTGAATCACTTTTGGTCAAATTAGGGTTAAGGAATCCAAAATTTGCTACTTCTTCCACATATGAATTTATTGATTCTAACATTGAAGATGGAAGAAAATGAGCAACATTTTCAGCATGTCATGCTTTTTTTATTTTAAGAAAGGTAAAAATATGATGCAGAAAATAGTGAATACACTCAAAATATCTAAATCAAGCATTGAAAATCATTCGTACCAATGGTTATATGAGTTGCTTTGATGTGCGGCTTCCATATAATTGAAGCAAAAGAAATCTACTGAACTATATTTCTACGTGCTATTCTCTGTTTGAATATTAGGAAAAATTATTCTATTTTTTAAATAGATTGTGATCAGTGAGAATTGTAGATACTTTACAACTATGTGGAATGCATGAGATTGTGGGACAAGCAAAATGAACCACTTTTAACTGCGCTAAAGAGCGGTCTTCAACAAAGAAAGTGATGTTGTGTATATGGTGGGATTGATTGGAGTCCTCTATCATGGGCTCCTTTTGGGGCAGCAAGTGATTGGTTTAAACAAGTGCTGCCCCCGATTAGACCAATTGAAGGCTGCAATAACTGGAAAATGTGCATCCAGAATTAATTAGATAAAGGGCATTCCATTATGTTATTGCTAAGCCACATTTCTTTGGAGATCAGGCAAAAATCGTTACCCTTTGGCGGGGAAATTTTTGCTCATTCACTGTATTCATTAGATATTTGCACTGAGGAGTGTCATTCATTCTGGTCTTCAATGAAAAATAAATTTCAATTCCTTGGAAGACTGCGAAAGGCACATAATTCAATTATTTGCAGATGAAGATAAAAAGTTCTGGGAGGATGAATTTATGAAGTTGACTGAAAGATGGCAAAAGATAGTGGAACAAAATGATAAAAATATCAACTCACCATAACCCCACAAATGACCCAGCCGTATGGGCTACAGATCCTTTTCTCTTTGAATCTCTTTGTCTATCTATCAATCTATTTATCTATCTATGTGTGTCTCTGGCTGCTCTTGGTCACATCTTTAGGGCTACAACCTTGAAAATTTGCACGAGTACCCCACTAGGAACCATCTAAAAACGCTTAGAGGATCTCTTTTGTCATTTCAGACCAACAATGTCAAAATCTTATGCAAATATTTTTAGATGATTTCAGATAAAGATCTATTTTTTAGGTAACTTTTGATGATTTTTTTAGAGATCTATATTTTCAGATAGTCAGTTAGATAATTAGTTCTTGTACACACATGGGCTACGGTTATTCATTTGTGTGAGGTATGGATATTATACATTAAAGTTGATATTAAAAAAATGTAAAGAAATTTTGAAAAATATTTTCATTTAATTGACTGAGCAAATATTTTGCCCACTGAATACATACAATGTTATCAAGGTACTGTTGGAGACTTAGTCAATAGAGGTTAAAAATGTAGCTGTAAACAGTGGTATAAAACAGTAACGTTCCTCGCTGAAGCATACCAGTCATATACAAACAAATTTCAGGTGAATGAAGTTCAGGGGAAGTTCAGAGAAAAAACATTCTGACTCATTCAGTATAAAAAGATATTTTACCTATTTCAGTGGGTGGCACTGTCTTTTTCCTTGTTTATCTTACAATGAGGTTTAAGAGGGAAGGAAAAGAGATTTACAAATGATATGCTTCAGTAAATTTCTCTCCCCTTGATGAAGTCTAAATTAGCATCAGGTTAGAATCCCACTGAAGGACAGAGAAATCACTTTCAGTACTTATTCACATCATAAAATCAGTAAAATAAAACAAGAATTTTAAAATTTCCAATTTGACATTTTTTCTTTGTTCGCTTGGGTCATTGATGGCTATGTGCAGGAAGAAAAAAATGAAGATATACACTATATTTGTATAAGCTAAAAATCTCTTTTCACTTACTAGCTTGCTCAGTAGACTATTAAGAAATTGTTGGTGTTAATAAATCAGAAAAATAAATGTACATACATTGTAGCAATTGCTTTGAGAGTATTTGTAATGAGAATAAATTCCCTGCTTGTATTTCTCTTCTCCCAACACTTCAATGAGACTAAAATGACTAGAGATAAAACAGGGAGAATCCATGAGTCAACCTTCAAGGAAGCTTTTCTCTTTCAATGGGACATTTTCATTGACTACCTATTAAAATTTGTGATTAAATCTCACCAACAAGATCTTTGAATTAACTGAAATTGAATTTTAAATTCATATTTGAATATATAAATCTATTTAAATGTAGATAATATGATGATAATTTATCTTATTTTACTTCAAATAATTTTCCATTAATTCTTAATTATTACATTTTAAATCAAATTTTGTACTTCAATGAAAATTTTTCTCCATTGAAAAATAAAATTTATAATTTGCTTTAAAGATGAAATTATTTTGAATTTCTGTTCAAATTAAATTTTAGTGTCAAATTCCAATTAATTTGATCATTCAATTAAACAATTTTACAACAGGAAATTTTCTCATAAAATCATAATTTTGAATATAATTTCTTCTTTGGTAATTAATTTATACTTTTGTTTGTAAATATTTTCATTGTCAGATTCAATTGATTATTAATTGGTGTAAATTATATAAAAAAAATTTCGATATGTTATGATAAGAGATTGATTCTAATTGAGTTATTTCAAAGCATCTGAAAGCTTTCCTAATGATGATTTCAGAGGTGATTCAAAATGCTCTCCTGATATAAAACCACAAAAGGGTTTGACTGTAAACATGGCTGCTCTAACACTGATGTTCTGAGACTAGATACAGGCAGGGCTGGCCCAGCTCAAGCCTTTATGTGGCCTCATGTAAAATTTGACCTAAGGGTCCACTGCCACCTCTTGGGGGGGGGGGGGCTCTGGTGGCCATTTAGTTTGCTTATGCCTTAGGCTGACTCTGAATACAGGTTTCCTCCCCTTTTTCGAAAGTTTGCCTCACATTACTTTTTTTCGCCTTTTACAAAAAAGACGAAGAGAAAAAATGGCAATCAGCGTTTCTTTTATAGCGATCCATTAGAGAGGTAATGCACACTTGCTTCGCATCTCTCTGACACCCTAGTCTTTTGTACCTCCTACCTCCTACCAACTGGCAACTTAGCCTAACATATCATCATCACCAATTTTGGGGTTTGGGAAGGCTCAAAAATCCCCTCCCTCCCGTATAGAGTAATTTTAATTGCTTTTTCACCTTACACTATTTTGTCTTAGGAAATGTATTTATGAGGAAGCTCTTCTTTTAGATATTGCAGGGGGGGGGCTCTACATCGATAATTTCATATTTTCACACTCCAATCTTTGTTGCAGCTGATTTTGTTTTTCCCTCCCATAAGAAGAAGAACAAGAACTAAACCTCACCTAATTCAGGGTAGTACACTCTTCGTTGTTCGTCTATCTTGTCACATTATACCAAACGGATATATATAAAAATTGTCATTTTCCTACCATGATTTGGAACTGCGACCATATGATCGGTAGGCGGATCTCTTACCAACTGATCTATACTGACATCCGTTATATATATTCAAATGTATTTATCATATATACGATACAAAAGTTCCAGTCACCATCTTCAGTTGAAATTGGAGTTGGCGTGGAGTTTGACCCTGAGGTAGCCAGGCTTGTATTCTTTGTCTTTGTTGTTTTTGCTGCTAAAACAACAAAAGCAAAGAATACAATGTGCATCCCAGGGAGGCTAAGAAACGAAAATGAAGAAAGCATTAAAAAAAACTATATGCAATGACCCTAGAGATATATTTTTATTGCAGTTATGCATAATAGGGTCTTCTTGTCCAATGCTTCACCGAGTCTATCAACCTGATCAACTGAGTATTGAGGGATTTACGAGTATTAGACTATTGTTATGAGAGCCAGGGGCATGGCGGCCATGATACTTGATAGGAAGACTCGATAGTGTTTATTAACATTTATTTGACAATTTATTTTATTTTACTCAAGTAAAATTAAATGAATTACCATAGATAGATTTTTATCAATCATAATCAGTTAAATCTATATTCAGACAAAATTATATATTCCTGTATTTATCTAAAATTTGATTTCAGTTAAATCAAAGATTCTGTCGATGAAATCTAATCATGAATCTTAATAGGTAGTCAATGAAAATGTCCCATTGAAAGAGAAAAGCTTCCTTGAAGGTTGACTCATGGATTCTCCTTGTTTTATCTCTAGTCATTTTAATCTCATTGAAGTGTTGGGAGAAGAGAAATACAAGCAGGGAATTTATTCTCATTACAAATACTCTCAAAGTAATAGCTACAATGTATGTACATTTATTTTTTCTCAACTATGATTCTTAAGCTCACGGGGTGATGGGAGGGGACAAGAACAAACCATCAAAATTAAGATGAAATGGAAGTCACGCATCACAAGAAGGAGCAGGGGCAGATTGAGAAGCAGAAAGGCCCCCCCTGGTTAGTAGTGGGAGGACTCACATGGTTAACCAAAGAGTCACTGGATGGCAGGTTAGGGGAGAAGTTGGGTCCTGGTTACTCCCGGAAACTGAATGAGTACTTGAGTAAGTCTATTTGTGCATTGATATAGTGGAGCACAGAGTCCCCGTGAATGGATGTGTGAATAGGGCTGCATAGTTGGGGGTGACTTGTGATAAACGTTTTCATATCATAAAAATTGGAAGTGAAATGACAAAAGTAATTTTGTTATTTGTATGGGACTGAAATGGCATTTGTCGAAAAGCGCCCTAAAATTGATGTTAATGTCTACATTCATCTTCAAACCAATCAGTGAGGTTGCCAAAACGGTTTCAAAAAGCCTTTTTTGATGTGCATGATAACACATATGATGACTCCAACCACTTTGATCAATAAAAAAAAAAAACAGTAGTGACCAACATAGACAGCATGCCGTGTTGGGGCTGATCAACAAAAATTTGGAAAAGGGGGTTATCAATGGATAAGTCACTTCTTCTGCATTTGTTGGGCAGTGATGACTAAAAAGTCCAAATTTTCAAAAAACAAGAATGAATGCTGTCGGACACGATCTAAGGATCCAATTCAACATAAACTTACATTTTAAATTGAAACTCCCCCTCTAAAAATTAATTTCGAGGGGAATCTTAAAGAACTAAGAAACGTCTTCTTGTAGATGTGATCAGGAGAAAATTTTGTAGCCATCTGGCTCTATTGGTGTGGCCTGTATATTTGTTACATATACACATACATACATACCTGGCAGAATCACTTAAAAAATTGAAGAAACCTATGTTGAAGTTGACTGTTTCTAATAGCCTATCCAAGGCAATAGCGCCTTAAACCCTTCAAAGTAATCCCTTTGAGACCCCATACACTTATTCCAGCGTCCCAATCAAACATTGCAAAGTCCTCTTTTTGGATCGTCATTACGTTCTCCTTAATCTCCTTGTCTACGGTCTGAAATCTTTTGGAGAGGATCAGGAAGTCTCAAAGAGACTAATCTGGGCTGTAGAAGGAGCTGAAGAATGATAAACTTGGCTATCAAATAGTTAAAAAGGGAGATAACCTCTACAGAATTGATGACTCCGACAATGAAAAACAATTTTTAGGATAAACACTTAAAATTAACCATCGTTTTTAGATTCGCGAACATCTCTAATTCTGATTGCCATCACTGATTGACTGACGGACTGCTGACTGACGGACGGAACGAAAAACTCCCACCACCTCTTGTTTCTTCCCACTCCTATATATAAAGTGCATGAGAGGTAACTTTTGCGTCTATGGTCGGACTTTCTGGCTTGTTTCTACAAATAGTGACACCTGAATTAAGAGAACCTAATTTCTAACCAAATTCACATAAACCCACCGAACAGCCATAACTATCGTGTACAATAAAAAAAAAACGTTTGAAGCTGCAATGAATTTACGTCTCTTATCTCACATCGGCGCAAACCCAAGGACTTAGTTCCATCGTGGACATTTTTTTTATTACTGAAAAAAGAATCACTTTGTAGAGAATTAAATTTGCATACATAATGGAAGTACTACTGCCCGACATTGCAGCTGGAGTTTAAGATCTTTCAAATGCACTCAAAGTAGCAATCATGAAAAGAACTATAAAGCCAAACAAAATGATGCTTAAAGTCTCATTCAATAATATCAAGAATGAAATGGGTGGCCGTAACAATTTCTAAGAACCATAAAAAGCTATTTGCGAAAGAATAACCACGAAATTATTGTTACTAACACAAGTCTATTTACCTCTCAGCGCTCCCGCTAACCGAGCAGTCCCAGCTCCCCTCCCCTCTTTATAAGAGCTCAAAGACTGAAACTCTTTGAAACAGCTTACTCAATACTGAACTATCGGAAATTGCCCGTCGGTCGTGTGGGACCCACCATTCGTTGACCTCTTTAGGGCTCACTGGCAAACAGCTTCGAGAGAAAAGCCCCATGTGCGATTTATTTATTTATTCGTATTTTTTGGCGAACAAAAAGGGCAAAACATAAATAAAAATGACAAGACAAAGGAGGTTTAAAAATAGAAAAAGTTTGATGAACGCGACCAGAGAACAAAACCGACAGACTAGCTCATCAAGAGATGGAGAGGTGTTGGCCCCAGAGAGATAAACACAATATGAGTTAGAGAAGCAGTGTTTGATATTTAAGAATCAAACAGTTCCATAAAAAACAAGAGTTCGGCTGAACAAATTTTTACAGGGAAGAGGCTATTTCTTATCTTTTGGGGATCCATCGAATAACGCGTTTTTTTTCTGTTATTGTTTTTTATTTTCGTCTCTAGAGATCGCAGACTGAAGAAACAAGCTTCACGTTTCCTTATGCGTTCGTTTTTATTCCAGCACTCGTTGATGCTTTGGAGAAGACTATCCAAATTCCATTTGTCTGCCTGGACTTTCAATCCCGACTCCAGCAGCAACATGCTTCAACCGCTGATTTTCTCGACAACTCATCGAACCGAAAGTCTCAAGATGTTGTTCTTAATCCAACTGACCATAACCTACTGGTTCTTCCAGTCACAAAAAGCACTCTCTGGTATCCGTACTTCCAATTATCCTGAACCACTTTTTTGGCTAGCTGATCAGTCAGCACTTTCCGGGGTCCAGCGCAACAAGATATTCCGTTGTCCGCTATGGAACATATCTGAAAACCCCTATCAGAAGATAATCCATTCACTCAATAATAACATCAACAAAAACTATCATGATAATACAAAAGTACTCGTATTGGACACACAACCACACCACGCAACATTCCTATCTACAAAATCTGTTCACAAAATTGAACAAAAAGTTGGAAGCGTTACTCAATGGAAGAGTGTCTCGTTCAAGATGATAGGCCACATAGAAGACACTGGACAAGTCGTTATAGATCTTCTTCATCAATACCACTGGTGAACTATTGCTCGAACCACGGCCTCTGAGAAGATTTTTATCATCATCATCAGTCTTTCGTCGTTGGACATAGACTTTCTCCAGGATTCGCAAGATCTCTCTATCATGGACGTCACAAAACCAATACTTTCTGAACTTGGCTAGTTCGTCTCACCATCTTGTATTCTGCCAGCCTCGGCTTTGAGCGTGATCCCTGGGGATCTATGTTGTGAGTCGTGATGTCTGCCATTCTTCCAGCGTGACCACCCCAATGCCAGTTGGCTTACCGTTTCACAAAACTTTTAGAAATATCGCGTGGACAGCCAAGAGCGAATACAGACATTTGTTAAAAAAAAGGAGAAATAACTTTCAATCAAAAACAGATTCCCAGATCCGTCCCCCCCATTTTATCACTTCTCACTTACCTTTTCCACCTTTCCATAAAATTTCATGGACATACACTGAGAAGTTTTAGAGATATCGTATGGACAGACAGGATCGGATACAGGAATGTAGGAAGAAAAACATGGAAATACATCTCTCAATCGAATTCGAATCCCTGAATCCGCCCAAAGATTTAATTCCATCTTACATAATTGTGCTTGACCCTTCCATGAAAAATTTCATTGCACTTTTGGGGTTATCGTGTTGAGTGACGGGGATGAATATAGAAGTCTATAAAATATGAAAACGGAAAAATATTTCTCAATCAAAACCAAATGCCCAGTCCGTTTCGAAATTCAATTATTTCTTCCTTACCCAGTGCCTCACCGTCCTACAATACTTCATAAAAATGTATTCAGAACTTTTGAAGATATCGTATGGACATACAGGAATGTATTTTTGGAGAAGAAAAAAAAACCCGCGTAAATACCTCCCAATCAAGAAGAAATTTCTAGACTTATCCCCAAATTGAATCAATTTTTCCCTAACAATGTGGTGCGCCCTTTCACATTACAATTCGTTGAGAACTGTTGGAGATGTCATGAGGACAGAAGTGAGTAAACAGAAATGTACAAGATTTTATAATGGAAATACGTCTCTCAAATTAGAAACGAATTTCTGGATCCTCTCCAAAATTCAATCAGTACTTCTTTACCCCGTGGCTTACCTTACCACAGAATTGAAATTCATTGGGGAATTTCGAAGTTATCGGGTGGATAGTCGGGATCAAATATTGGGAAGGGTGCAAAAATATTGCCCTTCTGTACTCGTTCACGTCTGTCCGCAACGTGCACATGAAAGAATTATGCTGGGCCTCACATGGAGAGACCATTAGACAGCACAGTACATCTGAGAAAAGACAAAAGTCAGGGACATCATAGAATCCATTAAAAATCTCAAATGGCGGTGGGCTGGCCATGTTGCAAGAATGGCGGACAACCGATGGACATCACGACTCACGACATGGATCTCCTGAGATCACATGCGCAACTGAGGCCGGCAGAATATCAGATGGAGAGACGAGCTAGACAAGTTCAGGAAGTACTGGCTCCGTGACGCCCATGATAGAGAAGTGTGGCATATCCCAGGGAAGGTCTATGTCCAACAACGGACGTTAAAAGACTGGTGATGATGAACTGAGTCGGAAGAAATTGAAAAGGTTGCCGGAAACGATGGAAATTTGTTTTAGCGGTTGTTTGATGTTCAGTTTGAGCAAACTTCATTAATAAAAAAAAGATTGTATAGGTTTATCATTATTCCGCAATGCGTTTTTCTTTTTCCTTATTAACTGAACAAGTTATTACGAAGATCTTATTTGCAGTTGAAACCATGGCGATCACCACAAACTGTTACACATTCAGACCGTCCATGTAACACGTACATGCGTTGGAATTTCGTGGAAAAGCTTTACAATTTAATCTTGTGAATATGAGTGAATCGTCTGGCGCAGGAACCTCGTCCTTCATGATCGGTTCTAATTCGTTTCCCTTCCCCAGAGCAATGGGTCTTTTTTTTCCGACTCCGTCAACGTCTTCCACTGGATAATCTGCGAGTGATCGCGCCAGGTATGATAGCAAGTTGAATGATGACGCAGCCATCATCATGAAGCCAGCGAAACTTAAACTTGAAAGGTAGCCATCGACCTTTCTTCCACGTATCAGAATGGTGAGTCTAATCCCTACAGTGTTCAACAAATCCAACCAACCGTTCTTCGCATTAAGAACACGCCACAATGTAACCCATTTCGTGAAACAACCACTAAATGCAATAGAAAGAATATCTTCAACATTTTTTGTCTTCACAATTGATTGTAATTTGTCACTTCTTCTACATACGAAATTACAACTTTTCTGTGCTGTTTTTAGCCTATAAGTAAGCGGGTATGTGGAAAAGACATAACAAAAAATAGAAGTTAATACGTATATTGTGCAATGCACTCACGCTAAAGATTCTCTCTCTCTCTCTCTCTCTCTCTCTCGCTTGATGTTAAAAACGGCACACAAAGTAGTGCACCATTTTTAACATCGAATGAGTGTGCGAAACATTACAGTCTACAATCGTAGTAGCCTATTTATAGCCATTTATATTGAACTTCAAAATGGCTGCCCTTAACGTTCATTGTAAACCTGGCTACAATTCAATTCCTGCTTAATAAGGATGGTTTTTTCTGGTTGCCGAGGTTCTAACCAACGGAAAATGACAACTTCCTCTTTCGATAGACTAATGAGAATCTTAGGGGGTGTAGCCGTTTCAGTTGCTAGTGACCTAATGTTAGGTAAATATCCTACTGAATCACTCGTGATCTCCGGATTTTTACGAACAGTGATAAGAGACAAAACTATTCCAATAGATTGAAATGAGGCATGGAGAGATAAAGAGATGTTGTGGTGAACAGCAATAAGACGAACATAGGACTGGCATTTAGAATCAACAAAATCAAACCTTAAATTCGCAGCCATTTTCAATTTTTTCATATAAACCGTATTTGCACACAGAAAGTAAATGTGGGGTTTTTTCATTACCTCTTGCTACAGCCCTGTCCCTAACCATAGTCAAGGAGACATTTTATTTGCTAAATTTTGAACACTGAAGAAACAACGTCAAGAAAATCTTTCCAATTTATCACTAAATTGCATAAACATTTACGCCATTCTGTATGATATAATTTGACTGGTTAGATAATAAAAGAATTTTTCCTGATGTCAGCTGAAAAAAAAAAACAGCAATGGAAATTTAAAACCTGTTGACTTTTGATCGCAGGGGCAAGAACGCAAGGCCTTAATAATTTCAATTGCTGCCAATATTCATGTCATCGGGGAAGCAATTACGTAGTTGCTGTCTTTCCGTCCTAACTCTGGGTATACATCCTCTTCAGCGCCAAACACATTACAATGTTCGTTGAGTAGACCATTCAGGCTTTCCTTACCTCTCTTATCTTTTAGCAGGCCCCGCCTCTATTGACCCTAAACTAGCCTGTTTAACTGAAACACAAATAAGAAACAAAAGTTATCAGTTTGCTTTCGAGGGGAAGGGAGGAGTGAAGAGCAATGTTCGTGTCATGGCGGATTACTTGAATGCCTGCTTTTGTTTTTTGTGTTTCTCTTCCAGCCTTGTGTAAATAATGGATTGCTCTACAGTATGCATCTACTGGGCTAAAAAATTTGGTGAGAGATCTAAAACTAAGAACCGATGGTTGTCCAGTTTGATTCAAGTGACTAGATCATAAATTTATGAAGGCTGAATTTAATTTTAATTCATAAGGCTGAATTTAAGCGATGTATTCATTTTAACGCAGAAACTCCTCATTCACCAGAGTGCTCTATTCCTATGGAAGAGCATTGCATAAGCTCACAATGGATGAGTTACCTCACTTAAAGAGTGCTCAACTCTGAATAGAGGAGCATTAATTATTGTGTCATCCACAGACAGCTGTTTCGATGTATTACATCTCTTCAGTGTGGCTATGGACATAATCCCATCCAGTACCACCTCTGGTGATCCCTACCAGTCAGTTTGGGGTCAGGCCAGTTAAGGCATTTTCAAAACTCAGTGTGTAACTTTATTTCAACTAACTTCATCTTTTAAAGATTCTTCTTGCCCCCTGTGGGTTGAAAATTCGGGTACTAAGATAACTTGAACCCTAGGTTGAGCTTTGACCTCTGGTGATCCCTTCAAGTCAGTCATGGCATTTTCAAAACTCAAGGAGAGGGCTGTACCCTAAAGGGCGGCAAATTTGTGTACAAGGGTTACTTGGCCACAAGGTTAACACAAGATAGGTGGCACTGTTCGAGTACCAAAAACTACTTTTTTCTCTCCAATCTCGAAGTTTCTATTTAAATATTCATTTATTTCTATAAAAAGAAATCATCGGTTGCGATGGTGGTCCATTGGTTATGGGGTTCATGGAAAATGGTGGATTCGAGTTCAAACTCTGATGGAGAAAATTAAAAACTTTTTTTTCAATTTCATGCGTTTTCAATAAGACCTCCAAACCTTCCGAAAATTCGTTAGTCGTGAGACAAAATTTGGTCATTCTCCAGCAGAGGTACTGAACATTTTGACCAATTCGCTATGGAAATTCTAATTTCACTTCATTTTTATGTAAACTCTTGGTTCTTTTAAGATTGTTTGAACAGTTAAAAATATATATTCAAAGAAAACATTCAAGAAAGAAACTAATGTCTTTTCTAGTTCAATTTTACAAAAAATCATCAACTCAATTTAAATTACGTAATATTTATTTATTTCATTTACAAAAATGAATATAAATAAACACGTATCTTTAATTTGATCAAAACTACACATCTTTCGTTAAAAAAATGTTTGGTTCTGCTTATTTTATATGTTAACTTTTGACGCCACTTTTGAATATATAGATATCAACAAAATAGATATAAAAAATAATAGTTTTGTGAACTTACTTATTTTTCATTCTTCATTTTTTTTTTATTTACAAAATGTTATCTTTTTAAAATCTAAATCGGATTCTTTCTGCTCACGTACCAAAAATTTACGTAAAAACAACATTTAAAGAAAACAATAATTAAAAGAAATCACTCACAAGTATTTATTCACATGGATGGATTTTCTTTTCTTTAAAGATAACATATAATTAATGAAATATTAGAAAAGAGAACATCAAGATATGCAACTGGTGCAAGGCAAAGACCAAAGTATTTGGCGATTGTTACTTTTTCGTGCCCAATTCAACACTCATTTCCAACGCTCGGTTGAATTCAACAACAAACTGTAGTGCCCACCTTTTCCAGCTAAAGAAAATCATACATATACAGAGTTATCTACCCTTTGGAAAGGATCTACTTCTAGCCTCTACATCACTGTAGAAATGGTAAATTCCTTGTCGCTTCCTTTTTGACGTCACACAGAGCCACCCAATAAGATAGCTGATTGTTATCTTTACGATATTTAAACTGTGGCAGTAAATCTCTCTCTCTCTCTCTCTCTTCTGTGTTCCGACGACCCCAAGATAAGCTCGTCTCTTCTCTCTCTCTTTAGTTAAGATAGTATAGTTTTTATACAAACAAATCATATAAGTTAGAGTAAGTGTTACCTAAAAAAAAATTTTGTTGCTCCAAAACCTTTTATTTTTTCGTAAAAACAAATATGATACGTAGTTTAAGTTGAGTAAATACATAAAAAAAAATAAATAAATAAATACGTAAGCAGAAAGAACCTGGCTCTTAAAGCAAAAGACGTTTACATGGGTCAAAATGTCCGATACCTCTACCGAAGAATTGCCCACATTTAAAAAAAAAAAAGTTGTAGGGACGGGTGCTCTATTTACAATATAACTAAAATACTGAACCCTTACTTTACGCTCGTCGTTGGGAATCAGTGGGTGTGAATTTCTCTTTCTCTCGGTGCTCTTGATAGTTTGATAGTATTTTTTTTAAATGATCTAACCATAACCTGACAATAAAATGTTTTTCTTTGTACTAAAATCTTAACTTATTCCCAACCCTAACCTGAGCTTGACAATAAGTCATGAACACTATATAAATCTGACGGTTCAAACTGACGTTCGAACTACTAAGGTAAAAAATGAGCTGATAAATTATCAGTAAGCAAAAATTGCATACATGTATGCGTGAGAGGCGCTTATATACCAATGAACAAATATCTAGAAGCTTTACTTCGTTTGACCGCATGGCCAAATGTGTATGAATGGGAAATAACATCAATTTTCACCAATTTTCCCATTTGGAAGAGTCTATGGCGGCTAAGTACCTTATTTTTTCCATACATTAGGAAGGTGATAGGAGCCTCTGTAATTATGTGAGAAAGAGCGTCACAACGATACATTTTGCTAGCGTATCCCCTCGTTGAAGGATAATGGTGAGCATCCAATCTCTTTTGAGCACACCACAAAGCTACCATAAGTTAAGACATGGTTTAAGAAAGGATTAATACTCAAATCTGATCTGGCTCCATATAGTTATGATCAGGTCACATCTTGGTATGAAAAACGGGAACGCATTGATCCGGTATACAGATGAATGTGTCTCTGTTATAAAAACACAGGCAACGCTGCATCAAAAAGACAGAGGCGAGTCTTGGAGGAAATTGGAACTTTTATGAATTCAGTAAGAAAGGGAGATAATAAATTCATGCGTGATTGCTTTCGATGAAAAATAGTCTTTATGCTTGTATGTATGTGAAATAAAGTGCGGTGGTGTACGCTGAAGAGAGTATATGTACTTACATGGCGATTTTCTGACGAGAGAAGCAATTGGATACTTGTGTGTATGCGAGGGTCTAAGGGGAAAAAGAGGACGATTCGAATCTTACAGTTGTCTGATGATTGCCTTTTCGGATTCTCGTTGGTTGAGTCAATTTTGACCGATCAGTTGCCACTATTGTGATTATCTTTATTCAACCCTCAGCCAAGAAGCAAGTATATATATATATATATATATATATATATATATATATATATATATATATATATATATATATATATATATATGGAGAGAGAGGAGGAAGTAAAAAGGAAGGAAAACCTGCACTTAATGGAGGTTAGTTATTGTTTAATAACTTCGGATATTTTGTAAAGAGGGTTTTAGGTAATTGACGCATTTCTCGTATGGCTCATTTGTGAAAGAGAAGAAATCAGCTGAGCACGATACTGAACCTAAGCGTGGTAGTCAACAAGGTGAAATTGAGTGAAATTGTAAGTTATTCTGCCGGTGTGTGAACGCTAGCCGCGGTCATATAGTGTGATTGACTGATAGGCAGGGGAGAATGGAGAGCAATATATGAATGAACTGGAAAGGGGGGAAAAAGCATGAATGAAATGCCCAGACACTCATTGTGAAATAATGATAACAAAATATATTCATCAACTGCTATTACAATAATGAATCAATAAGCTTTTGGGGGTCCAAAAGAGGGGGAAATCAAGTGAACAATCACTCTGGGGTGGCAAGAATTCACCGGAGCAAGCTCAACCTTAAAAAAATAAGAGGATCCCAATAATCCTGAGAAGAAGAGTATACAGCAAATGCATTCTCGCGATAGTCACTTATGGGGCTGAAACATGGAACCTAACCAAGAGACAGACCCACAAACTTAGAAGCATGCAGCGTGTGCATGAGCGAATCATGCTCAACCTTACATGGAGAGATCACAAGACAGCACAGTATATCAGGAAGAAGACATCATGGAATCTACTCTAAAACTTAAATGGCAATGGGCTGGTGATGTTGCAAGAATTGCTGACAACTGATGGACATCACGACTCACAACATGGATCCCCAGAGATCACAAGCGAAACCGAGGCCGACAGAATACAAGATGGAGAGATGAATAGACAAATTCAGAAAATACTGGCTTCGCGACGCCCATGATAGAGATAAGTGGCGAATCCTAGGGAAAGTCCATGTCCAACGACGGACGTTAAAATGATGATGATGATGATGATGATGATGATGATTTTTGAAGTTATTGAGAAATTCATGATATAAGACAGAAAGAGAAATGTCTCTAAGATTGCATTTACCGATAAATGAGAGTGTCCGTAGGAAGAATAAGCTGAGTTATTTATTGCAAGAGAAATGTCCCTATTGGAAGGTGAGTATAAACGATTACTTGTATGTATGATTCTGTGCTTACCTTTGTGTGTGTGTGTGTGTGTGTGTGTGTGTGAGTGCGCGCGCGCCTGCGTGCATACTTGTATGTTGAGACAACCATCGTCTTAGTTCCGGGACGACGTGTATCTTATAAAGTTGATTTGGTCTGTCTGGCGATTGAAGCGAGTAGATTGCTTAAAGGGTAGAGAATAGGCTCCAGAGAACCTGTCTTTTGATTGATCAGATTTGGCAAGGGTTGTCTACTCTTACGTCTGCGCGTTTGATATATGTATTTGGTTTTGAACGGTCTGGCTTTCCATTTTCTGAAGTATGAGAGCCCGTGATTGGTATAATTGTTTGGAGGGAATTGTACATTCTGTTTATTGACAGATATCCAGAAGTTCATACAAAGTACATCTAATACAATACATCCCAGCGATTCAACCAGCGTCGATTCAGAGTTTTATAAGAAGCATGGATTTAAACTTAACCGTAAAACGGGTTTTGAATTTTGATCTCAACAAACAGAGGTTAAGTTTCGGCTACCGGTAGTATAGACAAACAATAAAACTACTGTCGGATATTTCTAATCGTTCATAAAACGATGTGTTTTGCCAGCGTCAGCTATACATGTATATACCCATACATAAATCATATGTATTTGGCTCTGATTACAAAATACTTGATGGGCATTTTTGAAATGGGGCTTATATTCCTCATCTGACTGGGCATATTACCAGCTCTGTCCGGCCGTGATAAGACAAATACGTTTATTGGAATTTTGAAAAGTCGCGTCAACGAGGTCGTGACAAGTTCACCGCGTTAGTGAGAGTTCACTCATCGATCGGCCAGTTCAGCGTGGGCGAGTTGGCGAGGGTTTATGCAGAAGTCAGTTTGCTGACGTGTTCCCGGATACAGACAGTTAACAGACAGTTCGACGGAAGAGGACATTTTTGGAGTCTCTGAAGGATGAAGGGGATAAACTCGACAAAGAAATGATCCATACTATCTTGAACTGATCTAAATTGATCATTGCTTTTGCATCATCTTTTACTTCCACGAATGTGCAAACCAAGAGCTGGTCAGTCTTTTCATTGCGAAACTCTGCCCGAGTACCACGAGACTATCCAGAACAAGTTGGAATCGATTCGACTTTTTGTCAAAATCTGTATGTTCAATGCAGTTAGGGACCTAAAATTGCCCATGCCGTCCTGTTCATGCTTGTCCTTGCACAGTAGTTTCACTACACGCCTTGTGGAGGGTCGAGAATAGTCCCCTGGGGTAACCTTTAGTATATTGTTGGCAGCCGAGGGACGTGCGACAACCTGAAGTACTATTCGTTTAGAACGCCATTGATTCCGAGAGACTTGTCTGTGTCGATGCTCTTTAGCTTCTTGAATTAAGCCCCTCGCACCTGGACGCTTCTATTGTCGCCAGTCGAGAAAACGACCCAAATTAGGCTTTAAACTAAGTACTACTAAAAACTGGCTTGCTGGTGAACAGTATCGTGAAGTAATCTTCCCTCATACTTTTATGTTCTCAGTCGTCCTTCCAGTGATGTGTCAACCAGCAACTCATTGGTGGGACAATCCTAGTAAAGTTTAAGTTTGTGAACGAACTATAAAATTCAGTAGTAAAGTGATGTCGGAGTTCGTGCAAAATCGGCTCTCAGGATTTCCCTGCGAAATAAAAGCCGCCAGGGTAACGACAACAATTCAAATATGAAAATAAGTCGGCAACAATTACTATTTTTTAGCCAATCAGGGCACGCGAATCACAAAAACCAAAGCATGGCGTCTGGGGCTCTCCTTGATCGTGTATAAGCAGACGACAAACATGATTCGCCAATCGCAACCTCGCTGCCGAAGGGTCACGGTCATAGGACTCTCTCTCTCTGTCTCTCTCTCTCTCTCTCTCTCTCTCTCTCTCTCTCTCTCTCTCTCTCACACACACACACACACACACACCAAAGAGGAAACTAGGTGACTTACACATAAATATGCATGCACACCCATACTATGTAAGTGAAACAACTCAATGGGTCACCCCCTACATATGGTGGCCCTTACACATCTGAGCTCCTCCGTGATACCATGTTCGTCCAGAGCTACCAATCTGTATTTGAATTCGGATAAATCTATCATCCGAATGTACTGCTGTGCACCGACATCTGGGTCGTTAGTTCACTCCCTAGCGTCTCCTCAGAGTATATCTCTAATACTACCCGTTTTGGAAACGTCGTGTAGTTAGTGGACGTATAAATCCTAATGAAACGGAACTCATCGCACGTATTGCAATATTCAAACGTATTGCAATATTCACCACGCACAACCTGTGTGCCAGGTGAGTGAACGCACGTCAGTGACATAGAATTGCCTGCTAACCAAGAAACACTCCGAGAACGTCAACCAAGATATTTTGAGAAAAGGTGGAGCCCCTACGGCAGAATATTTCCAACGCCACTGGCAGTCAGATGCGTCCCTTGCGCAGAGCAGACATTCACAGTGCGTCGCTGAAAATAACGAAGGGCGTGATCCTTTGAGACTCAGATCCAATTTGTTCCGTACCTGCCATGACCCCGGACAATTCCTGACTACTCCCAGGAAGCGTGGAATGTCTGGAAAAATCATTGGTTCAAATATTAACTTCTTTTTCCTTCTTTAGGATTGAACGCCACAACAAATTCGAAAGGTATTCTCGTTTCAATCTTTCCGGTGGTATTTACTTTATATTTAGGCAGACTTTTTCTCCTTCGCAGCACTTAACTCTTTTTTTTTTAACTTGTTTTTCATGTAGAAGGGAAGAAAGATGTTTTTTGTTTTTTCAAGCAACCGTTTGACTGTTTTTCTCTTCCTCGTCGGCTTCCGATTTTCAGGGGCTTCTATGTCTTTTCTTTAATGGTCCAATGAACTTCTCCGAAGATGTTGATAGTGTTAGGAAAGGCTGTTTGGCCACTGGTAGGGGTAATGATGACTAAAGAGTGTTTGTTTTGACTGGAGTAAGGAGGGATTATTTTTTTGAGGAGAAGTTGGGACAAAGGAGACCGACCTTTGCAGTGGCCAACTTAGCCCCTCTCACCCCGCAGCATTTAGTACTGGTTTATCGTTGTGGCTACTTACGTCATTGCTGTCACTGGTCTTCCCAAGTAATTGTTGTCAATGGTGTTAACATAATAACCCCGCCCTTCTTAGTTGGATTGCTACTGTTGCCAGTTAATTGTTCGCAATCCACCCGCGGAGATGGTGGGGAACCCTCTCTCTGTAGACCCGCCCGCCCCCACCTGTTCGGAGCCATGTACAGCCAGGACTCTCAAAGTGACTCCCCCACCTTTTTCATCCTCCACCCTTCGCTTCCATCCCGGGCGCAATTAGAAGAGGGAAGAGGGGGACCCATTCGTGTTGCACATAGCTTCCGCCACCCACATCAACGCGACGTCCTCACAGGCAGCAGGTGCTCAAGCGGAGGCGCCTCTCCTTTCGGAGTTGACAGGTGGCAGCGCACTCCAGCTGTCTAAGTGCCATCAACACATAGCAAGGCGCCACGCACGCCGCTACCCCCAATTCCTTGTCTATCCTTGCGTTCCATTCTCAGAACAGCTTCAATGTCTCGTGACCCTTTTTACTAAGGCTACCAATGCTGGGGTTTTCCTCTTATATCTAGGGGTTTCACCAACCATCTGGATTTCTGAGTTCCATCATCATCATCATCATCATCATCAGTCTTTTATCGTCCGTCTTTAGAATAGAACTTCCCCAGGATTCGCCTCTTGTCTCTATCATGGGCGTCGCGAAGCCAGTATTTTCTGAATTTGTCTTGTTCATCTCAACATCTTGTATTCTGTCGGCCTCAGTTTCGCATGTGATCTCTGGGGATCCATGTCATGAGTCGTGATCTTTATCGGTTGTCTATCATTCTTGCAACATGACCTGCCCATTGCCACTTGAGTTTTAGAGTAGATTCCATGGTGTCTCGGACTCCTGTTTTCCTCCTGATATACTGTGCTGTCGTGAGGTCGAGCATTTACTTATTCACTTTCCGCCAGAATAAAATGTGACACAAGGTCAGGGCGTTATGTGGGTAAAATGGGATCAGCCAATGAAAGATAGCTCCAGCCGACGCAATTTTGGTTGTTGAGCAATCGTGGTTGCTAAAGCATCTATTTATTTACTCTCCCACCAGAGCAAAATGCGACATAAGGTCAGAGCTTTACGTTGGGAAAATAGGCGACACCTATCAAAAAAATAGCTCCAGCCGACGTGACTTTGGTTGCTAAGCAACCAAAGCAACTTCAGTCACGAAAGTGTCAGGACAATACCGACCTGATCGTGCAATAGAACGTGCAATAGAACAGTGCTGCCCTAGGGCACCGTATCCCCCGCAGCAGGGCTGAGTGATAGAAAAGGGAACCCAAACGTTCCCAATGCGCTTTGCAATGGACAGCACCAGTGTAACCTAATTGGCTGACGCATTGCACCGGCGCACTCGGTCTTGATACCACCCACCACACACAATCTCCAGCCCATTCGACGGGCAAGTGTCAGTACCGGCGCCTCGGTCTCTGCCTGAGAACAGATACTACACTTTGATCCTACCAAAAGGCCAGAAAAAGGACCTATTTATCTACTGTCCGACCACAGCGGAATTTGACACAAGGTCGGGCTTAACGTGGGGAAAAAGGACACACTTCCAAAAATGGCTCCAGCCGACGCAGTTACCGTTGAAAAGCTCATCGTAATGGCTAGACAACGTCACCCACGAAAGCATCCACCAGGATACCTGCTCCTTTAAGTGCAATGGAGCAGTGCTGCCCCGGGGAAACAGAGACCCTGCTGCTAGGCCGAGTAATAATGGGAGAGCTGAAGGACGAGTCCAAAGGCCTCCCGATGCGCGTAGTAAACGCAGCCTCAGTTAAACCTCATTGGCTAACGCTTGCACAGGTGCACTCGGTCTTTGACACCCACCCTCTCCGGTCCATTCAGCAACCAAGTGTCAGTACCGACTCCTCAGGCTATGCCGTGGAACAGATACTACACTTTGATCCTGAAGAACAGGCCACATAAAGGAACAGTAATTTTTGAAAACCACAGACTATTACTTGCAAAACAATCTTTCACTAGAAATGATGTGGAAAGCACTAAGTTGTGATCTAAAAGAATCGTAATATATTAAAAAGTGTAATGAATATTTGTAAAATTCGAAAGGCTTTGAAGTTCTATTTAATTAAAACAGAAGTAGTTTGTATACACATCCTGATGAATATAACTGAAAATCTTTATTTGGATAGACAGTCAAAAAAATATAACTTAAAATAAATAAATGATACTGAATCATTCATTCTTCCTGAAATTAAAAAAAAAAAAAATAAATAAAACGCCAGAACAGCCGTCGCTGAATTGGCTGACGCCAAAGTGAGTCAAAGGCTGAATCGTCGACGCTAAATCGGCAACTCAATACGCGGAAGCCCAGAAGATAACTAATTAATGACTTGGAAGAAAGAGCTGTTAGCTAAAAGTGCTTGGAAAGAATTACAACGAGTTGTTTACTCTTTCAAGAGAAATTAATAGGGTGGGGGTGATTATTGGGATCCAATCATAAAATTAAGTGAAATATCAATTATATTTCTTTTTGAACTTGATATTTTTAGCACCTGAGTTTTTTTTCTTGTGTGTTTGCCTTTTGTGGACATGATTTAGAGGGTTCCTTAAAACCCCATCGGTTACTAACAAAAAATCACAATTCGTTCAAAACATTAAAGAAAAAAATAATAAAATGAAACAAACTAGCGCAGCTTTTGAAGGACTTCCCTGTCTCCCATCTGTAACTTCTCTCCACATTGCTTCTTTAAAAGTCCAACCCAACAATTGTCAAAAACAATCTCTCCCCAATGTTGCCAAAACATGTACAAAACGAGAAGTTCATCATTCTGGCAATCCAACACCATCCGACAAGAAATCTTCCACATAATGGAGTCAATGTAACAATACCCAGCTCAAACACTAAACAGATAGACATATTTATTGGAATGATCGGCTTGGTGGCTGGGGCCATAAAAAAACGTTACTTTCCAGCGTCCGACATCACGTACTGATGTTGAAAAAGCTAGGTACATCATTTTATATGAATACATCAATAAATTGAGTTCGAACGATCAAACAACCAGTAAATTAGCGTGTCTCAAAAATACCACCACTGGAATTACCGATCTTCTACATAAATCAATCACAGGAATCGTTGAGTCGTGGCTTTTGTTGTGATTGCAGACAAACGCCGTTGGGTCATCGTCGGACGTTTTGAGACGTCGCAAGCTACTGAAAGTTCTTTCCACTGAGCGCTAAGAATGCCCTGCTCAGTTCTTAGAAGATTTTTTCTCTGGGTAACCGTGGCGAATAATACTTTGAAAGATGCTGAGTTCATTCATCCTCACCACTCATTTCGGGATAACAGTTAATTTTGTCGACCCACCCGATTTTCCAATTCTCATCTTTCACAGTGAACTTCTCAGGCTCCACGACGAACATAATTCCGGGCTGGTTGAATCGAATGGTCTTCTGCTGACTGTGTTATTTTTCTAGCGCATTGAGACTTTTATCTTCTCTGGTGGGTCTGGGATATCGAGTTGTGTTACCTTCGTCAAAGTTTGTTGAAGATTGCACCAGAGCACGTGTCTGGGAAAAATTACGTCAACACTCGACCTCAACTGAGGGTATTGCATGGTGTTGAAGTTTTCATCTGGAGAGAATATACCAAGATGGCAAGTTAATAGTTGAACTTCTTCGTGATGTCTGATGCTTTTGCTCGAACTTGATTGATGTCTTTGTCGGTGACAATTTCATCCTATTGTTTCTTATATGCGTGCTTAGAATATCTCCCACAAAAATCATTTTCAGATCTATACTAATTTGAAGTAAATATATGAAATTTTCATCGTATCATTTTCCTAATGAACCCTTCAATTCCACAGTGTCACATGTAAAACTTAGCAAACCGATAAATTTTCTAATAAGAGAAAGATAAAATAGTTTTGGTTTTGAAGTTAACTGTAAAATAGCAAAGGAAAAATGAACACGCACACGAAAATATGTAGAACCCTCTCATCCCAAACATCTAGATTCTCTAAATATATGTAAAGGAGATATATTATATATTATCAACAAATGAAATGTGATTTTAATCAACATTTACTTGATTAAAATATTACTCGTTTCATTAAAGATACTATTCAATTTATAGAAATAAAATATGTATGAATATTATTTATCTTATTTTGGACATTGATACGCAACGTCTAGATCTAGATGAAAAAACTTCTAAATTGAAAATAGTGACAACTCACGCTCATGCGTACTCACTTACTGGTGACTTGAATTATCTCCCATAAAAATCATTTTCAGATTTGCATTGATTTGAAGTAACTATATGAAGTGATGTATTAAATGTACAATAACCATTTTATATAGAGATAAATGGGAAATATAGATTGTTTTGGTTGATGTGAAGCACAATGCCCAAACGACCCAAAGAAGTTCAGAAAACAATTGATATGACAAAGCCCCGAAAGTTGACGTCATCCTTTCATAAGTCTATTAGGAAGCGAATTCAGAATTCAAACTGTAACTCCCGTGGATGAGAGAAACGGTTCGCAAAATTTTGATTTATCAGGACGTCGGTGAATGCACAGTGCTCCTACTTCAGCTACTGCGTTCAAGGATCTCTCATTGACTTTATTGGTTGAACTCGCAACACCGTTAGAATAAAAATTTCAGATTTACAAAGTCGTTTTCGTCAAATCAAACACGTTCTTGTCAACATCCGTAATTTGAAAAGTTTCAATAGCTGCACTATGGCATTAAAGTTTGGCCATATCTACTATTTCACCTGAATGTAAGCTTGTAAACAAAAACTTCCCGTACCTGAGGATAGTTGCAGAAAACATTCATGTATGATGGCTTCATATATAGAAGAAATGCCCCCAAAGCTCTAAAAGATCACGAAATTAGCGATCAGCACAAAGCAGCATCTGGGAAGCTGAGGGGATGGAAATTAATCTGAAAATGATGTTGTAGGTATGGTCAACTAGCAACACAAAAGAGAACAGGAGCAACATCACATGATTTGATAATCACCTGGTCATATTCGGTCGTCAGTACTAGTTTTTTAACTCTTAAATTCATTCTAGTAAAAACAAAAGTATTTTAAGGGAGTAACTATTTACTTCCTTTACAATTTTAAGTATTTGAAAAAAATTCTTTAATCTAATATGCAAAAGAATTTTTATTTGATTTTTCATATATCTATTAAAGAGTTCCACTGTAGTTACAAGTGATCTATGAATCCAAGTGTGAAATCCCTTTCATCGGCAGTCATTTCTGAAATAAGAGAAAATTAAATCCTTCTTCCGGGTGATCATTTTATCATTTGATTTATGAAGACATTTGTTGTACTATGCCAATCATAGTTCAAGAAGAGCTTTGTAGAGCTCCCAATAATAGATGTAGTAGCAGAAGTGGTGCGTGGAGCCTGCAAACCTCACAGCTGTGGTAGGGGGTGCCGGAGTCTTGGGTGCTCAATTTATCAAAGAAACTCTGAACATCTATATATATACATATATATATAATTATTAAAAAATTGAAGTGGGGGAGCACAGTGGGACCTAGAGCTACTACAGAGCTCGTCATCCTCTTACTAAGATAAATCCTAGATATTTTTTGAAATTCACTAAAGATGTCGCCAAATTCACCATAAATAAAGAGAATTAAAACTAGCGAATTCGTGACACCTCACAAAAGGTCACTTTTTTATAACTTTGTTCACTGTCAGTGCATTGTCAGCAAAGAGATGACAAACGAAAGAGAGATGCAAAATATGCGCTCTCATACCTTCCACAAACATATCGAGTGGTGGGGATCCTTAAACAAAGCAGACATAGTATTGCCGACTCTCAAACGATCATATCCGACCCGATGGTTATCAAAGGTCGAAGTTTTGATGACTCTTAGGTTTAGATCCGCTAAAGTCCTAAAAACGCCCACAGAAATAATTTTGAAATCGTAGAATGTAGACGAGAGGACTAAAGTAGAAGGACTTGAACGTAAACTCGCAATTTTTTGTTCAATAATAATGCTTGTTATGTTTACCCAAACGTTTTCTTTTATGACTCCTCAAAGTAAATACCCCCAGACTGTCAATCAAAATGCAACATGCTAAGACCCACCTAAGGAAAGCAAACGAACGCATAAAACGGCTTGAGAAGAGAATTTGTCTGATGAGTAAAAAACGCTTTGATGAATTAATTCAGGACGAAAGAATTGAAAGCGGCGAAAGCACTACAAAACTGAGATTTTCTATAAAGTGCTTGACGTCTTATTCTCTCAGATACATGGACGCTTCGAGTCTTTCCAGTACGTTGTTTAAAAAGTTATACGCCCCAAAGTTTTGGACTGTGTTCACAACAACGAACTGTACAAATTATCAAAACTTTTAAATGATGGATACGACGATGATTTGAAGGACCCATTTACACAAAAAATTACCAATTTTCAAACAGTAATGAGGAGTATAATGAAAAAAGTGGAAAGTATCAGACTGCTGGAAAATCAATAATTTGTGAAAATTCGACCTTGTCTGCCAACCTCCCAGAAATTTGGACAGCTTATATTTTGTTTACAACCCTGTACATTACGACTGTAGTAACTGAGAGATAATTTTCAAAGCTGAAATTGATACAAAAAAACTATCTGAGAAACTCAATGTCACTAGGACGACTTTCAGGACTTGAAGTATAGAAAATGAGACAGCTCGTAAAATTTACTTCATCGAGCTGATCGACTCAATCCCGGAAGAGGAGTTTTCAACTTGAAGTTAAAATATTGACTTATAGTAACTCTCCTACGCACTTTCAAACGCTCTATTGCAAAATTTAAATATCTTTTTGAAAGTTTAATTATAATCTTGAGA
Organism: Thysanoteuthis rhombus; assembly: GCA_963457665.1. Lineage (NCBI taxonomy): Eukaryota > Metazoa > Mollusca > Cephalopoda > Oegopsida > Thysanoteuthidae > Thysanoteuthis > Thysanoteuthis major. Next base: position 37,649,756 of record OY735204.1, read on the forward strand.
AAATAGCATAAAGTTAGTTGTAAAGAAAAGGAAAAATGATTTTCCGTGCTCATAGAGGATTTCTGAGCGAAAGTCTCGACTAATAAAATATTTTCAGAAGCTTTTCTGACAAAATGAATATTTCAGGGGAAAAATCATTGAAAATTGAATGTATCCAAGAATTTCTAACAAGGTCTACCCATTTAAAATATCTTATGCGAAATTTTTAAACATGTCTGTAAATTGGACTAAATTTCCTAATGTGAATTCTTATGTGTCACTGGCTCAGGAAAAAAAATCAAATTCTGTAGGTCAGACCCTAAGGTCGTTGGAGGTCACCAGATATCAATTTTTGATTGAAATGGACCTCTTTTTTCAGTCATATTGCAAACAATTCGTAAATTGGTGCGTGGGATCAACTTGGACTGAAACAAAGGGTCGGATTGGTGGTGCTTACTGACAAGATCACTGGATGACACCAGGAGTCAACTGTTTCAAAATATATTTTTGACTGCTATATTGCAGCCAAACAACTACATTCTTGATTGTTATGCAGGGTTAAATTGGGTAGAAACAGATGATGGGATAGGTGGTACTGAACACAAAGGTCAATGGAGGTCACCAGGATTTGGGATTTGTGAGCTTTTATTCAGTCACACGAAAGAACTTGAAGGACTAAAAAACACTTGATTCCTTCTGTTTGGTTTGTAAATCATTGCACAACTCTGAAAAACGTTTTCAGACAGCAGTTTTAAGAAAACCCTATCTTTTTCATAAACGCTTCCCAGTGGAAGGAGCATTAATGTTTTGTACCCGGAACCCCTGTCATACTAAGGGACTGCATCGTTTGTTTTTTAATTGTGCAGCTACTTTTTCATGTGTAACTTGAGTAAATAATCTTCTTCACATTTATTCTGTTGTGTAAGATGAGATATATAAAAGGGTGCATTTGTCCTATGTTGTAATATTTGACCTCTGTCAACTAAGGAGAAAAGAGGTACATATATATATTCAGTCGTGTCTGCTCGTCTATTTGTTTGTCTGTCCGCGAGGCATCTCCAGAAGTACAGAATGCATTTCAATTAAGTTTTATGATAGGGGTAAGAGAGAGAGATGGTAAAATTTCGGATTGGACCCGGGATTTTTTTTTCTGATTGGGTTATATTTTTATGCACTTTTTTTTCCCAATCACATTTATGTATACGGCCATGACTGTCCACACGATATCGCCAAAAGCTCCCAATTCATTTCTATGAAAATTCTGAGGCGGGGCAGACGATAAGCTACAAGAGAATTGGTCAAATTGTTGAGTGAATCTATGCACAATTATCTCCCCCTACGCCGTACTCACTTGTCCAAACAACATAATAGCGCCATGATTTCAAGCCTGTTCACAAACTAAAAGTTTCAAGCGGACTTCTATGAAATTTTGTGTTAGGATGGACGATAGGTTACAGGAGAATTGATTAAATTATAGGGCAGATCCACCCACAAATACCTCCATTTCTAAATCAAAACCACATAAAATTGCCAATTTCCCCCGTCCACGAGATATCTCTTCAAGTTAACAATTAATTTCAATCAATCAGATTTTGTGGGAGTGTACTCAATAGACTGAAGAAAAACTGGTTATATTTTGGAGCAGATTCATGTACCCCCTACGTCTTAATTATTCGTCGAAACCGCCATTTAACTACCCCCTCCCCGACAATTGCGTTGGCAGAGGTACGTCAGTATATATATATATATATATATATATATATATATATATTATTGCGTCATCCACAGACTGCTGTTTCGATGTATTACATCTCTTCACTGTGGCTATAGACTTTCCACTATCCAATCCAGTACTGCAAGGTAGGATTGAAACCTTCGCTTCGGAGGCCGATATCCTACCTACGGAACTAGACGGCCAGTAAGGCTGAATTTAAGCTATATATTTATTTACGCAGAAATCCCCCATCACTAGAATGCTCTATTCCTATGGAAGAGCATCGCATATATATATATATATATATATATATATATATATATATATATATATATATAATACGCTGGGTGTAACTTTGCTAGTTGAAGTTTAACTGTTAAAGAAAATAGCATTTTCTCATGAATTTGAGCTCAAGCCGATCATTGATTTGTGGGTATGGTGTTACACCACCACTGAACTTTGCAACGTTATTCGGGAGTGGAGGTTGGGTAGCAAAGAATGGAACCAATAAACTTTAATAATAGAGAAACACAAATTTTGAAATGTTTATGTACACCATAAATAAATAATTGATGGTTAGGATTTCTTTCAGCGGATTATTCCGAAAACTATATTAAAAAAAAAATCAGAATTTTTTGTGTGTTTTCAATCAAATCGTTTCTTTTGGGAAAATATCAGGTTACAATGCTGAAGTGAATCCTTCCTTTCTGTTCGACGTACAAACATACGACTTTGAAGTATTTTATTTTGGGATTTTTTTTTTCATTTTTGAAAATGATTAAAGCAATCCATACAAAGTTAAAAATAACAATTGATAACATATATTTTGCCACAGTTTAGCGAAGGTAGTCCCGATAAAGTTTCACAGTCACACCCTTCGCCCACTCGATGTCCAAAAATGGCGTACCCATAGAGACAATTCGACCATTCAGTCAAAGCTCAAAGAAACAACAACATACTTTATGCAATTACATGTTTTTCTTTCATTAATTCTCTAATTTTTTTATTTTTTTTATTAATGCACCGTTTTTAACATCGAGTGAGCGAGGGTGTAGAACTTTACAATTTACTGTTGGGACCACCTTTTTTATATTGTACTGGATCATTTTCCTCAATGACGTCCAGCAAAACAGGTACAGGTAACTTGATAGATTTCTTATGTTGTTTTGTTTGGATGAATGGATGGGTTCTGATTGGATTAAAGATGGGTGACAAATGAGAGGTGAGACAAGCATGTGGTTTTAAAAAGAAGACATCTTTATTACTGTGTGTTTTGTAGGCAAGTGAAGCCACACCAAGTGGACGCATTAGTCTTTGTAGTATTAGTGCTATACATGTTGTTAGTAGTAATGACACTTTATTAGCTAGTAGCAGTATTAATGTGATTGTGTAACATCCAGCGTTTTGGATAAGCTTTGTCTTTGAGTTGGGAGGATAGGGAGAAAGTGTGATTGCGTTTTTTTTTTTTTGTATGAGTTGAGAACTTATTATCTTCCTTCATTGTATACTTATCTTGAATGGTGAAGGGGGATAACTTCTTTCATGTTCTTTATTGAGATAATTGTCTTCGAGGAAGGGGGTATCTTTCGCCCGTGTCCTACTGACAGTGTTCAGTGTTTCCAGATTTGTTGGTTGTATTTGCTGGAATCGACATGCAACGATCGTTGTGAGCCAGTGGTTGTTTCGTATGATATTTTCATAATCGATGTTGGAAGTTATTTGTATGTGTTCTTTTGTTTTGAGGATATGACGGCAATTTCGATCAGTATATTTCCCTTGTTCCGTGACTACTAGGCATGAACGAGGTTGTTATGATTTCTTAATTATTTTGCTCTCTCTGTTCTGATTATTTTGAATTTGATGCGCTCACTATCATTTGGCTTGAGTACGATAAATTCACATGATGAGTGCAATTTTCCAGTTTGTGATGTAAGTAATTTTTTTTACGCTAGTTTATGTTTCGGAAGTTTTGGCCTAGGTTCCTGTTCATGAGCTGCTTTGCAGAGGATGGCACTCCGTTTTTAGTGGCTTGTGCGTTAAGCCAAGTGTACCAAATTAGGATCGTCACTATTCTTTATGGCTTTTTTGAGAGTTTTCTTGATTGTTTGAATGGATTGTTCTAATATTCCATTCGATTGAGGGTGATTTGGACTATTTATTTTTCAAGTACCCGAAGATCCATTGTTCGGCGAATGATTTGGAATGATATGACTTCAATTCTGATCCGCTGTCGCTAACAACGATTGGAGGAATGCAACATTTTGCAAATGTGTTCTTTGGGCATTTTATCACTGTGGAAATCTTTTTACAGCGGGGTATATATGACTTTTCATATCTGCATCAGAAATTTCAGGATTATTTTCGTGGACATAAACCTGAGAAAACGTATCAACAACAATTGATTCAAGGCCTGGTAGATAATTCAGCTCGAAGTCATAATACTGTAAGGCTAACAAAAATCTTCTTGATGGATGTTTTGGAAATTGGTAATTCAAAACATTGTTTCAATGGTTGATGAGCATCTTTAATCGTGAAGTGACTGCCATAGACAAATTTGTAAGAAAAAAAATGCAACCAAAATACAATGCTGAGCGACTCCCTTTCTAGGGGACAATAGTTTTGTTCAACAGGAGTAGTAGCATGTGAAGAAAATGGAACAGGTAACAATTTGCCATTATGATTTTGTTCGAGGATAGCCCCGATCCCATGTTTTTAGAGCAGGATAACTAGTAATCGTATCTTTTTGAGTGTTGTAACTTCTCCAGTTTGAGGTTTATCAAGTGATCAAACAATGTCATTATGAAAAAGTAGACATAGGGTTGCCGTTACCTAAGAGTAGTTTGGAGGAAATTTATAGAGATAATTTGTAATGCCTATTAAATCTCCGCAAATCTTGTTTGCATTTGGGTAGTGGCATGTTGATGACAGCTTCAACTTTGGTTGGATCGGGTTTTAGTCCCTCGCAAGCGTTGAGGTTACCAGATACCTGATTTGAGATTGAATAAGAATACAATTGTATTTGTTTGATTTTAAACCTTGTCTCTGCAATCGATCAAAAATAAGTTTCAATCTCTCTAGATGCTTTTTTAGTAATATTTTAATGTCGCCTGGTTAGTTTTTTCCCCTTCGATTCCCTCAATCATTTGTATTACCTCAAATTGAAACATTTCGCTAGCTCTACGTATTTCTAAAGGTAGTCAGGTGAAGCAATACCTTCAAGAGGGTGTGTTGAAAGTTAGTAGGTGTGAGCTTCTTTCGTTAACGGAGATTTGCCAAAATCCGTTAGAGACATCTAGTTCCGAGAAATATTTTGGACCATACATTTCAGCAAATATTTCTCGAGCAATGGGGAGTTGCCCTGTTTAAATCTCGTATGTCTAGACAGAGTCTTAGTTTCCTGTTTGATTTTTTGAACGATAAAGAGGGAGTTAACCCATTCAGTGGGTCCCCTTACAGAAAATATTTTTGCATTTTTAAGGCTAGTGGAACTAACCTGGGGATGGATTACAGGAGTTATGTTAGGGGTGTACTGTGATGTGGTGAGTGGATGGTAAAGTGCCAATTCCACCAAAACAATAAGCAATAATCTTGTAAAAGATTAGGTAAATTGGAATGATCGGTTCAAGAAATTCTTCAGGTTAAATTCAATTTTTGGCAGATATTTGTGTCAAGTACTGATTGAGATTTTGTATCCGCAACAATGAAGAGTATGGTAGTTCTAAAGTTGAATTGGCCGCACACTTTCCCAAATGCTGGAATTTTAGTGTTATTGTAAGCTGTCAACTTGACTGAAATATACTTTGATAAGGGCTGGGGAGACAGATTGTTGTAATATTTTGCGTGGTAACACATTTACTTCCACACCGAACCTATTTTACTCCTAATTGCAGTCTGGTTGAATTTCAAGTTTACTGTCAATCGTTCAGAATGTCCGTTGTTGTGGATTTTGAGTGATTCAGATTTCATCTCACGACGAGGATTATCGCAGTCAACCATATCTAAGGAGAAGTCTGCAGTATCAGATTTACTTTCTGGGGAAATTCGTATTTTATGTAACGACCTTTTCGATTTACGCAGCTTGGAATAATGTCCTTTTAGTCACACTCACAACATATTTCATGATATGTTTGACAATTATTTCTCGGGAACTGCTACTGCAAAATAAACAAAAATTGATGCAGTTTTGAATTTCTGTTATCGGCTTCAGGTTAGAGATTTAAAAAAAATTCTTGTCGCCTATTTGTCTGTGCCGACGATTTTTGCAGCTATATCTATATTTTCAATGTCTGCATCTAAGATTCTTGATCGGCGTCTTGTTTCTCCAGTAGTTTGCCCAGCCTCGTCTTGTGTTAGTTTGTATTCCCGTAGAAGACGTTCTTTCATGCGTAAAACGGAGATGCTCCAGAATTAAGAATTTTTTTTTTCTTTCTCGGTTGACAGTATGAACAGAATTTTTCAATCACTCTTTCTAGATGGTTCCAACCGTCATTTTCATAAAAAGGTAAAAGTCGAGAACACGTCACATCCTTTTGCTCCCATGCATGTTAAGGGAATTGTAGTTGTAACCCCACCTGATTTTGAATCAGCTAACGTTGCTGAGTGGAAACAGGTTGCATTTCACTTGCACCACGTGTCCTCGAGGTTTTCCTGATGGAAATTCGATGAGTTGTGGATGTGGTAAAAAAAAAGACTCCTTAATCATAATCCGGTATTCGTGTGGGTTTTTGATTTTTGACACTATTTTGTATGTTGATGGTCAGTGATTGGATGAGTTGTGATCGACTAAAAGATGGACGACAAATAAGAGACGCAACAAGCATGTGGTTTAGAAAGAAGACGTCTTTATTATTGAGTGTTGTGTAGGTAAGTGACGCAACGCTGGGGGGGGGCGTAATTATCTTTGTAGTATTAGTGCCGTGCATGTTGGTAGTTCCAATGACACTTTATTAGTTAGTAGCAGTATTGATGTGAGCATGTAACCATAAGTACTTTGGGTAAGAAGCCTTCTTGCTTCCTGGTTAAAGAATCAATGTCAATGTCAGACAATTGCTGGACATCACGACTCACAACATGAATTCCCAGAGATCATATGCGAAATTGTGGCAGAAAGTAAGATGGCGTGACGAGCTAGACAAATTCGGAGAGAACTGGCTCTTGGATGCCAGCGGGGTCTGGCGAATCTTTGGGACGGTCTTTGTCCAACAACGGACGCTAAAAGAGTGATGGTGATAATGATGATGATGATGGACATCTTTCTATAGTTTGCGTGTGGTTTATGACCGACGGAAAGTTAGGGTTCAGTTTACTTCCAACATAGTTAGTTACATAGGTTGTAAATATAACATCGCTCTAATCTGGAAAAAAATTCTTTCACCTTCCAAAACTGACTTTTTCCCCCCAAAGGTAGGTCTCATTGATTGGAAGCACACGTAAAAAAAAAAAATCTGAAAACTTTTAATACAGTTTTCGGGATTATCGGTTAAGACCAATTTTAACCTAATCAATTGCTGACTTTCAGGAAATTTTATATGATACAGATTTTATTTTTAGAATATTGAAACCACACCCGAGACTCGCAGCAAGTGTGTCATTTTTGAGTGGGAAAATTCTACTGACGAGAATCGTTTTTATTATATCTATTCATTTTTGTACTGCAGAAAGAATACACAGCTTTTGATTTGTTTTGTTTCTGTTTTTTGGGGTTTTTTTTTCAACTTTTGGATTTATTGAAAAATGCAACGTAATACTACAAGTCAATTTTAACATTTCATTACTCTCAAGTAATCAATCGCAATTCCTAAGTTGGCTTCAGGTTTTTGTTGTCTTAGCAACAGAGACGCACCCTGCCTTAAGCATACCTTTTTTTGTGCTACTTCACGAACGCAGGTAAGAAAGTTGCGAATGTCTGTTGAAGTTTGATTTCTCTGCTTTGCATTCTGTGCCTTTTCACATAACAAGTGCTAACATGCCCCATCTAGTCAAGTAAGTTGAATTCTACTTCAAGTCTGTTAAATTCAATTCTATTGAATGTCATTGTTTTTGTTTTGTTTTGTTTTTTGTTAGATGGTTGACTTTTTAATCCGGGGTGCTCGAACTTTATAACAACAACAGCAACAACAACTTGCCGACGCCGTGTCTTGTACTACAAGACTGTGAGTAACAAAACAAGTAACTCAATTTGTGTAAGAGAGCGTAGACTTGAAAACAAAAGCCTATATTGGGCCCCCAAAAACTTCGGAAAGTATAATAATAGCTATTGGCATTAACTTATTTAGAAACGTGAAAAAAAAAAAAAAATGAAAAAAAAATAGAAAAGCAATATACCAAAATCAAACTATGGAAATCATCTGGGTAGACGAGGAAGGAACACTACGTATTTCCAATCACTTTCTTTCTCTTTCTTCCTTTGGATTTTTAAATACCACTTAAGTATCTGTTAGTTCGTTTGTGCACTAGTTTGTCTATGTGTTTGTTTGTTTGTGTGTGAGTAGTAGCAGTAGCAGTAGTAGTAGTAGTAGTAGTAGTAGTAGTGACAGGATCAGAAGTTTCTTTTATAGAAAAAGATCACCTCTGTTGTTAAGTTGCAAGATATTCGTCTTCGAGCTTGAATATACACATTGTTTGGGGGCTTTGTTATATTTTATTGCCATAAGATACTATACTTTAGTTCCTGTGGATAGAAATGAACTTTACATCTTCTTCAGTATCTACTTTGTAAGCAGTGGCTGTGTGAATAGAAATAACTTCTTATAAATGATTAAAAGAACAAATTCATACGCATGATGCAAAATATCTGTAAAATTTAAGATTACAGAAAAGTTCTTGAACAAATGGTTGGAAACTTTAGTAGCTGTTTGTTATTGTAATTTTTGTATGCTTGGTTTTTCTATTGGGAGTAAGGGCATCAGCGATAATTAACAAAGACTTGTAAGTTGAAGGCATATTTTTGAAGAAAGAAAAAGAACCACACAGTTTCCAGCCAAAATCTTTTTTCCTTGGTGTTGAGGACTGAATGAAAAATCTTGTTGAGAGTACTCTGTTGGGCGTACTTATGGTGCAGTGAAAGTTTCTCTGACAGCAAAGTGGAGAGCCTGGCGATGATTTCTGCAGGTGATTGATGAAGGAGTTTTCACTGGATGTGTATTCTGATTTTTTTTTATAACCATCTTTTAAATTGCTTGGAGAAAATTGACATTTTTGCTTGTTTCTTATGTTATGATAAATGACTGGGTAATTCCATTCCAGACAGAAGAAGATCAATACTGTTGTACATTTTTATGTATTTTCCATAAATATTTGCAGAAGACTGTTTTATCTAATATTCAATACAAATGCAAATTTATGCAGAGAAAGAATTATGGTACGAGAAAATTCAAATATCAATACTCATCCCTTCAAACCAACCATAGATATGACTATCCTATTAACAGATAGCGATTTGAAGTCCCTCATTGTGATCATCCCTAAATCAATACATATATATATATATATACATATATTATTGTGTCATCCACAGACAGCTGTTTTGTTGTATTACAACTCTTCAGTGTGGCTATAGACTATCCATTATCCCATCCAGTACCACAAGGCAAGATCAAAACTTTAGCTTCAGACCCTGAAGCTGGTATCCCCTCTCTATTCCACGGAAACGGATGGTCAGTGCAGTTGAATTTAAGTGATATATTCATTTATCGTATATATTCCTAATCCATCAGAGTGCTCCATTCCATGTTGGAAGAGCATTGTATAAGCTTACAATGAACGAGTTACCTCCCTTAGAGAGTGCTCAACCCTGAATAATGGAGTGTTAATTATTGTGTCTTCTACAGACAGCTGTTTCATTGTTTCGATGTATTACATCTCTTCAGTGTGGCTATAGACTATCTACTATCCCATCCAGTACCACGAGGCAGGGTTTAAACCTTAGCTTCAGACCCGGAAACTGGTATCCCCTCTCTACTCCATGGAACTGGACGGTCAGTGAGGTTGAATTTAAGCGATATATTCATTTATTGTATATACAGCTGTGTACTGATTACCTTCAATATCTGGATCATTTGAACTAATCATTTTAAGAGAATTACCATTTTCTGACGTATGAAATTTAACTACAGAATCTATGGAAATTGAAGAAAATGGCTTATGCCAACTAATTTGCTAATTAAAGCATTAATTTGTCACAATACGAATGTAAAATAGATAAATAATCCCTGAATCCAATAATTGGATATCTTGCAACCTATTTTTAATGATCACACTTTTCTAGCAATTTTTGCTTATGGATCAATAAAGACTTTGTGTAATTGTCATAGCCCAAGAAGTTATTTCTAATAATGATAATAAAAGATCTTTTGTCCTAGGATATTATACTTTTTATTCATCATCTAAGTGATGCATAATATGTTGTTGTACGCTTATATTTAAGTCCAAAATGTTTTTTCTGAATGCTTACATATAAGTTAATGTTTTAAAGTTTTTTTCTGTTTACCAGAAATAACAAATTATTAGTCATAAAAGGAGGAATATTTGGTCAGAAAAATATCAAAGTAAAATCATAGTATCTAACAAAGAAGGAAGTAAAATGACTGTATTTATTGAATTAGAGTTATTGAATGTAAGTTACTCATTAACTTTAATCATCTAAGACATACCATTCCAAATATAAGAAAGTTGAATGATGGAATCATAGAAAGTATATGTAGTGATGATGAATGATGCATTCATAAGTTACAATGGGCTGCTGATTCCAGTTGTGCCATTTAATGTTCAGGACCAAAGCATGTAACAAGAAGAAGATATATAGAGATACAAATGCTCTCCATGATATAACACTGGTAAAAGAGAAGTTGACTACATATGTAGCAGTCATATCTGGATGGGATGTGATGCTAATAGCTTCAAGTGTGTGTACAGCGAAAGTGTATGAAGTTACTTCTATTCTTGTTGAAAGCTATGCTGCACATCTGGGGCAACATGTTTTCACAAACATGCTCCCAGAGGGAGTTGAGTAATTTTAGGTGCATGATTTAGCACTTGTGGTCAAGATAGTGTCTCAGGATAAAGAGGAATATTCAAAGATGGTGCTAAAATCATATGATTGCATTTAGGGATTCCGGTCAGATAGATATTTTTGACGAATGAACTGTATTTTCATCACTCCTGATTTATTTAGTAAGGGAAGGTGAATTATGAATATTGATTTTACTTAATTCTTTTTGTCTATTTGTTTGGTGATTTTATTTCATTTTATTTTTTTGATAATTTATATCTTCACAGATGTGTTAGTAACACAACAATTGCTTATTTCTACTCAGGACAATTGCTTATTCATACTGGTACATTAGTCACAGGAAAGGTTTGTCACCAAAGCGTGACACTTGAGATTTTGTTAGTTGTAAAAATCTCTTAGAGGAAGTATATCAAATACTTGTTGGAGATTTGTGTGTCTCTCTTTTCAGATACACATCAGCTTTTCAATGTCGTTTTGGTTCTTATTACTCTATGCATCCAGGAGATTCTCACACGAAATGTACGTAAATGGATATAAGACAGTGGGAGGGAGTCTGTTTCTGTCTCAAACCAACAAAACCTGGAGTAAATTTCATCAAACTTTCTTGTGAGGAAAGCATAAAAATTTAAACAGCCTCCATTCCCCCAATCATAAAATATATTTTCTTAGTTTGATTAGTAACTTGCTACTCCTACATATTCCCCCCTTTATGAGTATGATATTATGTGACTTAACGCTGGTGCATATTTTTCAACGTAGTGTCACCAATATTTTCTTGAAGTACTCTTGTCTATTATATAACAATATCACATGATATTCAAACTTTTGTATGATATGTGCCCTAATGAACTCTGTAATCTTATTAACATCCCAAAATTAGATAGTCTGACTTGAGAACTTGCTTTTATGAATTCAACTCATAGGTACAAGAGTCTCAGCAATATAGCACCCAGACTTTGGAATCAATTACACCATAATATCTGGTACATTCAAACATTAACAAGTTCTAAATGAAAAATAAAACAGTCTTGTTTTGAGACTTCCACACTATGAATTCGGCAAATGGATACATTTCATAACTGTGGATCCTTCCATGTGTTATGTAAATAACTTTATTGACCAGTCACATTTTCTTTAAATACTGAACTTACATTGATACTCTTTTTCTCTGATAGGCCTTATTTTTTTATTGCAATCATTACAAATGTTTTCGAACACTTTTGTCCTGTCATATTTGTTATATCAAAGTTTACTTTTTGTTTTAGAAACACTACATAACTCGGACCTACCTCTAAGAACACTGCAACTGAATGAGAACAAGTTTTCTCTAAAAGGATGTACAAATTCCAAGACAAAAGGACCATTATGCAGTGCAGGGTATGTAGAAAAAATTTTTCATTCATGAAATTATTAGAGTAGCACCAGGAAATTTCTTGAATTTTTAGGGTCTCAAAGAGGGTAACCGAAAAGATTGATCTTAAATACCAGGAATGAACTGGAGTAAAAATTGATATTGACCAATGATTTATCAAAAATTATCTTGGGAATGAATTGATGAATACTTATTTGTCATAAGTTTAGAGAATAGAATCTGTTTTTATTCAGCTCAACTTCAATTTTCATGTCTGTGAACTTACTAGCTTGATGAAGAGATGATAGACGCTGTTTATATCTGAATACAGAGATAGAAAAGACTCGAGAACTAATGATTAATCACTTGTACTGCTTGAGTTTATAAATTCACCCTTTTGAAGACTGGATCACTTTCTTTGCATTTTCCTGATAGATATCGGCTCTTGTTATATCTGCACCATTACTTGGATCTAACATGACAAAATCATAAATAACTAAAATACACACAATCTTTCAAAATACATCAATTATTGAAGTAATGGTTTTATATAAAAGGCTTTAAATTCAACTGTTTACAGCAATATATGCACGATGAGACTGTAAATGATTGAATAAAAGTATGCTTCTGTACTGCTAGGGATACTCTGACTATCTACAGGAAATTCGGTTTTCCACTTGATAGAGTTTTAAGCAGTTGGAATCGTCATAACGGAAAATCTATGCTATTTGACACCTGAAATAAATCTACAAAAATCACTAACTTTTACTCAAGTCTATTTATATTCAAGGAGCTATTATGTTTTATTTTATCTTATTTTTTTTTATCCAGTTACCTTTTTATTATATATCAATGTAGATGATTGAAAATATTTCATAGAGCTGGTATTTTGAAATAAGAGTGATATGACTCGTTGTTTTTATAATTTTTATTGCAATTACTTTCCTTGCAACTGTAACATCAATTTTACACTTGGATGATAAACTAATTCAGACAGGTGTGAACAGAACTCAGGTGGACAGACTGGTGCTTGATGGTGATGAACCAGAGGGGAATTTGGAATCTGAACCCTGGAAGCAGGCTGCAATCTCAAGCCACAGTGAACAAATTGAGAACCTGCTTGCACACCGTCAGCAACTTGAACAACAGAGGACAGGTTAGTTTGGGAAGATAAATTCAAGACTAAATTTCAGATTTGTTTTGATACCGAAGCTCTTAAATTCATACATGTTTATAGATAAACATATGCAAATGTATCCGCATATACAAAACCACATACACATGTAAATCTTTTCATCAGACAATCACCAGTCGTGAGAAACTGAATGAACTTTAAAAAATATGCTTGTATACGATCAATATTCAATTAACAAACAAGAATTGTGGTTGGTTATGTTAATATTTTGTATTTAATCTCATTTTCCTGAGAGTATTATGAATTAAAGTGTTTTCTCTGCCTATTCATATGAGTTCATCCATACAAAATAAGGAAATAAACAATTAGAATCAATTGGAATTATACATCCTCTGAACTCTTATCACTTCACACTTGGTTTCACACTTGGTTTTATCTTTGCTTTATAATTCTATTTACTACTTTACCATGATATTTGTTCAGATTGATTCCATTTGCCCATTTGATTATCAGAAAATATGTACTTGTTGATAATTATTATTTGATTAACAAATTCAGACCACATATCAGTAATTAACAAAATCAACCATACTCTGCTGTTTGTTAATTCTTGATTAGCTACAAGTATATCGTTTTAAGTTACTTTCATCTTTTAGCTCACCTTACAATCAGGGCTATTCAGAGACGGCATCAAATGAAATTTTCTCACATCAGATCTGTGTCACTTTTTGATTTCATTCTCAAAATATATGAGATACAGCCCAAAAGTTAATTGAATTTCAAACAGATTGAACAATCTTTTCTTCAAGTTACCTAGTATTTCCCATAACTTGCTGGCCTTTTAACGTATCTCTCAAAATCAATCTACTAGAAAGTAAAAAAACCTAATTTTCTTTCAATTTCTTCTTTCTTTGAGGAGGCCATTTTGAATTTTCAAGTTCCCTGAATTTTGGGGTAGCACCAGGGACATAGCCAAGTTCTAAAGTTAGGAGAAGCAAGTACATGAAAGGGTGCCACATCACTTACCAAATAATTTAAAATTCATTATTCATTTTTATTTTGTATTTCGAGTCAAAACGCAGAGAAGACACAGTTTCAAAGAAAGTACATAATTGTTATTTTGTATTCAAAATTGATACACAGTAATCGAATAAAAGTTTGGGAAATGTAAGAACAACTTACTTCAATTTTCTTCCTTTTTGTAAGTTTGGCAAAGCTTTGTCTAAGCAGATATTCTTGGGAGCTTTTTGTTTCAGTGAGTGAGGCAATAGGACTCATATCTTTGGACATCCAAACTAATAGATAATTTTCCTGCCTTTTCTAATGTTCAAACCAATAGGCGCCACTCTGATGAACCAGTTTTTTTTATTGGTCATTTCTTCAATGATCTGGTCAGTTCATATTCTGAGATTTTTCTTTCCTTATTCTAAAACTTCAGCAATGATGGAATCTTGCATTGCTAATATGATCTGGCCACAAAATTTTCCTCTATTACTTGGAGGTTGGTGGAATAGAGTAATAAGTTGAAATAGTTCTTTCAAGGCCATGCGATAAAGAAAAAAAACAAAAACAATAGAAAATAATGATTCAATTTTTATTATACAATGGTAAATTGAAAAATTCTAGAAAAGGTGCCACATTTGGCAAGAGGAGTGGTTTCTGACCCTGCTCCCCTATTAGCTATGCCACTGGCTTGCATGTCATATATAATATTCTAAGACTCATATAACTTTTATTTATTCATTGTTGATTTATAACCTACAGGTCAAATTCTTCAAATCGTAGGTCTTACAGTGCCATCTTTCTAATCATTTTTTTAACATGCATTTTTTGTTGGGCATTGATCTCAGGGTTGAAATCTGCAAGAATACTCACAAAGTTTGCAATGAAAACAGCATACGTAAAGAAACCCAGCATTTTGGCTTGGCTTTTCTTATCTTAGGAAACTTAAGATTCCAGACGGTTTTGTGGATATTGATACCATCATAATACTTTCCAGATTTCTTTGACTTTGAGAGAAGACATATGTTCACACAATTGTACTTAGCTAAATTACATCAGAAATTAGTCTTTGATTTCTGTTAAATGATTATGATTGAAAAGAGGAAAGAAACCAAAATGGATTGATTATCATCCATTATATTAAACTTAAGTCTGACGAAAAGTCCTCGTTTTAATTATCATCCTATGTTTAGAATTTGGTAAGAGCTTCAAAAAATGTATTGCAATTTGTCTGGGAAGAATTGCATATAAGCTCATGATTGAGAAAAAGAGTTTTCTTCAAACGTTATGTTAGAAGATTGACATAATGCGCGTTATGAGGTCATTACGCACCTTTTGGTGATAGTGTCTCAGAAGCCTGTTGATAATCTCTTCATTTTCATATGAGTCTATGTTTGTACTATGGAGGTACACTTTTTGTATTCATTTTCACCTCTTTTTTTTTGTCTGGTGGTAATGGAGGAATATACATATAAAGAGATTTATAAATGTACATAGTATTTTCTTTGAAAAATTGGACTGTAAACTAAAACTAATGATTTCTGTTGTTTGTGTGTGGATATATGTGAATTTATGTACCCCCCACCAAAAAAAATACTGAAATCACTTTAATTTGATGCTTGACTTTCAACTCAATTTGCATTTATTAATGAAGAAAACAAGTCAAAATTTGTAAACAATGTTGAAAGTTGGATATTGGAGATACCAATACTGTAGATAATGTCATAAAGAATTAAAAAAATTCCAAGCTTAAAAATGAAAAATCTGTTTGAAAATGTTCATGACTCAGCTATGTTAAAGATGAGACCATTAAGTAAAGACGTAATAACAACAACATTAACAACAAGAAATAGTGGGAAGAACATATTTTATTTTTCAGAAATGGCAAATTTATGAGAAAAAGAGAATATGCATAAACAAATTCTTATTCATTGAGAAATTAAAGAAATAAATTCATGTTTATTAGGGAAACTCAAAACCATGTGTTAATTATATGCCATACACTGACATATGGGCCAGTTGTACTCTTAGAGAGGTTAGTCGCAGGAAATATATAACTTTATTCTCAGGCAAGAAATTGAGTGGATAGAGACAGAGAACTCTTTTGTCGGGTTTGCTTTCCCTGACCTAAATACTCTCCCGGCGCAAAAAAGTATTTACTCGAATGATTTCAGAGTTATCTCCCTTCTCAAAGGTCAAATTGATTAACCCTCATTGTGTGAAGGTTTCTTTAAAAGCATGTATGCAGACCTTTCTCTCAATGTACATGGTACATCAGTAAGTCCTTAGCCTAATGATGAAAAAAGCATTTATTTTACACATCACATACTTTTTTTTACAATGTTCTCCTTATCAATGCACTTGAATCAGTGGTGAATATTAACCACAGATCGAACAGAATACAATGAAAATTTCTGATCAAAATTCAGCTGATATCAGATTATTACACTCGAAATGTCATTTTTTTTAAATAATAAGATAAAGGATGAGATAAACAACAAAAAATGGTTAATTTTTAATTAAAACATGACGCATTCAAAGAAATAACCTTTTCCCAACAATCCTCAAATGATATATGCTGTCTCTATTAAATTATTTAGGCTTTCAGTAATTGATCAATGATGGCTTCTCTATTATTGAACCTTTTATTATGGATAAAAAGTTCAAAATGCTTGAAAAGATGATAATCTGTAGGGAAAAATGTCAGGAATATAAAGGATATTGCAAGACTTGATATCCTAATTCTCTAAGCTTAGACACAGTCAGGAAGGGTCATAGATATCATTCAGTGAGTGTTAGACCCATTTGAAAGAAAACTTTTAACCTCTCCCTTTGCCTTGAGATGATGCAATATGTTTGTTGTTGAAGTCTTTAGAAAGTGTTTGAACTATTGTTCATGGGTTTTTGGCCACTGCTGTTGATAATTCTCCATCTTCAAATACAGGTTTTGGCCTTCCCAGAAGTCTGTTATTAATATCCATATTTCCAGACCCAAACCTGCTGAACCAATGCTGAACAGTTTGCATTGTAGTAAAGTCACTCAAAATGCTTTGTTGACCTTATCAACAGCTTGAGCAGCATTATGTCCTAATTTGTGCTTGAAAATAAGTCTAACCTTTTTTGTATACATCATTGCTGTTGAGGGCTCAAAAACCTCCAATAACATCAAACTATATCTCTATTTACATTGAATATGTGAAAAAAAAATGCAATTACATTAGTGAATCTTTTACTTTTATCATTGTTCTCTGTGATTTTAAAAAATGACATTTGTGTAAGAACCTGATAACTATGAGTCAGGCTTTAGATGTACCCTGACATATTTCATTGTATTTCATGAGCAGTCCACCCCGTTTCATAATTGGAATTACAAGCAATTGTTGTGGTCCCTAAATGATCATCAATTTGATTTTATTCAATGAGAAAAAAATCATTAAAAAATCATTCAAGTGTATATGATGTATAATTATGATATTTTGTCTGCTTTGCTCTGTTGAGCATCTGTTCAAGAGTGTTAAATCTAAAATAGTCTCAAAGCATAAGCAGAACTACCCTTGTCACAATGGATAATGATGTGAAAATATTGCAAAAAGCTATTTGGAATGTAATGAGGATCAAGTCAGAGTCATTGAAAGTATCAAAATGATATTTGAAGGGTTGATGGTCACATCAATAACTCTTTGTCCACAGAATTACTGAGCAGATATTCATTTTTATATATACATCTGAAACTGGATCTATCATGCTAAATCTGTAGATGTTTCAAGTAAATGCTTGAGTGCTCGCTGCTGAAAGGCCTAGATTCATTGGACACCCAGTGAGGAATAAAAGGATGCCATGCAAAACATGCTTGCCATTACTTTATGGCTGATGCTCCATGTGAAAGTCTTATGCTGCTCAGAATGTTGAAACTCAATCTGTGAAAACTGAAGGGGAATCAAATGTTGATAATTCAACTATTTGAAAATTTGAAAAAGGTTGGCTTGGGGATTTCTACTGTACACTGGTGAATCGAAAGAAAATTTTATCAAAATTTAATTTGTAACCTTGAAACATGTTGATGGAAGCAGCAATAGAATGTCAAGAGCCAGTCTCTTAGTGTTATTGAAGTAACAGTTCATTTTGACATTATTAATGAAGGATGAAGTAAGAAAGAGGTTAAAAGAAGGAAATAACAGAAAGGAAAAAAAGGAAAGAAAGAAATGGACTCATAATGAAATGAATGAAGAAATATAAAGAATGAAATAAAGAATGATTTGAAGGGAATTAGTAAAAATGAGAAAAAAAAAGAGAGAGGAAATTAAGAGAAAGAGAAGAAAACAGAAAAACAGAGAAAAGAGTTTTACAAAAGATTAGAAATAGCGAGAAAGACAAAGAAATGAAAAAGATAAGGAAAAAATATAATTAAAAAGAAAAGAGAAGATTGAATGATGTAATAAAAATAGGACGAGGAAAAGATCTGAAGAAATGAAAGTAGAGAATAGATGGGTTGAGAGTAAAAAAAGAAAATGATAAAAAGAGAATAAGGATTAAATTGTGAGGGAAAAGAGAAAACAAAAAACAACGAAAAACAACTTTAAAAAAGATAGAAAAATAAAACAAAAAAACGAGCAGAGATAAAAGAAAGTGAAGAAACTACAAAATCATAAAGGTTTTTGTTTTTTTTAAGTAAGAGAAAGAAAGACAAGGTTTTGAAAGTTGGCAGTAATATGAGTGAATAGAGGAATAGACATAACACATAAATTTCCATTGTTAAACAAATTTGAGACAAATGTTGAACATGATGAACTTGAGAAAATCCCCACATACCTATAAAAATGATTTTAAAAATACAACCTCCAAAAATGTCATACGTCTGAGCATGATAGTATTGGGGTTTTAAACTTTACTACTGAGTGATCTGCTCATGGGATTGGTATAGAAAATTTTCACTGAACTCTTTAATGAAAACTTTTCTTTCTTGAGAACTGCTGCTGTTATTTTTAAGGTTGTTAAGGAAAGATAACAAAATCAGTTGTCAATTGTGTAAAACTTTTCAACTTTATGAAAGAATCTATGTTCTCATTCAGTGTTTCTTTTTCCACATTTTTTCTTCCATGTTTTTTTAAATTTTTACCTCATTTTTTATCTTCATTTTATCATTTTTCCTTTCTTTATATCTCTCAACTTCCTTTTCTACCTTCTTTACAACCTGTTTTTGACTGTCTCATTTCCTTCTTTCTTTTACCCACTGTTTCCCCAATCTATTTCTTAGTCTTTCACTTTTTCTCTCCTTTTTATATAGTTCTCTTTCTCTTTCTCTCTTTTGAATTCTGACACAAATCTATTACAGACTTCAAAATTTCATAATACGCATCGAAAGAGAAAAAAAAAAACGATCGAAAGAGTAATATTTTAAATGAATTCCTAGAATAAATAACTGACTTTTCAGTTTTAATCAGCATTTACATATGAATCAGAAAGGTTTATTGGTGTCAAATGTGAACAGTATTATTCAATTTTGCAAGTTAATTTCATTCTATCTGATCTTTTTTTATCATAGCAGACTAGAAAATTGATCAGAATCATAGAAGATAATAGGATGGTATCAAAATCTTCATTTTGATGTGTCTATTAAAATTCTTTCTATCAAGCTTTTTATCCAAGATCAAAACACGGTAAACCTTCATTTTGTTTTCATGAACTATCTGCTGTTAACTTTTAACAATGATTCTAACATGAAATTTACATTTGCAAAAAGAAGTACTCCAATGTTGAGTAAAATGTCCAACAAGAAATTTTTTGTGAATATTAACTCCTCAATCAAAACTCTTTCAGAAGGTGAATAATGTATGCATGTGTTTATATTAGAGGAACAAAGAGAAAAAGCGAAACCCAGTGTTGGCATATACATCATTAACCTGATTGTGTAACTTAATTTTTAAGATTTGTTTTCCACTCAAAATGATAACATTTTTAATACACACACACACACACACACACACACACACACATATATATATATATATATATATATATATATATATATATATATATATATATATATATATATATATATATATATATATATAACTATCTATCTATTTTAAAAATTCTTTTCTTTAAATGCCAATTGACTCTACCAGGAGGG
Organism: Thysanoteuthis rhombus; assembly: GCA_963457665.1. Taxonomy (NCBI): domain Eukaryota; kingdom Metazoa; phylum Mollusca; class Cephalopoda; order Oegopsida; family Thysanoteuthidae; genus Thysanoteuthis; species Thysanoteuthis major. The sequence continues at coordinate 37,670,077 of OY735204.1, forward strand.
TGAAGATTTAGTGTAGTAGAAGTAATGAGGCAAAGTTTGACCTTTGAGTCATTGAGATTGGATTGTTTCATTCGGTTGGATTTTAGCTGAACTCTGTATCCTTTTGAAGAAAAGTCAACATTTCTTTAACCCGAAGCAGGTTATGTACACTTACAGAAAAGAAAGAAGTCAATCAATAAAATTTGAAATAAACTTCTAATTCTATTATTTATTGACTTATTGTTTACATATTTCATAATGAATAACTATGGAAAATCTGTAATATTTCTCAGACAAATTATACAAAAGTAATAAATGTTGGCTCCTTATCGCAAGAATAGTGTCAAGTCAAAATCTGTCCGAATGAAATGATCCAAACTTGACGGCTTAAAGGTTAAACTTTTCCATAATAATTTTTGAACAAACAAGGAGAGACATTAGACAAAGACTTTTTGTTATTAAAATCAATGAATTCCTATCATTATACTTTGATGGTAGGCATTCATTATTTGGTAGATGTTCTAAGGTGTTTGGAACCTGTATACCTGTGAGCTTACTTCCAGAAAGTCTAATACAAGAGAGTTTATCCCTCGACTAAGCCAAAAAATGAGCAGAAAAGGAGAAAAAAAATTATCCCATTGCTGATTCGTATAGAGTTCAAACCCAAAAATAATAGAGCGATCAGAAAACATTTGATATAGAAAATTCTTTGCAGCCTTTGATAGGTTCCATACCAGTTGTTTCATGGCAATAAAATTTGAAAAAATCAACACTTTCCAATTATTATCATCTGCTGTTCTGAACCAAAGCTTGTTTTTGACTATGCATGGGAAACAATGACTATACAAAACAAGTTATGTTCTTAATCCAATTAATTAATTAATGAAATTACTTAACTTTATTGATGGATATTAATAGAGAAAGATTATCATGCTGACAACTTTTGGTTGGTAAGATATAACTGAAAAATGGACCGAGAAATTGAGAAATAGGACAGAGGAATAACACAACAAAACAACTGATTATAGATGACACAATCATCAATATATATATATTTATTATATATATATATATATATATATATATATATATATATAGTTCATTGTATATTTTCATTCTTGTAATTCTTATTTTATATGTATATATATATATATATATATATATATATATATATTCATATATACATATATATATTCAAAGTATTGCTGTATATATATATATATATATATATATATATATATATATGCATACATATTTATATATATATCTATTCAGTACCTTGAATCGTACGGTTTCAATTAATGCAGGTTTTAATGTAGTGCGGTTTTGGTATTGCTGTATGAAATAAAGTAACACGCTGGTAAAAAAAAACCATCAAATTATAATGAGACTTTGAACAGTAAATTCTTGACTATATGAATAACTTTGTCATTAAAACTGTTCAGCAGACTATCATATTATAGCTTAAATATTATGTCACTGATGACAAATTTATACCTGTACAAATAGAGATTTAAAATATCATAGAAGTATTTTAGAAGTACACGAATGTACTGACAGCTTGGAATTGAAAAAGGCAGTGTTTTATCAATTTTTCCATCTGGTCTGGACATGCCTGTAATTAAAATCAGCATTTCAAATATTTTTTTGAACTTCATAACTTTTCTAGATGCGAAACTTATTACCTCGCTCAGCCTCCAAGCGGACTCAAATATAAATCATACATATATACGTATATCTATAAATATAAACAGAACCAGATGCATAATGAGAATACATATTTAAAATGGATATATCTGTAACTCGCATGAATGAATCACCATAGTCTGCACATGTGTCAGAACTTACCCCAAAAACAAATGATGGTGCTTAGTGGTCTACTCATGCAAATTTTTCAAGGTTGTAGCCCCCCAAAAATGTGACCACGAGCACCTGGAGAGAGAGAGAGAGAGAGAGAGAGAGAGAGAGAGAGAGAGAGAGAGAGAGTCGAAGGGAGAAGAATCTGTAGCTCACTTGGCTGGTCAGTTGGACCATTTGGGGGGCTACGGTGATTAAATAGATAGATTGATACATACATGCATAGATAGATATGTAAAGAATTGAACATATTTGACCCAGTCATACACTGACAGCTCACTAGCTAGTGAGATACAGTTGAAATTACTTTGATGATATAGTTTAGTTTTATTTGCATAGGGTGCCATTTACAGATAGATAAGTCAGTTGTTAGATAATGACAATGATACAAAATAGCCAGCACATGCTCACCTTCTTCCCTATAAATACACATATCTTCTTGGGTCCTTTCTCAGGGTAAACATGAGTCAGCAGGAGGTGCCTTACAAAATGCTGGTCATATATATATTGGGCAGGATGACTAAGTGTTGCCACTGATTCAGAATCAATAAACAGAAGCAGCTTGGGCTCTTCTAGCATCATTTCTCTGCATCCATGGCCTTCCCCACTCACATCATTGCCTGATTTCACATCATCATCATCATCATCATCATCATCATGATTACAACTCTATTCCTCATTGGATGGATATGTCTGGTTAGTCACTCAATAGAAACTGTCATGTCATGTGGTTATGTACTTTGCCAGTATACCGTGATCGGGATGATCAATTAAAAAATTGGGAAAAATAGGCATGATCAATGGATAGATTACCTTTTTCACCTTTTGTTGGATGATGATCACTAGAAAAAAAGTCAGAGTTAAAAAAAAAATACAAAACAGAAATGCTGCCAGACACAAACTGAGGGACCCATTTAGCATAAACTCACAGTTTAAATTGCGCCCCCAACTTATCGGGGGGGGGGGGGGGCTAAGAAAAGTTTTTTCGGAACATAGTAAAAAGTCAATATTCAAATTTTCAGCCCTCTAGCTCTATTGGTGCAACCTACACATGTGGCACATAAATAGATAGCTGGCAAGTCATCTAGCTTGCTAGCCAACTACAGTCACTTAAAAACTGAGAAGACCTATGTTGACAATTTGGGTTGTCAGTTTCTAGTACAATGGGGGAATGGGAAAGTTGAATGTTGGTATAGATATAGAGTTATGAATATTGCATTTTGGATAATCATCATCTATATGGGTCATGCATGGATACCTATCATTATTTACAAACCATTGCTAAAGAGTTTAATCTTCCCTTAATGTCCCATTATTGTGTTATTGTACCAGACTAAGCTGACCTTAGTAAATACCTGCCTGAATTGTATATTATTTTCCCTTCAGTGAACACTGTTAATATAATAAAAACATTTTTGTCGCCTCTTGCAAATAAGTAGACTAGATATACATATTCTTTCCTATTGGTAGATGTTTATACAATATTGATATTACAGATTTTACAAATATATGAATGTACTGTTGAGGAGAGCAGGGCGTGCCAACATTACAAACAAGGAATGACTGCATACCTTGAAAACCCTGATCTTTTCTCGACCTCAACTACTCGTCTCTATAATCTAACCACTATGCAAGTTTTCTGTATCTCTAAAGGTAGATATGAATAGCAAACTAACTAGGTAAGAAGAGACTAAGACAGGTAAACATGAGCGATGACTGATAATCTTGAGTGTTGATGTCAATATCACAAACAAAACCAGCCAGCGATTGGAGGAGACAAGAAATGAGTTGTGGGTGTTATTTCGACCATTGTCTACCGTCAGAGTCCCGATGGCTCAATTGGTTAGTGCAAACCTAGGCTATCATGGTCCTCCCATGGTAATGGGTGTGGGTTCAAATCCCACCCATCGCTTGTTCTGTAAATATGTGAATGTGTGTGTATAAAGTTAATGCAAAACATCTCAGTGTCATCTTTTGTATAATTTCAGGAAAATCTTTGGCATGTCTTTGAAGTTTACTCAGTACTATATTGTTTTTGCGAGCAAACTCAAGAATAGAGAATAAGACTGTTCCCAGAAAAGTGATAGTTTTATTTCTATTTTTGATAAAATCATGGCTGACTATGAAATGCATATTTGAGACTTTACTCTTCATGCGTAATCTGGAAGAAAAGTGCAGCTGGTTAGTGGATCAGTGTAGAGACATGATGAAGTAGGTGCAAGCATTTTTCAAGGTGGTTTGTAAAGTTTAAGAGTTTCACAATCTAATTGATATGAAACATCTTTCTTTCTTGCATGAAAGGATGATTCATGGGATAACAAAAGAAATATTTTATAATCTATAAACATAGATAAATATATTCTGATCTTCTTCAGGACACTTGCTTTTTTTTTTTCAGACATTCAAAAATGTTTGGCAGCTGCAAAAGAGGAATTGATGTTCAATAATGTGTCTGGCTATGATTCTGCATTTACCACAAGAAGTGCTAATCCTCTTGAAGTTTCTAGAAATAAGGATCCAGGTGGAACTGATTTCCAATCTTCAAGAGTCAAGTAAAAGTCATTTTTCCCTTTTTTTTTTTACAGTATTTATCTATTTATTTTTACAGTATTTTCAATTCACAAAAGTCAGCAATTATATTATATCATATACTTAGAATATGATTGTTATGAAAGATAATGATTACTACTTGTTTTTTTTTCTGATAAATCCAGGAATATTGAGATATTGTGCGATAAAGATTTTTTCAATGTATTTTGTCTCAAATTTTTAAGCATTCAATTTTTCCCAGAGTTTCAAAACAGAATGACTGAATATTGTTTCATGCATTTTTTGTTCTATCTTCTTCTTTGTTTTATATATACATAATTAAGATTGATAATCTTTTGATCAAAATGATTGAATTTGATTTTTACTTATTTCTCTGTTTCTAACCTCATCAATATTACAAATTCTAACAATGAGAACAAGCAGCCCGTAACCAATAATCACAGCAAACTACTCCAACAAATTATCTCTGAGCGTACAAATGTACTAAACTATACAATAATTATAACCTATTTCTGATTAAATGATTTTTAATAAATTTATCAAAAGGTTTGGCTCAGAAGAAATGTTTATTATTTCTATTTAATTCATTGTAATTTGTATGACTAGTAGTTTTTTCAATTTTTATATGGTTTACAAATTTTGATAACAATATTTCATTGCACATTTTAGAAAATTCTAACTATTACACATAAGCTATACAGTGCAGACTGATTGTCTCCTTAGTGAGTTGGTATATGCTGGTATATGTACGTCTATACTGTTAATCCTCTCTGTTGATATATCCATGAAGAATTCTATTATTATGAAAAAGGATTGTGCTGTAACCTTGCTCTTTCTCTCTCATCTTTTGTCCTAGCTGCAAGATGACTGGCAACGTAACTATATTCAGGTCCATGCCTTTCCAACAATGCGAAATAACAAATATAATTTTTACTTGTTCTACCTACTCATGCTCTCTATGTTTTATTCATGACTAATGACTAAGGAAAATGAGAAATTTTTGGCTCATGACATTGCAGATTTGTACTAGTTATATTTAGTTTGCACTGCAGATATATCCTAAGATGGGAAATGCAGTTCAAAGGCAGAGTGAAATTCTCTCCAAAATTCTCTGAGGAAACGTTTGAGAAAACATGATCATCATCATGATCATCATGATCATCATCAGTCTTTTAACATCCTTCGTTGAACATAGACCTTCCCCACGATTTGCCACACTTATCTACCATGGGCGTCGCAGAGCCGGTACTTTCTGAATTTGTCTAGCTCACCTCACCATCTAATACTTTGTGCATGTGATCTCTAGGGATCCATGTTGTGAGTCACAATGTCCATCGGTTGTCTGCCATTCTTGCAATATGGCCAGCCCACTGCCACTTTAGGTTTATAATAGATTCTATGATGTGTCTGACTCTTGTCTTTTCCCGGATGTACTGTGCTGTTTTTTTGTCTCTCCATGTGAGGCCCAGTATAATTCTTTCATGTACTTGTTGCATGGTTCTCAATTTGCGGATATGTCTCTTGGTTAGATTCTATGTTTCAGCTCCATAAGTGACTATTGGGAGGATGCATTGGTTATACATCCTTCTTTCTAGGATTAATGGGATCTTCTTATTCTAGAAGGTTGAGCTTGCTCTGCCAAAGGCTTGCCATCTAAGTGTGATTCTTCGCTTGATTTCTTCTTCTTTTGAGGGTCTCATGGAGATTCATTGTCCTAGGTTGATGTAATGGTCTACCTTGCCGAGAAGCATGCAGCATGCACATGGGAGAATCTTGCTCAACCTTACATGGAGAGATAACAAGACAGCACAGTATATAAGGAAGAAAACGGGAGTCCGAGACATCATAGAAACTATTAAAAAACTCAAATAGCAATGGGCAGGCCATGTTACAAGCATGACAAACAACTAATGGACATCACGACTCACAACATGGATCCCCAGAGATCACACGCAAAACTGGGGCTGACAGAACACAAGATGGAGAGATGAACTAGATAAATGTAGGAAATACTAGTTCTACGACGCCCATGATAGAGAATTGTGGTGGATCCTGGAGAAGGTCTATGTCCAACGACAGACATTAAAAGACATCATGATAATGAAAGGAAATGAAGCTGCTGTCCAGATTATTCTCATAAGTTTTAGTATTAACTTACTCAATTTGGGTTTGCTAACATATTTAATGAATGTGCAGATGTATTTATAGTGATATAACTTGGGACAATTATTTTCATTGGAGATGCAATTTGGAAAAAAATGAATATCATCTATTTACTGTTTCCTCTCTTCCTTTCTTTTTGCTATTGTCAGTGTATGCTCTTTGAATCTCTTGTCTGTTTAATTGATCAATTCTTTTTTCTCTTAAAATTTTTAGAAGTGCTGATGATAGTATATTACTAACAGATTCTAAACAGATAAGGTTTGTTGAAACTACAAACATTTTTTCCAATTTATCAATGACATAAGTTTTAAAAACAAAAATACTATTCAAGTTTATTGCTAATAAAATATAAAATCAGTTATATTACAATTTCCCAATCTATTTCTGAATTGTGTTTCCCTATTCACTATTTCAAATGATATTCTTAGATTATTGATGATAATGATCTTAATGGTAAGCTTCTTTACATATTTTCTATCTATTAGATTGATGCAAAAGTTCACAATTAATCTTGGCATTTATGTGGACACCTGGATGGCCACCATTTTGGATTTTCAAAATGGCCACCATGAAATACATATTTTACAATATCTTGGCTTCTAGTCAGGCAAGAAACATAATTAAATAATGTTTTCTGTGTCAAGGAATTAATTGAAGGCGATCAAGGAAAGCAACAAAAAAGTAATTGAGAACCATGATCTTTACTTTTGTGATACAACTTTATCATTAAAGACATATTTTGGACTGTACGATTCACCATGTATTTCTGTTCAAAGTTTTTGTCGATTTACAAAAACTATACATTTTCGCAAATCTTCAAAGTATGGGAAACCAAAAAAATAATGTAAGCATTTGCGTACGCACATGCATAGCTGTCATTTTGAATTTCTAAAATGGCCACTGTAAAATACATGATTTGAGCTATCACAGCTTGTATTCAACCTAAAGACTCAATTAAGTATGCTAATCCTATGTTTTCTGGATAAAAGAATGTATCAAAGCTTCAAAATACTGCTCAAGATTGTAGAAAAGCAACAATGGAATAACTGAAAAGCATGATTTTCACATTTGCGACCCAACTTATTAAATGATACATGTTGCAAGTCCTCTGTTGTAGGTATTGGTTTATAAAGCAAGAAAGCAGCCTGTTGGTTATCAGGTTGAACTAAGGTATGCTGTATGCTTTTGCAGATCTTCATCAATGTCCTGAGTGTCATTTTCAGCATTACAGTCTGTGTCATTTTTGTGTAGTGTTCCAAACAAACAAAGGTCTGTGAGAGTTAAGTTGTGTCTTCTGTATGAACACCTCTATGTTGTACAATGGGCTTTACACTGACACCTGACAAACTGTACAATGGCCTGTTTTGGCAGGTGGAATCTTCATGGTGGTAGGTAGTATCTCCCCATGTTCATTCTGATAATAGCCATATTTGAGTGAATCAAACAGACATTGTCACATCACAGTGGATTGGCACCTCACCCTACTCTGCACAATATTCCCCTCAAAGGCTCCAACTGTAGGAGGCAACTTACTCCTTTCCACCAAACGTTCGCTAGACAGATTCTACCTTAGATAAGGAACATTTGTTATAAGAAAGCTCTTTAGTCAATACATCAAGCATACAAGATTGGCCAATGCATCCTTCACCTTCTGTGTTAGGTCACTTTCTTCTATCAGTTTCATCAGTGCAGAGATGATGTTTCATCTTTTGTTGAAACCACATCGTTTTGCGTCCTCCAAAGAATCTTCAAACATTGTTCAAGCGAATACGTGGAATATAGATAATGCTGCTGCTTTGTCTCTTCTCAGTGCAAGCAATCCAGATTGGTTCAATCTCCAAAGTACCTGATATCATAGGTATCACAGTGTGTTTGCAGATTTTGTCCTGATGTGGAAGAGCCAGAACCAAGACATAGATATGTAAGCTGAAGAAAATCATCCATGCCTCAGGACAGTGATGTGATGCAGCTACTACTATGCAAATCATTTATGAATCAGCTTCCTCATGGTTGTCATTTTCCAACTGCATGTTGCAATTGCTTCCTGCGTAGCTTGATGCTGATGTGATGACTAATGACTAATATTCAGTTACATTAGCTTTTGTCTTTTCATAAGATGGGTAGCATCGTGTTTAATATTTGTGTCATCAGCAGTCTGGTACTGAATGGGACGTTTACTTTGTTGTTGTTTCTCCCTTATTTTCCGCTCCAATGAGTCAGCTTTATAGGGGTCAAAGACCAGAATAACCTTGTCAAAATCTGCTATCAACCCCAGGAGCCTGTCATTGACGTGTTGGCCAAGGTCTTTGACTGCACTGATTGTCCCAGGTTTCTTTGCCCTCTGTTGAATGAGCATCATTCCATTGACAATGGATATTTTTAGACTCTTTGAGGGTGCTGAAGATCACCAACATGATCATCAGATGCTGCTGCTTGTGCCTTTTGGAGGGTTTCACTGACTTTTCCAGCTTTCCAAGGCAATCTATGAGCTTTGACTTGTCAGTGCATCAAGAATCTTCCACCAATTTGAATTACAAAGTGAAACAAAAGTTGCAACTATGCTCATAAATGGTTCATTGGCCTCTTGACAGATATTTGTTGGGTCCTAAAACCATTTCTGATTTGTAAAATTAACACAGTGAGCAAAGTATCAGTGAGAAAGCATAAATTTCAGGACAGTGACATTAGAAAATGAGAAAAAATCTTTCAGAAATAAAGTGGTGCTATGTGATACAATTTTAAACAATATAGATTGATGAAATACTGTGGAAAGTCCTCAATTTTTACTAAATACACATACAATCGTGTTAATCTTATTTTATCATTGTGTAAATCTTATACTAAGTTTCAGATGATGTTTATTTTTCAAAATCACATATAGATTGATGGAATGATGTGGAAAGTTTTCAATTTGCATTCAATGCATATACACTAATGTTAGTTATGTTCTAGAAGGTACAACCAAGTTTCAGATGATGCTTATGTATCTTAGAATTCATATTGGGCATGCTCAGAAAACCTGGAAGTTGAATACTTGACAGTTCCAAGCTGGAAAATAGTGAAAGTTTAAATGTTATTATTCTAGGATCTTCCTCTTGTACCATTTCAAAACTTCGTAATTTGTTCAACAGAATTATCTGGTTTCAGAAAAATACAATAAGCTTAATGCTATAGGTTTCTACTTTTCAGGGTGGGGGCTAAAATACTGCCCACAGATCAAACTGGATCATTACCTTGGAACACAGTTTTAGGCGAATTCCAGATGATTTGTTTAACAGCCTTAATTATTTGATATGGAATGACCCAAAAGTGAAGCAAATGTTAGAATTAGAAGTCTAATGATACCAATTGTGGTGACCGAGAAGACATCAGATTAACCTATTTAATTATGTTTCTAGGCTGACTAGAAGCCAAGTGTAAATTATATATTTTACCGCGGACATTTTTAAAATCCAAAATGGCGGCTCTGCAGGTGTGTATGCAAATGCCAACATTATTTTTTTTCATTCCCCATACTCTGAAAATTCAAAAAATGTATAGTTTTGCTAATCAACAAAAACTTTGATCAAAATACATAGTGAACCTGACTAATAGTGTATTTTACAGTGGCCATTTTGAAAATCCTAAATGTTGTGCAGGCAGTTGTCTGTTCAAATCATAGGAATTTTAAAACTAAAATGTCTACTCAGACACTACAATACATGGGGTTCAAAAATGAAAGGAAAGAGATGGCAAATGCTAGAAAACCGAAATAAGGTTACTTAGTATCTTTTTGTTACACGGCTTATTTGAATAGAAATGAATAGAATTGTTTCAGGAACATCTAACATAGACTTTTATCTTAAATTGAATTAGTTCCATAAAATGAAAATAATCAAATAAACCTAAAATTTCTTTTGAATTGCACTAATACTCATTTGAGTATAACTATAATCTAATTTTCATAATGATTTCTTCTGAATCTTGTTAGTTTTATTTTAAAACTCATTGCCGATTGGCATTGAATACAGAGGTTACATTGAGCGAATAAAGCAGTCAATACCTGCTTAACAAAAAATATTTTCCATTCTGGTAATAGATTAAAAAGTTTGATGAATATTAGTGACATTCGAAGGGTTTATGGTTTATTTGATTCAAATAGAATTTTGATAAAATCAAGGGTAAATCAGGTTTGTTTTGTTTTCAAGTAAATCGTCTTTGGCAAATCATTGGAATGTCTGTCCAGAGGTTACTTGGGCTACTATTTTTTTCAATACTACTAAGAAAAGATTCTTTTAATCATTTAAGATATATGGAAAGAAGAGATTGTCTCAATTCTTTAGACTATTAAATATTCACTTTTCTTAATACAGAAGGGAAATTGCAATTTTACAAACTTGAAAACCACTTTTCCTAGTATTTTTGCAAAAAATAAAAATAAATAGAATATATATTTGTATTTCACCAAAATATACAATAACAAATTTGAAAAGTGTTCTTGTTGGATTCTTTTAAAGCTATTTCTATTTGAATTTTAAAAATCTATTTTCTAAAAGCTTTCAAGATATTATTCGAAGCTAGAATAGCTTTGTTTTATTGAATTTCTTCCATGTCTTTCTGTAATAATTTGTGATATATATAAAGAGCATTTTAATTATTCTAATAATTATAGACCATTTTTCTATTAGGAGGGTAAAAAAATTATTAGAAATAAACTGAAGGTTTTGATTTATGAAATGATGTACATACAACTTCTCAAAGTTATATTATTTCAGAGGATCTATAATTTTTTCCACTTTCCTAGAAAATATATACACACACACACACACACACACACACACACACACACACATACATATATATATATATATATATATACAGATATGGTTCATAGCCAATGGATCAGCCCTTTGTAGGAAACATAACGAACGTTTAGTAAAAAAAAAGATTATTGTTGTCAAGTGCTTCCCATAGAAATACATTTTGTTGACATGGCTTACTTCTAATCATCCTTAAGTAAAATTTAGGTTCTATTCTATCCATCTTTCATATTTTGTGGTCTCTGCTTATATAAACGAACAAGTAATCATTGCTATGGTTAACATTCACCTATTGACATCTGTTTCATACCATCTTACTTCTCCATGAGTCACCCATCACATCAGGCAAAAACAATAGACCACGTGACTGAGTTGGCATTCTAGTCGTAATATTTCTATTCAAATGCCAACATTAATTTCTGGATTCTCTTTGCTCTGAAGATTTAAAAAATTTACAGTTTTGCCAATCTCCAAAAACTTTATCTGTCACCCTTTTTTTTGACGTAGTGAACCAGACTAATTTGTTAGTGTTTAAACACTTGTCTTCATCAACACAGGAGTATGTCATTCTCTGATGATATAGAATGGATTTATTAGAAGAACCCAAAATTATAGAATCATAGCCTAATCTGGGACAGCTTTAATTTAAACAGAATCTACTGGGAAAGTTCTTCTGTGCTTTTGATGATATTCAAAAAGAAGTTCTTATCATAAATTGCTAGAACCTGGACAACTATTTACTGAACAATGCTGCTGTGAGCAAATGACTTGTTTGAATGATGCATTGAAATAGAAAACCCTTTTTTCTAGGCAAGGTGGTTGATTTTACTGCATGATGATGCTAATTCTCTGTTACAAATCTGATGCAGCAAACAATCATGGCACTAAAATGATAAATTCTTCCATACGCGACATATTTTCCAGAACTGTCATTTTCAGACTGTACTTTCTTTCCATTTAATACTCCTTGTCAAGTCAGAAGTTCCAACAAGTTCAAGAACCATTCTTCTTGGATGGTATCCACAGTTTAGCTGAAAGGTGGCCTAGGTCATAGAAAAGCAGTGAAAATACTTTGATGTTTAAATAATGATGTTGTGGTTCTATATGAGAAAGTGATTTCATCAAAAATATGCAGGAAACTTTTGTCTCAACCTACTGTAGGTAGGATAAGGAAATGATTATGATGATTCGGTACCAAGAAAATCCTTTATACGAAAACAATCCTCCAAATAGTGACTGAGTAGCTGATAATTGCAATGATGTTCACCAACATTCTCACATAATGTTTTTGGTCACAATATGTTTTAAGAGTAATATTTAACGTAGGCTCTCAAAAAAATACCTGTGACAGGAATTAGCTGCAGGTATCAAACTAAAAATGCTAAGCCTTTTCCTACAGGTTCAATGGGAAAAAACATCTACAGGTTTACTCAATTGGAAACACCATTTTCTCAATTGAAAACAGACATTTTTAAAATTCGGATCCTTTAAAATGTTTTCTATTAAGCTTTTCCAACACTTGGTTTTTTTTCCACATACACTTTGCTGCCAAGTATTTCCACATCAAATAATTTACACTGAAATTATTTCTTTTTATATTTTTGCAAATGTTTCTGCACTCAGTATTTCTTCAATTACAGAATTCTAAATCAATGAACAATAAGGTGAAAGGATGGAACAGCAAAATAAGCAATAAACATAAAATTCATGCCTTCAGCAAGTAGAATTTGTGAATACTGAAAGAAATTGCTTCAATAAAAAATATTAATTACAATATGGTCAAAAGCAGTGCCAGAAAAAATTGCCTTGTCAAAAAACCCTGCAGATCGAGAAATTAAAATTTTCTGACATTCATAGTTTTTAATACCAAAGAATTGAAGAAAGAAAATGCAGCTTTAACTCTTCAACAAATGAAAACCCATTTATTCAATAATTTTAGTGTAGATGTTTCAATTTCTACAATAGATAAATTTTGGATGGTATAAGCTATAGCAGAAAGAAATTAACCATTCTCCTGAATGAAAGAAATCGTCCCCAAGTGAACTTATTGAGAAAAAAGTATGCTGAATGGTTAAAAGGCCTTAATAGCAAGGAGAATCTACATTGATGAAACAAACTTTAACATTTGGGTTTCTGATCAACTGACCATTCATTCAAAGGCCATCTTGCAACACAACCTTCAACACACAGTTGTAATCTCAATTTTATTGTGGCCATATATATATTTGGATTTTTATGTAGAGGTTTCCTTCTCAGTGTTCATTTCAATCAGTTTTTATTGGAATGCTCTTTAAAGTGTCATGAAATGTAAAAGTCATTTTCATTTTTGACAATGCTCTATGTCATATAAGAATAACTGAAATCAAATTCCCAAAATCTCTCAAGACACAATAATTTCCACCATATTTTCCAATGTTTAACCTCATTGAGAAAATGTTCTCATAATTCAAAGGAACTATTAAACAATATATCCTAACAAATTTGGAAACAATAAATCCTGACAATTTTATGAAAAACCATCCAGAAAAATATTTCCATCCGTGAGCATCACTTAAAAATCTTGAAGAAAATTGTGACAAATACGTTCACAATTGCACGAATTACGTCATGCATCAAATGAAATTTGTTGAATCTGCAATGAAAAAAAAAAAGATTTGTGAAGAATGAATTGTATGAGTTTTTTGCACAATACACAGTTAATTTGATTTTGAATTTTTTCTTTTGAATTTTTTTCTTTTTTAATTTTTCTTAATCGAGAAAACTTATAGAAAGTAGATACCTTGTGGCTTTTTGAAATGAATAATACTTTACCTGCAACTTCTAAACTTAAATGTGGTCAAGGCCAAGTGTATAGAAGTTCTTTGATGTCATCAAGAGAGTGTAAGTAAAACATTTAAAACACTGCTATAATCCAGAAAGTTTTATTTTGTAGAAAACTCCGTGAGGAATACTTGAAACATGGAGGCAAACATTCAGGTGTATTGGAACAAATGCGAAAAATGGAAATTGAAGCAAAATTAAAAGGTAAAATTCAATGACTTGTGTAAGGAACGATCATTTTGATTTCATCAATTCAATAAGAAATAGCTGTCAGAGACTAGATACCCTCATGGTTCTACCTATTTAACTATGTTGGCTCTGTGGTCAGTTGTTTGGTTGATGTAATTTTAGATTTGATCTTTTCCACTGGCTATATTTTTTGTGCCTATTTCCATATTCTATGCATACATGGATATGATTGGATCATGTCAGCATAACTTTTCCCTGCAACTGTTTGTTTTGATTAATGAATGAGGAATAATGTACAAAAGTTGCCTCATCAGTAAGCTGCGCCATTTCACTCCAAGCTTCTTGACCACACCCAGCTTGTTTGCATTATTAAACAATATTTTAAGTATGTTTGATTTGTTATTGAAAATGATTCTTGTTTATCAAAACTGATTTAACAAGCCAGTTCAATCACTTAGATCCTACAAACAGGCCTGTTATTCAAAATTACTTGCCTTTTCATTCTGTTCATAAATTGTCAGATGGAAACTTTAACTTTGGACTTTAATATTTTCTGAAAAAGTTTTTTTTCTTGGTAATTGCAGGAGACAAAGAACAAACACATAAGCTGTTAATGAAAAGCAATAAATTTCATCAAGAGCCAATGAAAACTCGACTGCAACAGTCAAGTCATAAGCTGATCAACAGAAGGGTTACAGAGTCAAGTAACTAGTATATTTTTTCAAAGATACACAGGCCTTAATACCATGGACTTTTAATGCAAGGAGATTACTTAATCCTATCAATTATACCATATCGTAAAATTTATATAATGACCTACAATGTGATTTGCAAAACTATTGCTGCCAAAATATAAGATGGTGTGACAGAATGAACAAGTTCAGAAAATATTGGTACCATGATAGAGAGGTTTGGCGATTCCTGGGGAAGGTCTATGTCCAATGACAGATACTAAAATGCTGCTGATGATGATGATGATGATGACTGGCGTTTTATGGTAGAGCACACACAAAAAGAGAATTTATCAAAAATACTACTGCAACAAAGAAAATATGTTTATAAGTTGCAAACGGGGCAGCCCTCATTACAATATAACATGATGCAAATATTTTACATAGTGGTACAGAGATACCAGGACATAGAATATACTGTACTTAAAAAAAACAGGTATGCCGATTGATCACTACTCAAATGCTTAGTAACTCCGTAACCATTTCTCATTGGTTCATTATAAAAAAAAAAAATTTCTACTGAGTCCATGTTATTGTTTTGCTTATTGCTATCTGGGAGGAAGAAATGCTGAGGTTGAAGGGTGGCAATAAAGATTAATTTTCTGCAAGTTGATTCTTCCTGTTTCTTTGAACAATCCAGAAATATCAACAGTCTCTATTTCTGCAGATAGAAACACCTAAAAAGAGACAGCATTGAACAAAAACAAATTGAAAAAAAGCAAGAACCGGCCTCACTATAATGCTGTAGCAAAAACTTGTTAAAAATATGGCTCTAGCTATGAGAAGTTCAACTGCTGATATTTGGGATTGAACCAGCCTGGATTAAGGCTTAAGAATTGAAATGACTGGCATGTGAAGAGCAAGCTTTCTGATAACTCATTTATGTTGTTTGTGGCAAGGTCTGACTCATGACAGTAGCAATAATGTTTTGGGTATTATCAGGAGTTTTGGGAGTGTTTCTTGGTATCATTCAACAGAACAGACTATATGCATAACAGAGAAGCCTTATCTAATACTATAAAATTCATTAATTGCTTGTTTGTTATCTGGTGTGTATGTGTCTTATAGACTCCTAAATGGCTACACCCCTGGGGCTTCAAATTTTTCTATGAAGGTAACTTGACCTCATGACTAACATAGGATATGGGGTGCCGAGCTTCGAGGTCTTTGCAAGTTAATTTAGAGTCAGAACTACTTTTCCAGCTAGTTTATGAGTTTCTATTCAAAGATTCATTTATTTTTTTTTAAAAATCATTGGTAGTAATAATGGTTCAGTGGTTAAAGTCATGGAAAATGGAATTAGAGAACATTGAAAACTATGAAAAGTATAGAAAGTTGAATCGACTGATAGAAATGTTTTTCAAAATTGAAAGAATAGAATTACGTTTTATGTTCTACAGTCGCTTATTTATATTCTACTTTAAATACTTGAATTCCTGAGAAATTTATTTTCAAAATCCACAGGAAAGATGCAGTTCTGTTAACCATGTTTTTGATTAAAGCGCTATTAATTTTTTTATCCAAAAATTTGAATATTACACCCCAAAATTTGAGTATTAATCAAAGGCTAATTCAAAATTATTTATTTTGCGACAAAATAAATTTCATATTGCAATTCAATTTCTTCCAGTGCTTATATCCACCCTTTAGAAGGCAGCAACATTTATACCCCATGAAGATTTCTAAAAATCTGCCAAAAATCAACTAATCATCAGATTTCAACGAAAAAAATTTAAGTATTTTTCAATTTATGAATGAAATTATTCATGGAAAAGGGTATGATGTAAGGAAAAGTTGTGGTTATATTTTTTTAAAGTTAATCAATCAACCTCCCTCCCATACACTCTTTACTAAATTTTATGAAATCTCTATAAAATATCATTTGCTCTACTGAGTAGTTCTCTTTGGAGATTTTTTTCCCCCAGGCACTACCAGACATCCCAGTTAGTGTCTGTATATGTTTCCTGTTGAGTTCATATGCCACCTTTGATGCTTAGAATAGAGCCTGCTTGGTGGCTGCGGCAGTTGTATGTTTCCCCTTTAGTATCAATTATCACTGCTCAAGTCTGAGTCAGGTTTCATGAATATCTAGTTAATATTCACAAATTAAAGTAATACCTTTGCACCAATTTATTTTAATCTCTTTTTTTCAGTGGAAGATCAAAGTCAGGCTCTTATGCAACAGATCTCGAGACTTGAATCTGAAAATCAACATCTTCAATCACAACTCAGCGCATTGCTGCCCCAGGTTCCACAAATTAGAGGTGAGAAAAGTCTATTTTTAGGTAAAATAGATCATGATGATGATGATGATCATCATCATCATCATCCTCTGTATTACCTTGCTATCACTCATTCCCATTTTTATTCACTGATGACAAGACAACGAGATGGCTGGCATTGAACAGAGAATTCTAAATTCATGCCTTTCTAAACAGCATTACTACAAAAGTATATCAGTTGCTGGAATTGAAATTTGAACTCAGGACACTTGATTTCATTGTCAAGTTGCTGCTACTTAGCAGTGAAAATAATATGGCACCTTAACCAAAAAGTTAAAAAGAGAAAACTAGAAAAAATAAGAATTCAAATGAAACTAGAAATAATGATAGACCACAACACTATTTGATATGACTAGGATTCAGGGAAAATAATCAAAATAGAAAGGAGGTTTGTTATCTCTAGATCTCCAGTAAAACTTACCAAAAACTACAAAGCTCTCTGTGAGTGCATACCTCTGACAACGCCATTGTCTGAGGGGAGTAATTGCTCATGCCTCAAAATTTAATCAGTTGTTCTTTAGCCTGTTGTCCGCCCTTACACGAATTCTGATCGAAATTCATTGATGACTTTCAAAGATATCTTACAGACAGACCAGAAAATCTGGCGATATCATGTGATTTTTGGAGTATTAATATAACATAGGAGAGTTAATTGAGCATTGATCCATTAAAACATAATCAGTAGTTTTGTATCCCATTGTCCTCCTGAACATAAAATTTCATCGAGTTTCATTGAGAACATTTAGAGATATTTCATGAACAGACATGGAAATTTGGCAATACTACGTTGTTTGGACTTATAACTACGACGTAGGGGAGGTGATTGTGCATGGATCTGTCCCCCCCCCCAAAAAAAAATTAATCAGTTCTCCTGTAGTCTATTGTGGGTATATCATGTGAACAGTCATGCGTGTATGAATAAAGAGGAGTTGCCAGATGATCTCAATGAACTACAGGATTATACAATATATCCAAAAACCTGGCCAGGTTAATAGCTAAACAACAGAATATCAATTTCTGCTGAATCAACATGCCCCCCCCCCCCCGTCTCGATTGATGTAGGTTAATACTTACCATCTCAACATGTCCACAACATGAACAAAACACACACTCACTGAGTCACAAAGCCACCCATACAAAACCTTTCTTACATAATGATATACAGAGGATGATACATAATTCTACTTGCATGCATGTTGTCACCCCGCACGCTCAGACAGACACACAGTTACCAACAAACTATACAGAACATACACTCCTAGATATTCACACATAGAATTGCCAGGACATGAACTACCACTGCTCGCACAAGCTTCGTACAGAATCTCACATACACTAGCACATATGCAGATATATACATATAGTCACCCACTATGAGCTTACAGAAACTCTAGCCTTCTCCAACAGAAACACACACACTCACTCACTCACTCATACACAAACCCAACCATGTTCCACCCTACCACCCTCCTTCCTCCCCTCCTTAACCTTGTCACATCTTGGCCTTCCCACACCACCACATAGATAAGGATCTCATTTCCCTTCCCTCTGTTTTTCAGGGTTCATGCCATCAATTTAACCATCCTTGGTCTGATGAAGCCAGGTCTGGTGAAATTATTACCACAAATATGAATAAATGAATAGATAATCATATTTCCACTTGGTTTTCTGGTTGTCCTTTTTCACCATGATGTTGGTTACATCTTACGCTCTTACACACCATAAATGTATGGGAAAAAAAAAAACAAACAGAAAAATGTCTCTCTATCAAAGAAAAATTCATGGATCCTTCCAAAAATCTTACCACCTCTTTCTTATCCCATTGCCTAACTTTTCCTGCAATTTCATAGAAATATATTCAGTACTTTTAGAGATATCATGTGGACAGGTGCAAAGACGCAACCAAATACATATACCTCTTTTTAACTTCGTTGACAGAGGTAAATGATTATGCAAAGAGATTTATAATGATTGTATTGTTGTTATTACCATTTTTTCTTAAAGAAACATTGTAACAATAACAACAGTGATAATAATGATACTTTCAGGATTTATTGTGCTCAAATACTATGTTGAAAGGCAAGACCCCCCAAAATGCTAATCAGTACAAAGTACATCAATAACATCAGTCTATCAACATTCTTTGGTCTTTAATACTCATATTCTGGAAAATTTGGAATATTTTACTTTTTTAACTTTTTTCTGTTACTGAGCCAGCTCGAATAACATCGCAGCTTCCATGTGGTCAGGTGATTTGAAATTAGTGATATGATCTAATTTAAATACCATGGTAACCAGGCATAGACTTATATATGCCCAAAAGGTCTTGCCAGTCATTTTCAACCCCGAAGACAAGTTTGAAGCCGAGGGAAATTATTGTTTTATTAGAATTCATTAGAATTACATGTCACACTATATAGCCAAAAATAATTCTACCAGAATATATACATGATGTATTGTATTTATATTTAAATCATCTTAAAACTTTTAAAATTTAGAAATGAATTCAGTTCAGAAAGCATCAAAATCATTTTCTGTTCATCAGAATCTATGGGAAATATTCACAGATAAATAAAGATGAGGTGCAGATATTTCTTTGTGGATAAGACCATATTTGATATTATAGTAGCACCCCCTATAATTTTAGTTAGGAATTAATTGCGAAACCCTTCTTTTAGCTAGATATCGAAAACGTCACTTCCAACGACAACCCCTATAAAACCCCTATGCGCACATGGTCAAACGCTCATTGGCACCGGCACTCCTAGCTGATTACTCTTTTTGCCCTGGTACTTATTGTCGATTACTCTTTCTCTCTCTTTCCTTCTCTTTAAGATCGGTATTATTATGCCGACCGCCCTGCCAATCCGATCTTGACCATTTTTCCACCGTGACCTATCTCTGTACTAACTTTGCCCATTTCACTTCACTGATGTCGAAGCATCTCACATATGCACAGCTATGCAGCTACACAACCATATCCTTACCATGTGCTCCAAACAAGTATACACCTCTCACTCTCATGAATGGAAAGGCAATGCTTTTTACTATCTGATTGTCATAACGATCTATCCTGATTCTTTTTACTTTGGGAAACACCCATGGATAAAACTTTGTGTTCTCTGTTTTTCATGGTCTGTCCATCGAGTGTCTATCAGTGTCAGAGAATAGCACCCAAGTCACATGCATAAGTTGGCAGTTTGGCTCACACACTGAAGCCGGTCTCCATATTCATACCTTGGTACACTCCAAGCCATATGGATTCACAAGCAGTCCAGACACCTCCGCTCCGACTCCGATGCCACTACTATCAATGATGAAGAAGCTCCCACCTTTCTCTATCTCTTCTCAGTTCATTACGCTATTGATCATTTCAATGTTATCATACGTATTACATTTTTATTTGTTATTTGTCATCAAAGTCCTTGTATTAAACGTATATCTTATTTGTCCGTCCAAATACTTGTATGTGTTCTTTTTACATTGTTTCATCTTCGCATCCATGTTCATACTTAGCACGCATTCTCTTTGTACATCTCCTTTCCTCCTTCCACATTTCCAGTGACGTCAACGCTACCATCAAACCATGAGGAGACAAAATCCTTTGTCCCTTACATCTTTATGCTACCCATTCCTCAACTAGAACTACTAAAACCATCCATAACCAGCTACCATCTACAAACCCATCTACTTTCCATCCACCAAAGATACATCACGAAAGTATAAAAGACATATATGAGTTGTACTCTATTTCAGTGGTACATCATTGAAAAATACTGCATTCTGTGGAAGTCAATGAAAAATATTGGTGAATAGACAATGGTGTATGGGATTCATTGAATCCTTCACACTTTAAAAAGCAGCATCGTAACATTTTTTCTGTGTACCGTCTAATTAAGTGTGGTCACTGACTGTTTGCCATAAAATTGATATCATTTGGAAAATTGTGTACTGATAGATTGATTCTATTCAATATGGAAAAAAAAATTATGTTTGTGTGCATAAGTTTTCTTTGAGTATCTATGTGTGAATTCCAGATGCAAAAATCAACAGATCTGGTTAGTCATTCAATAGAAAAGATCATGCAACCGACTTCTTTTGGCAGAACACAATGTTGGGGTTGATCAATGAAAAAATTTGAAAAAGTGGGTCAGTTGATCGCTAAAAAAGTCCAAATTTTCAAAATACTAGAGTAAACATTGCCGGACACAAACTAAGGAAAAAAATTAGAATAAACTTACATTTTGAATTGAACACACCCTTTAAAAACGTATTCATTTAGTTGGGGGGATTTTTAAAAAACAAAAATAAAATTTTATTTCAGACGTAATAAGGAGTGAGTCTTCAACTTTTCAGTACTTTGGCTCCATTGGTGCACCCTGTATGCATGATATGTACATGGCCAGCCAGCCAGCCAGCCAGCCAGCCAAACCAACTTGAAAAGTGAAGAGCCCTATGTTGATGTTGACTGGTTCAGTCTATTATTTCTAACTGGAATAAAATATGAGAAGAATAGAGAAGAGGGTAAAAATGAGAACAGAAAGGAATGAGAAGAAGTGTTTGCAAATAGTTGAATGAGTAAAAGGAGGTGAAAGTTGAGAAATATTAAAGAAGACAATACTGATAAAGGTAACATTTTCGGGTTTGCTGAGTTAAATTAATAAATATGATTGGGAAAATGAAATGCTATTGAGTCATTGTTAAACTGGTGAAATTCATGTTCGAACTATTCTCAGTTTTACTAGTACTCTGACTGCTCGTATACTCAATCAAAACTTTGATGTGATCTGACATGAGTGTGTTGCATTTCAATATGACTGGGTCAGTTTTGGTGAAATTCGGACAAAAGATATCTTGGATTTCCTGTTACTAAAACTATCAATTTAAATGAAACCTGATCTTTTTTCCTGTTTACAACACATAAAAAATAGAGGTATAAAGAGTGAAAGTCTGTATGCACTATCAGATGTCATAGTATGTTATCATAGAAGAAATTGTTGACTGAAATTTCTTGTGATGGATTAAGATAGTCCTTTCTTCCTATTGGTAGATGACCAGAACCTGAAAGATATAAACAAAAAGCACCAGCGAGAGTTGCTGTTAATACAACAAAAAATTGAAATGGTGAAAAGGCAGAAGGAACTGAATCAATGTGAGAAAGAATTGGATGAAATTATTGGCAGCCATAAACAAAAACCTGTCCAGGTAAATTCTCCAGAGAACTTTTTCTTATTTTGGTTCTGTCTATTTTGAAAATAACAAGATATAAGACAAAAATAGACCCCAAAATTTCATTGTGAAGTTTCATTATTTCAGATGTTGTTTTACTGAATTAGATTGTTGCCTCTAATAACAGTTTGATAATTGAAAAACCTTTCAGTCATTCCATATCAAATCAGCCGATTTTAGGAACTTACCCTGGGTCACTCTCTCAGATTCCGCTGAAACAAATCGCAGATGCTCCTATTCCAAACATATCAAGAAATACAAAATATTAGGTCAATAGTTCTGATAGCTGTGAAATTTAAAATCTTTACCAAATTTTATGCATTTTGCTGAACAAGCAACATTTATAGATCCATGGCAAGTATTTCTTGTATACGCAGTTTTGATTTACAATGGTAATATTTTCTTCTTAAAAAACCATGTAAACATAATTTTTTCAAAATCATAAATTCCATTGATTAGTTCTCAAAGTTCATCAAAGGTGATTAAAGCCTAGTCTTGGTTGTCAAGAGTAATACAGGGTATTATAATATAGAGTATTAGTCATTCATTTCTTTGTTTTCCCCCAACACATGAAAATTTCTTTTCCTAAATTATATTGGGACTTTATGAAAAACCTGAAAAGATAAATTAGTTTCATTCATCTTGTTGTATGTACATATCAATTACATAATTCTTTTAAAATTAAAAATAAAATGAAATATTAGAAATAATTTTCAGTCATTGAATATCAGTTTGTTTAACATGAAATTGCTGATTTATTTAAACAAAAGAATTCAAAGAAATTCAAAGGGAAAAAACATTCATTTAATCAAAGTATTTCCCTCTCAAGGCTCTATACATCTGTTTCATCTTGGAAGAAAGGGTTTGATTTCTTTTTCATCCAAAGCACCAATAAATTGATTGAAGGCTTCTTCAGTTTGATTCTGACCAGAGATATTCTTACCCATTATACAGTGGTCTTGTTTCAAAAATGGAAATCCGTAGGACAGAGTTTGGATGAGTAGGCAGGGTGCTGCAATAAAATCTTGAAATCGTTCTTGCAACAAAGGATAAGCTTGATTATGCAATAAAATGACATCCATTCTATTCACCAACACTATTTGAAGCTGGTCTACGTATCGATGTAAATTAATTGTTTGGCCATTTTGAAGTGAGCTATGATGCATCAAATGATTTTTTCTGTTTTAGTATATCATTCATATCCAACCATTTTGGAGATCTCTAGTTATCATGTTGATACCAAATCAATTATATTATTCATCACTGGGGAAAAATAAACCATGATGCAAAATCCAGACAACTGATTTTTTGGTTCCTCTTTTGATTTGAATGGAAACCATTTATTGAACCTGATTTTGCCTCCAAATGATTCATCATTTTCACTTTCAATAATGAAGAATATTTTTCCTAATCATTGAAACATTCAATGTTCTTCAAATGGACTTTTTTTTTCAGTGTGATTCGTTATAGTCTGTCAGCATAAAGCTTCATTTAATAAATCCTATCATAAATGAATCTACCACAAAACAAAGGAAAATTTATGTAAAAAGCAACTCTGCATAAAAAGAAATAAATGATGCTTGATGTTAAATAGTCTAAATTGATATCAAAGAACCCATCTTGTTTTCATCATTAAAATAAGGGAAGATTTTTAATTTGAATTTCATGAAGGTTAGCTCTGTCATTTAAAATATTCTCTAGTGGTGGATGTTTGTTATGACATGTCAAATTTTGAACAAAACTAAATTCATTGAATAACTACGGAGGAATTAACTCACTAGTAATGGTTTTTGAGCATAACATGCTAAAGATTGCACAATGGCAAGTGGACTCTGTAATGTATCATCTTCCAATTACATTCCAATTGAAATGACTTGTACTTCTTTTCAGCAGTTTATGTCAACTCCCAACCTCACAAGCAACAGATACATTCTACCTTCCAGAAGTGAAATGTATGTCATTTTCTTTTGATACTAACAAGAAGTTTCAGTAGGAATGTATTAGGGTGTTGTTTGTTTGAATTCTGAATGTGATATCCAAAGCTGGCTAACATATCTGTGTGCACTGTTGGTTTCAAGGAGAAGATATGATGCTTTACCAAACACTCACCATAACCTTCCCAGGATGTTTCAGCTTCTCATTTCTATTTATTCAATAAAGTTTCCATCTTCATCCCAAGTAACAATATACAAAAAATATATCATTCCAATTCAATCGAACATGATTAATACAGACACGTAGAGGGAAAGCTGGGGCACAGTGGATCAGAAAAAATAGGTTATTGATAGAAGTTCATTTTAACAATATGTTTGGGTGAAATAAAGAAAGATCAACTCTATCGGCTGTGAGATAGGTTTTATGAAGATAAGAAAGTAATACCTCTCAAAGTTAGCAGCAGTTATGTCGTCAATACTTTGCTAGCAAAATTTTGAAAATTCATTTTAAGCCGATCTCACGTATTACTAATTGCTTCACATCATAATAAAAAAATTTAATTAATTTTATTGAAGATTCTAGAACACTTGTTTGTTTTATTATTTCTGTTTCACTGTGCCTGGGACCTAGTATACAATGAATCATTATCCAGGCAACAGTGAATCATCATAAGATAGAATGATTCTAAGAAGTACCAGAGTGAAACTAACGACACATTTTATTAGAGTGTTGTTGAATTGAAAAAATATATGTGATCATGAAAATGTCTCAAACATTCATTGGTGGAAGTTAGGCTCAATTTTAAAAAGAAAAAAACCTTACATTTGCTTTTCAGAGCAAACTCAGTGATTGCAGTTTGAACAAGAAATAATTCTGACACAATCTTAATTTAACCTCATATATCACGATTAGAAAATTCTGAATATTTTTGGCTCTATAATAAAAGCAAGAGTACCTTTGGATATTACTTTTGGCTTAAGATTAGGTCCCTTAACTTGCACACAGTACAGTAATGCTGAAACTGGTAAGTCTTCCACAGAATAAACTGACAGATGTGTTGACTTGAGAAAAGGAAGTATTTGTCGACCTGTTGTGTATTCGCATTTGTAAAACAATCATAATGACACACTGTGTATCATAATCCTCTGTGCCCCGGTTTCCCTTCATCTTAATTTTCCTTTTTTTATTCAATGCATACGGGACCAATTTATCAATTTTTTTTCTGGTCATTTTCTTTTAAATTGGTTTCAATCACTGCGTTGAAATTTACTGTAAATCCTTTAATGAAGAATTTGAGGTCATTTCCCACCACTGCTTTTAAATATTCACTGATTTGTCATAGCTAAAATCCGTCCTGGTTTCCTAAACTACAATTTCCACTTGCTAATTTATCTGAACCAAAATCTTATTGCTTGTTCCAAAATACAGAATCAATATCCCTTGCATTTGTTAGCGCCATCATAACCCAGCTTTCAAAGTAAAATGGCAATTAATGAATCATTTTTGAGGAAAAAGTAACAATCTCATACTTGAAACAAAATTTGCAATTTCATATTCACCCGATTATAATTAAAATAATAATTATCAGAAAAAGTTGTTGGCAGATTTATATCAATCTAAAATCTGTTCTAGAATAATGTAAATTAATTTTCTGAATGTTTCTCTTTTCTTGTGGAAAACCTCTCTATTGTTATATTTCTCTTCTATTTAGAATACTGATTAATTTAAAGCTATGAAAAAGCAATTTTTAAATGAAGTGTATGTTCCAGAAGTAATGGCAAAATAATTCTTATAGCGAAAAGCATTCACAGAATTTATCGGTACCTCTTATTCTAAGGGAGATAACTGTGGTATTCTCAAAACGTAATATGTTAGACTGGTGCCATTTATTTTAAATGTATATTGTTAAAATTAATCAATATTTTAACAAAAGTGAAAATTCAAATGAATGACGATTCTATATTGAATTAATTAATTTTTTGATTATAAATTAGATTGAAGATTATCTCTTCAGTTTTATATTTCCTTCGAAATAATCCACAAAATTATGTAACATTTCAGTTTTATGAAAAATGCGCACGTGAAAACAGCCCACCTAAAAATCCTCACAGAAATAAGTCTATGGTTGTAAATACAGACTGAAAAACGGCCGCATGAAAAATGATTTTTCTTGCATTCAGATAAGGCTCAACATTCAGATCCTTTTTATATAGGTGTGGGCAAATATGTTAAACATTTTTCTCTCTTTTAGAGTGGTAATGAAAATTCAAAACTATCTTTAGTAAAAATCATTTGATACACAATAATGGTGATTTGACCCTTCACTAAAGTTGACTTTATTCGATGAGATGTCCTGCCTGATATATTAATAATTTTTTTTCATTGCTCAGTAGAAGTTGTAGGTTTACTGTGAGTCCTTATGCCACCTATACTTTGCTAGCAAAGCTTTGAAAATCAACTCAAAGCTGATCTCATATACTTGCTTATTGCTTCACATATGTAATAGAAAAATTTAAATAATTTTATTAAAAATTCTGGAGCACTATATTGTTAAACTCAACATTTCTCCATAAATAAAACAGTTTTATCTAATGACAAAGTTTTATAATTATTCACATAGAGTAAAGGTTTGGCAAAGATTTATCTATGAAATTGTTTTTTTGAAAAAAACTCTTTAAAATAAGTATTTTTTGAGCATTTTTTGAGCATTTTTTCTATCTGCACCACCTTAAAGACTTATTAAAGAAAAACAACTACAAACTCTCTTTTAACTGATTTAATTTCCCCATGCAGGAGGTACCTATCAACTGACTATGCACACTAGGAAGCACCTATTAATGGTGCACCATCTGATAAAGAAAAGAAGATGAGCATTTAATTTCATTATTGTGTTAATTTCTTAATGAATATTTTGTTTAATCATACTTTTTAAGAGAAATTGTAAATGGAAAAATGATTTTAGCCTGGGCTTTTATAGTGTGAGTATTTTTTATGGAACTGTTCTTTGAATATAATTTATTCCCCTTCTGATTCAAAATGGTTACATATATTTTCTCAAATACCTGTAAAAAGAAAGGTTTTATGAAAAGAACTTTTGGTTTTTAAAATATCAATCATAATTTATGTTTGATCTAATCTAACTACAGCAAAAATATTTTCTGTGTGAGATTTTTTTCAAATGTGGACTTTTTTCCATGTAGGTTTTTTTCTGTGTGGGCTTTTTTCTGAGAAAGCTTTTTTCTTGCGGGCTTTTTTCTGTGCTTTTTTCCATGTGAGCTTTTTTCCATGTGAGCTTTTTTCCATGTGAGCTTTTTTCCATGTGAGCTTTTTTCTGCGTGAGCTTTTTTGCATGTGGGCTTTTTCCTGAGCACTTTTTGTTGTGAGAATTATTCGGATAGGCTTCTTTAATGTGTGTAATCTTCTGGCCACCAATATTACATGTACAATAAACCCTCGATTTAACGGATGCTGATATAATGGGTTCGGGATTTAGTTGACACTTCAACTGCATGTGTAAATGTGCATGGGCACAATACAGGGATGCCAAATTGGCTATTTTTCATCTAGATCTGTCCGATTTCTCCCCTATTTAGCTGATAAAAATCTGCAACTACAGATAGCCGAAAATCTGGCTCTTCAAAAAAGAATAATTAGCCAATGAAATTTCATTCTATAGCCAATTCAAAACATATATATTTAATATTTTTAGCCATAAAGTTAGCTAAAAATGGTGGGGAATTTAGCTGATTTTAGCCATTTTTTCAGAGGTCAGTCAGAGCGATTCAAACTACTATAAACTCTCTTATCAATGGATTACTAGGAGCTAGCGTCAGTTAATGCCAATTGTCTGTTATTACCAAATTATGAATTTAAAAAAAAAAACTGAAATAGCCCCAAAGTAAAATAGAACAAATGTATACATGACCCAGTACCTAGATATTAACAACATTTATAAAACAATTATAAGAGAATATATATCCAACCCCACCTGGATACATATTATACATGACTATCACAGCAGTCACTGAAATGAGAAAACTTTAATTTAGGCTTATTATTTCATCATAAATTTTCATTTAGTCACAAAGTAGAAAGATAGAAAGGTTGATTTACAATACAAACTAAAACTACAATTTTATTACCGGAGCACATTCGGGTCAAAATATCCAGAATTTTTCTGGAAAGTACCTTCATTGTCAAAGTTGCAAAAACGTAATTGTTACATTACATTTAATCATAATTTTAGTTCTTTAGCTTCTAAAAGAGGTATTACAAATCTGGTAAATTCAATAAAAGTGAACGTACAATTTTTATTAGTTATGGGTTCTAGAGTCTTGGTGTATAGTAATTGTATGTAATTTAAAAGGAAGGGTGATTTTGTGAACAGAAAGTTTCCAATTATGACTGAAAAAAAGTGAGATGACTGTCAACAAATCTTGAGTCTGGAAGTATGATTCATGAAACAACATGATCTTATCAACAGGCAACAGCCAGCATTTGGATTTACAAGAATGTGTAGTTATGTGGAACCAGGGGTGATCAATGAATAATTTACTTCTCTCACCTTTAGTTGGATCACTGAATATTCCAAAATTTCAAAAAACAAGTGTGAACCCTGCTGGACACAAATGGGACAATTTAGCATTAATTTACATTGTAAACTGACTAACACTAGATTTTAAAAAAAAAACTCCTTGAGGGTGAATTTTCAAAAAACAAGAAAAAATTTTTTTTTCTCAACGTGAGGAATGAATGTGAAAATTTTTAGCCCTCTAACTCTATTGGTAAGGCCTGTAAGTATGACTCAGAGAGAGATAGATAGTTAGCCAGAACCACTTGGAAACTGAAGAAACATATGTTGACTATGTTAACAGTTTTTAATAGTGATAATAGAGTGATAAAACCTTAATTATTTGTCTTCTTTTCTTTCCTTACCTTTTTATCCCCCAAACCAGGGTTGATTTGTTCATAAACTGTGATTTCATCAGTGGATTACCTCCGGATATTACTCAGTGTCATGTGATCCTTCATCTGTTTAGCGAGAACTCCACCGTAAGAATGGAAGGCATCCCAATGTCACCCGTCACCTGCACCTTGAAAAGCGATTCATATCAAGCCATCAGGAAAGGATCTGCCGATACCTCTTATGAAGGATTTGCATCCATTGGTAAAAAGGAACGAATTCCAAGGTTTCATTCCAATATTTTCATTCATCTCCTTCTCTTATCATGATTGAATTGAGGGGCATTTTTTACTCTTTTGATAACCAAATTTTAACAATATTTCCAATTGAAAAATTTACATTATTTAAAGGAATATTTGAGTTTTTTTCTGTTAGGTTTCATTGAAGATCTTTGTTATGTTTTATAGTGCTGTTAAAAATTTGAATAAAGAGGGGTATTGCACTGTCCCAATCGGCAATAGGCATGCACTCAAAAGAAGAAAAAATAACTTCATATATTATATTTTATAGGGATTTTTAAAAATTCACTCTGTTGGGCCTGCACACAAACAAAAAACTTCAAATATAACAACACGAGGCTGGGGGATGAATGGGTGTAGGAAAAATGGTAGCATACTGTATTTGCATAAATCTAGGCTACAGACATGGACACCATTGGAATGCCCAAGTGTAATTACAAAACCACTTCTATTTCAGCACCAAAATAATTTGTTCCACATTCTTCCTTATCTTTCCTTCAGTTATCTTCATTGTCCAAATCTTAGTCTTGTGGTTGAAGTACAAGTTCGAGGGAATGCTGCTACAACAACGGTGTCTGCGGGGAAATATTTCCAAACACAGGCATGGACCAAAATAAGTATCTTAGATGATCATCTTCAGCCTGTGATTGGCAAGTTCTTCGTTCCTTTGAAAATCCTTCCAATCATAGCAAAAATGTCCAGATCACAATTTGATACAGTTCCTCAGGTAATTTCAAGATGTTGCATTTTAAAACACTGAAAAATAGGGATCAGTTGAATTCATTTAATTTATATCTAATGGCTGTTTTGATCTCCAGCGGTACATACTGATCATCTGAAGGAAAAACTCGATGACTTTGAAATTGAAAATTCATATTTGATGCAATGATACTTGGAAATATTCAGAACATTAAATCACAATACTGTGCTCTGATCAAATAGTGATGATCACAATTGCTAATAGTTGAATTGTTATTTATTAAGCTTTACATAGTCAGGCACTCAGGCCACATTGGTTAACTTAGATGATCCAACAAGGATCAGTGATTTCAGAATGACTTGACCATTAGCCATTTTTAGATTCAAGTAATGGTTATATCTGAAAGTTGATACTTATATTTGATAATTTCTGTAGATTTTCCAAGTTTATTGCTGGGCATTGAGAAAAAGCCAATTATACAGGGTTAAAATCTGAACATTCTTCCTCTTTAGTAAGCTTAATTTTTGTCACTGGTCTCTAGGTTGAAATAGAATTTTTAATTAGACTGCTAACAGTGCTCCAGTTATAAATATGATAGTTCCTATAGGAAGAGTGTTTGATCTATGTAGTGAATGGATGGTTGTGGTTGCTGTGGACAAAGGACTTTGTCTCCACGTGCTTTGAGTTTACCCTCACTGCTATGATATCATGATAAATATCAATGAAGGATGGTAGTTGATAATCATCATGACAGAAGGGAGAATTTCCATACTAGGTATGAATACGGAAGCTGACATTAAATATTGTTCATGATTGGAATAAGGACAAATACAAATTTTTAGACAAACGAACAGGATATACATTCAATGATTTAACAAATGGGACATTTATAACAAAAAATATCAAGCTGGAAGGAAAATACATGTCAACATTAGTAAGATTGATTGTGATAGAAGAGGCCTGTTTAGATTAGATTACTACGTAGCCTCTTCATAGAGAAGGAGGGAGTTAGTTATTAGGTTATTCCTATACATCAAAATGTAAAATAGGAGAGAATGATTAGTTAGGGAAACATGTGACACAACTGGTCTTATGTCGTTTGGTTTATCTATGGTAGGTTTGACCAGGCTAGATTATCAAAAGGTCGTTGATTCAGTTTCAGGGGTTAGTAGCCAGAAGAGATGAAGTGATTAACTGATTAAATGGAATGTTAATACTAAGTTGCCAAAAAGGGTCGAAAATGAAATGAGTGAAATGATTGCAGTATTTGTGTTGAGTCACCATAAAGCTCTTACGGATTCTCACACAGAGGAAGATTAGTGACAAAATACGATATATTATAGTCATGGTCAAAGAATAGAACCTACCCTTGCCATGAGGTTAAAGAGAAGAAAAGGAAGAGAGAGAGGAGGGAAATAACTGACCAAGAAAGTTGGGGGAAATGAGAGTAGACAAAGGAAGTGACTTTTTGCATATGTGACTTGGTTTAAAGTTTCGTATCTTAGGCAAATACTTATTTACTTTTGTATTTAATTTCAACTAAAAATAAAGGACCCACCACACAATGCCTGAACCACTGAGTTCATTCACTAGAAAGAAAAAATGGGAATAGCTTATACTTCTAAATTCAACTTCATAGATTTTTTTTATATTCAGTCAAGGAAAATCTGGTGAACAAATTATCAGTAAGAGATAGTTAAAATGGTGTAAGTTCTAAAAGAATTGTATTTGTTTTAATCCATTTTATTCATCTAGTTATTGTGTGTGAGATTTTCTACCTTAACTGCACAGAGATTATAAAAAATTTTATTTGAAATTAATTTCAACTTCCTCAAGATAAACAATGAATATGCTAGTATACACATAATTGCATATACCAAGATACTGAAAGTTATAAAGAGTGTCTTTTTTATACATTTTCCATTTTGTCTTTTCTTTTTCCTCTTAGTTTTGGAAAGCTGAGTTTTATTATCAAGTCCACTACAAAAATATGATGTCAGCCCCACATGAATTAATTAATAAACATCTATATTCCCCAGCTTATCAAGTAAGTAATAGATATTACTGAAGTGTGACCTGCATATGTGTGTAAGGTGTATATAATGATGAATTCAACTTATTTCATTAGTGAAGAGTTAGTCAGAGAGGAACTTCACAATATAAAAAGATTCAACAAAATTTTAACAGAAGGAATAAATTAATATAGATCTACTCCAAAGCCTTGAATAGTTGACATTGCACTGTTTTTTTTTATATTGATAAAGTAATATATACTTAATAAGAGAAATTATTCAACCAGAGCTTTGATCTTGTACTTTTTAGAATTAAAACTGAATTTTCTTAAAATTTGTTATTAGAGTTGCCTTCCATCATTTGAATCTTGTTTTTAGTAAATATTTTATCACTTGATAACTATTGTTGTCAAAGAATGATGGTAATATTCAAGTGATTTTGCAATTGCATAGTATTTATAAAATATCAAGAACACAACATTTTCTTGTTTATGTTCAATATTTCCTAAACATTAGACTAAGCTAAAGATATAGTCTAGTAAATATACAAAAAAATTGGAAGACTCCTATAGAAATTGATGGACGAAATACTGATAGTCACATTTTTTTTGTGTGTATAAATATCGTTGACGGCATTTGCAAGATACTTGGCACATTTTTCCAACAGCTGTTTTTCATGTCCTTCCTCTTATTTACATTCAAATCGATAAAATAAAAGTTGTGGACTGCTTCTCACTACAATTGAAGAAATCCCGGTGTGTATGTGTTTGCACTGTTGTTACTCAACAACTGGCCATTATATGAAGTTGACATTCGCCAGATATATTAGTCAGTATACAAGGCAGTGCAGTATTGAGTTTGAAGTTGTTTAGATTGGCACTTCTCATGAAATCTAACAAAAATAAATAAAAAATTAAAGATTACAGGTATTTTTTCATAGTTTCTATGAATTGTCTCCCTTGGCTTTCACTCTTTAGTATACATTTATTACTGATTGCTACTGATGTCTTCAAAAATTCAATTCAATTTGGTTGGCTGCTTCATACCATAGAAGCTGGACCCTTCCAAGCATGTACCTTTGGAGTGGGCACTGAATTTCTAAGATCAGACAAAAATATGATATATACAAAATATTTGATAAAGACGCTTATCACAATATATTTAACAAATTTATTTCTCCAAATTCAAATTTCATGGCTTATAGCCCACTCTTCTACAGATTTTGATAGAAATTAATTTGGAACTTTCTGAGATACAGAACTGCCAGGACTAAATAAAACGCTCTGATCTGAAATTTTGATACTTTTCCTTCCAACTGTCAGTCTGTCCGCACTTAAAAAGTTCTCATTGAATTTCTATTTTATTTCGTGGAAGGAAGGTCCATAAGCTACAAAAGAAGGCAGGAAATTTAAGAGTAGATCCATGCACAATTATCTCCCCCATGACCTAACTATCTGTCTGTAACCCAAAAATATCTCCAAAAGTTCTCTGTCTGTCTACACAATATCTTCATAAGCTCTCAATGAAATTTCGTGGAAAAGTGGTCAATAGATTAGGAAAGGAGGAATCAAAATTTTGGTGGGCATCCATACACAGTTACATTCCCTACATTGTAGCTATCTGTCCATATCACACATCATCTTCAAAATTTCTAAGTCTGTGTTCACAATATTTCCAAAGGTTCCCCGATGAATTCTTATTAAATCTTTGGAAGGTTGGGAGATAAGCTACGAAAGAAGTCAAGAGATTTTGTAGCGGATTTATGCACAATTACCTCCCTAAGTCCTGGTTGATTGTCTGCATCACACAATAGCCCCAATGGTTTTCTGTTTATCTATATAATATCTAAAAAATTCTCAATGAATTTTGATGCAATTTTATGGGGGGGGGGGTAGGCAATAGGCTAGTGAAGAACTAATCAAATTTTGGAGTGGATTTGTCAATAATTACCTTTCCTTTATGTCCACATGGATGTTTCATTTTAAAACAAGGATTCATGACATTGATCATAGATGACTTGCTGTGAGGCGTATGGTTATTTTGTAAGCTTCACAGCATAAAACTTTGTTTCTGATGATAAACAATATTCCCATATTTGATTTAAAAAAATGTCTGAATAGGGCACCACAGCAAAAATCTACCATTATGAATAATGATGCTTAAATTATTTTGCAACTGATCTGGAATGTCAAACCAAAATTTTACTCACTGAAGATCCCTCTAACTTGTACAATTGATTTCACAGGAGCATTCCAGTTAAAAAGTGTCATAATAATCATGTAAAATAATTTTCCGTCTATCGTACAAAACTATGGCTTCGAAGTACTTTGGTTACTTCTACTCAGTGTTGCCAATTTAGATATTTCATACCTAAATTTATACCTAATGCCGATTTGGATATTTCAAAATTTTAGATAATTTTAGATAAAAGATCTATTTTTTATTCATTTTTATTAGATTTTTTGAGAACCGCTGTTCCAAACGGTTCCGAACTTGACTCTGCAATGCCTGGTGTACTGACTAATATCAATTTTGTACAACAGGTGGAGTAAATTGCAGTAAAAAGAAAACAATTGATGAAATAGATGGACTGATGGAAATGAATTAAATAGATATATACTTGGAAATCAGGCAGTGTTTAATATAAATTGTTTATAAAACAATAATTAATAAGTCCAAAAAGGAGTGGACTAATATTGGAAGGGGAAATTCAAGTTTAATTGATGCACAGACATTGCTGTTGTGTGTGTGTTCTAAATCTGTTCACACCCCCTCATGTCAATAACCCTCAATCCAAACAACTTTGAACTTGACACTGCAATGACCAGTGTACTGTCTAATATATCTGGCGAATATCAACTTCGTACAATGGCCAGTTGTTGAGTTATCTTTGTGCATATATGTGCACACACACACACACACACACACACACACACACACACACGGAAAGATTTCTCAAATTATAGTGAGATTAGTCACCTCAAAAATTCTCAAGGGGTTTATTACAACACTAGGCCAATACTGATGGATGCTCTCTGAATGTGCATTTCCTGAGCAATGCTAGAATTCCCTGCTAGTATGTTTTGAAATAAATAGACTGGCTTTTGATACAAATTAGGGAATAAAATATACAAATTACATATTAAAATTGAATAAAAAAATGAAACATACCAATTTCACGTGCGTCATTTTGGTATATGTAGATAGCATTACTCGGTAAACATTTAAAGTTTTGGTATATAAGGAAAAACTGAAGTGCAAATGTGGCATCGAGTAAAATTCAGTAAATTAACATGTAAAGATCTAGACAAAAGTGAGAAACTAGAGTTGGCAAATTATGCAAAGTAGGTTCAAAATTTGAATACCTGCCACCTGACTTATAGCTGGTGTCTAGTTTAGAAAAAAAGAACAAGACAGTATTGGTCAAATTTGGGTGTGAAAAAATAAACTAACTAGGTCAGTAGTCAGTCAAAACTTGGTCACACTATTTAGCATCATGTTAAGGCAAAAAATCCTAACTGTGAGCCAGAATTGAAATCGCACACAGAGTCAGAAAATATGAACCAAAAAGTAAGATGTGATTTCATAGTAAAAAATGAGAAATGAAACGAGAAATTTCTAAAAACAAGATTCTCGATTTTTTATCTCTCAATTCCTGACCCGAATCCATTTTTGACCTAGTTTATACCCAGTTTTTTAAAACTAGGTCAGTAATCACACAGGTGTGTAAAACCTAGGTACTATGGTAAAAAATAAATCAACTAGGTCAGTCAATAACTGAGTACCAACTATGGAAAAGTGTTATGCGCACAAAAAAATATACCGTAATTCCCCATATATAATCAATCACCTCCACACCAATAACCCACACCTCCTGATAAACTTCAATTTTGAATGAAAAATTGCATGATCCATGTATACTCCGCATCTATTTCTTCGATCTGATCAGCCTGTGAATTTTGACCTAACTTGTAAATATTATTCATCTACAAATGTATGCTAGTTATGAATGATTGAGTGTAGCAAAGCACTCTACCATGGAAAATGCATAAATATTCATTGTCAGTAGTGTAATCAACGATAAGCAAAAAATAGGGAAGGGAGAAGTCAACAAGTCAGTCCAGGGGTTTTGGAACTTTAAAAACTCAAGGACCCCTTCCTTAAAGGAAATATTCTGGCGGACCCCTATTTTCAGCATTTAGTTTTTGAACTATAATCAATGAGATAAAATAACCAACTATTTCAGCCATTAAAAATCATATCTATTCTATGGTATGAATTTGAGTACAATAATTACGTTTTTTGATAGCTGTGCGATCGATGATATTATTTCTCTATTATAGGATTCATCATGCACTTTATTTTCCTTTCTTTGAAGTTTTACCTCTATTTCTTCATCTTTCCTTCTTTAATTGTCCTTTGTTTACATTTTGTTTAGGCTCCAAATTATTATCCAAAGATTACACACAAACCTCCTCCACCTCCTCCTCCACCAACTAGAACACCACCAAATTTTGAAGACGAAGAATACAGGTAAAACGCTTCAACCGCATTCCTTGAAAAAGCTGGTCAACTCTTTTCAAACTACGCTGAGAGAATATCTCAAATCCTGATTTTGAAACTTTAAAATACCTGAAATTCATGAACAATAATCAGTTGCCTTACAGAATTTCTGTGATTGCTCTTTTATGGTGACAGCCATTGTCTAAATATTGAAAAGTTATCTTTCACTCATGTAATGTTAGATCTACTTTACCTGGGAATATCTACTTAACTCACTCCCCTCTCCTGTTCCTTTCAAATTGTATGAATATAACATCTGATATATTTGAAAAATTCAAAAGTTAACTTTATTCTTATATTTATATAAAAAGATTGAATGGCATTATAAAGGGTCATAACTTCTGGTCGAAATTACTTCCCTTTAAACTTTCGGCAATTTTTTTTTTTTTTCTATTCTATTTACAAAAGAGTTCCATTATTTTTTATTCTCTTCACAGAAGAGTTCCACAGTAACTTGGAGTGGTATCTAGTGGTTTATGAAATTAAGAGTTGAAGAAAATTAAAGAAGTAAAACATGTAATAAACAAGTATACGTATTAAAACCCAATTAAATCATTCAGTGTGCTGTTTGTACAATCCATGTACTAGTTTGTGTGGAATATCTTGTGGGTTCTCTTTGAGTTCTCTTTGTCTCTGTGAACATCTCAGCTTTCTTATTTTAGGCGCCTGTGGTATCTGGTTATTAACTGTGTCTACAATATTATATGGCTGATTCTTATGTTTGTGTCCTTGTTGCTTCTAGACACTCAAAGTTTGGCACAACATTTTTGGGGACCCAAATTTGATTCATCCAAAATATTTTTTTTGTCTTCGCCAGTTGTGAGTGTGAAGTAT
Source organism: Thysanoteuthis rhombus (assembly GCA_963457665.1). Lineage (NCBI taxonomy): Eukaryota > Metazoa > Mollusca > Cephalopoda > Oegopsida > Thysanoteuthidae > Thysanoteuthis > Thysanoteuthis major. The sequence continues at coordinate 37,707,922 of OY735204.1, forward strand.
CATGTGCTATATTGTTTATCTCTCAACAGTGTTTTGTGCCTTTCCATTTCACACTAAATGAATAAATAGATACGTAGTCAATTTGATCAGAACAAGGATGTCACAACCAAAATTTGGTAATCCTAGATAAGCGCCATAAATGAGGTTCCTGTGTTTACCTCCTATATCATAACAGCATAAATTATTTTGACCATGAAAAACTGTATATTTGAACATTCCAACACAAACACATTATAACCTTTCAAAAGTTTTTAACCAACTAATTTTGCATCAAACTTGGTAAAAATGGTGTTCAAGCTTTTGAAAACATCAATTTCATGTTTGGATTGGGAACTTGTTCAGAAAGAACTGTGTAACATTGGTTCCACAAATTTTGTTCCGGAGATATGAACCTAAATAATGACCTTTACGGATGTAGTGCTGGACTTCTTTCTTATTTTGAAAATAGAATGAGGGATAACCAAACTGATTTGGGATTTACAGAACAATATTCATTTAAAGTGGTGAACTACCGAACTTACTTCTCATTTACTGAATGAGGGGCAACATTGGGGTATAATGAACTTTCAACTAAGAAGAACACCCATTCAGCCCAATTAACTTGTTCTTATGAGGGTTGGCAGTATTTCATAAAGTAAAGCATTTAAAAATTACCATAGAAAATTGCGTGTTATGAATAAACTATTATATTGTTTATCAAGTATTCAGGTAACACTTCATTCTTAAATCATGACACAGTCCACTTCAAGTGCTTGTCCCCTGTGAGTTAAATTCACACATCATAAATGTTCTGTGTGAGCAGTAATGAGATATGTTGAGCCCTGGCAAGGATGGCTGACGTGGTGGCCAGCAGAAGGACACTACTTATGAAAGAAATGTACTTCGGTAAGATTTGAGAGTAAACAAGGAAGGTTTCCATGATGTTACTAGATTATGTAGAACAATAAGGCAAAAGAGAGTGAATACAAATGAAACATTGTCGTACAGCGTGGGAATTTATTTTCACGCTTGCCATAGCATTAGTTTGAGGCATTTTTCCTTCTCCCACCACTACCTGTCAAGGAGGATGTTTTTGTCTTCATACATGAGTGCAAAAAAGAAGTATCACATCTATTCTCTGTTCGGGAGGATAGAAGTTGGAAAGGTCTGACTAAATACTGATGCACTGCCGACTGCAACAAAGACCCTATTGACCTATACTCTGAAGAAATCACTGCTGATTCTTATGATCATATCTTGGGTCAAAAAATAAACTTTCATTAAATGTTATCCCATTTCTTCTTGTATTTTGTCCTGTTTTCAGATGAAGGAAAATCACAACAATTTTCACTAATTGAAGCGTAATAGAAAATATGACACAAAATCACATGTAAAAGCAACAAGATTAATGTTGTGTTAAATGGTAGAGACCATGGAATTACTAAACCCTAAAAACAAGAAAAAATGATGGAACTGGGATGCAATTAGTTTGGATTTGTTACAAGGCCACAAATATGGGGAACTTGTGTAGATTAAACTCACTGCTTAGTAGTAATGATCTGCAAAACCAGCTTGCAAACTGTTACACCACATTGTGGTGTTTTTCAGTTCTAAATCAAATGATAAATAATTTACGCTGCTAAAACATTTGACGTAAATTAGGAACCTATCCAGGAATTACTAAATTTTGATTGTGGCATCCTTGTTTTTATCAAATTTTATTTTGAATAGATTAAAAGTATGTATTTAGTTATTTTGTATAAAAAAAGACATAAAACTCTGTTGTGAGGTAAAAAATATAGCAAGTGACACTTTCTGACCCCCCCCCCACACACACAAAAAAAACCCTTTTTGAATCAATTTGGGTGCCTGTAAATGTTATTGTGCCAAAAGTTTGTTATGTTCCATATGTTCACTGCATTTATCAAACTTAGTTTACTGAATTCAAAGTCTGGAAAGATCCATGAGTTTGTTAAAACCCTAATTAATTTATTTGAGGTTTGTTGTAGTGATGGTTCTCTGTACTATAGAAAACCGCGACATTTTAAAAGTATTTTGTACCTTTCAGGAGATTTAGAAATTTTAGATTAATATGATTCTTTTAAGAGCCAGTTTTTATTCAAAAACCTGAAACATTCACCCAAACAAATTCTCTCTATACTTTTTGCATTAGATACTTCTTCCAAAACTACAAAGAGAATTGTTAGATTTTTTTAATCTTACATTCTTTTTATAAATTTATGTGAGCAAAAATATTTTATAAATACATGTTATAGGTTCTCTTAATCTTCAAGTTAGAAATGATTTTTTCAATGCAATGATTTTTATTATAGAAATAGCATGTTGATATTTAGTCTATGGCCCTTAGGTCCAAACATTAAAAATTAATTTTAACAAAGTGATGTTTTCATCAATGATAGTTTATGGTGTACAGAATCACATACTAAAGTTCCCTTCAAATCCTGGAGCAGCTTTCAGAGATATTCAAGAAACAAACTGAGAATTGATGACCTCAGTGCATACCATAGATTTAGAATTAATAATAATTCCAACAAGGTCATTTTTTGCAGGATAGCTGCAATATAAAAGCAAGAAAAGTCTTGTTCATAATCCTGACTCTCAGATTTTCCATTCAATTATCCCGCATGCCTATTGGCCAACTTTTCCCTTTGCCGACATCATTTTCCCGAAAAACAAAGGGAGACAACTTGAGTAATTGAGGAGGCATTATTTTAAAAAACACAGGCCAACTATTTTTTTTCTAAAATTTATGATGTTACAATTTATGAAAAAAAAGCAACTGTTATTTACAAGGAGCTTTAGTATATACAATATTTCATGTATGATCTACGGAGAAAAAAAAAAGGATTTTATGTTGGATCGTTTGTGTCTGTATGATTTATGGATAAAAAAAAGAATATATTATTGCTGTTGATTGAGTGTTTATAATAAAATGAATTTTATTTTCATTTCATTTCAGGTACTTCGATTAGCATAAATAGATAATTGAGGGTTTAGCTGTGAAAAATTGTTTCCCATTGCACGGTGTAGATTATTTTAACATATCGCAACATACAGCAATAAAAGCCCTCTTAACCTACACTCAGATAAAAAATCACTGCTGACTCTCACATCATATCTTTAACGGAAAAATGAATTTTCATCAAATGTCGTATTTAGTCATGTCTTCAAATGATGGAAAATCACAACATGACAAGTTTCACGAGATGAAATATTTTGGATTTTATTATTATTATATGAACCATTGTCAGTTATCATTGATTTTTGACAAGCTTTTTCTGATATGGCTCTGGAATAAATTTATGGCAAATAAATCTCACAGCAGTCATCAAATCTCAATTTATTTCTTGAATATCTCACAAAGCTGTCCAGGGATTTTAGAGGATTTTTAGTATGTCATTCTATACGCTATTAATCATTATTGATAAATAAATCACCTAATACAAATTCTAAAGTTAACTATAATATTCATGCTGAAGTTCTTGGACTAATCCTACCGATAGCCAGTGTCAATTTTGTTTATGAAATGAGTAAACAAAATTGACACCTCACTCTGTTTTTTTGCTTTTTGTAATTGTTTTTTCTATTCTTAATATGGCTGACTTTTATCTAGCATCTATGCAAACACAAATATTCAGAAAGAGAAATGTATACACTTCTTATTTTTATATATCATATCTCTGAATTTGTCATTGTGTTCATAATAACTATCATGTTTATAATTATCAACTTTTATTGTTTATATGTGTGTTATCTTTTTTATTTAATTGTACACAATTGTTGTCGTTTTGTATACATTTGTAAAATTTATGTTGATTTCATACTTACTGTATTGATTATTGAAGGCATTAAACTCACTTCAGCCTGATGTCATGTTTTCTGAATTTTTGTCCATTGAAATGTTCATTGGAACTACTGTTTAGAAAGATCAAAAGAATTCTGATTCATGAACCACAAAGAGATTGAAATTCTTTGTGTCTTCTTATATCTTGCATATTTAAAACCTATATAGAAACTGTTTAAAATTTCCTATATTTATCAGTGATATATGACTGCATGTGTATTATAAAATCATTTAATTATAAAAGAAATAAAAACTTGTATGGAAAATATGTGGGTTTTAATCATAAAAATAATATCACTAACTCAAAAACAATGGCATGTAACATAAAAAGTACATATTCTTCAATAAGATCGATCTGTTTGCATCTTAGTATAAACTAGAGACCATTCTGTATGATCACAAATGCATCTAAGTCTTTATTTCAGTTGCTTCTTATTACAACTTCTCAGACTGTCATTTTAAAGCCATCAGTATACTGAGTGGATCAGAAATAGATAAAAAGCAAATGACATTAAGATGAAAGAAATGCTAGTCAAAAATCAATAATAACTGACAATGCTTCATCTAATGATAATAGTCCTATTGACAGAACATATGATTAATGCATTAATTTTATGTAAACAGTAAACAGAACATTATCAGATTATCAATAATTATTTGATGTTGCTTGCACCTATTTTCATTATATATCGATGCCTATTTTGACTTTCATGAATTGCAGAAAATCAAGAGAGAGTCTGTATTTCTATGATGGGGTGCAAACCAATGTGAATCCAACAAGAACACAGGCTGATTACACTGGGCAAGAGTCTTGGCAAAGGTCTAGTTTTAAGATCTTGGTTCTAGAGGTGCAACGATTCACTAATGCATCAATGCACTATAATATTTTTCACTTTGGTGAGACATCAACACAACATTTCCTTAATGATAATAATGCTTTTTTCCACCTTATTCAATTTTTTTTTCAATGTTGTTCTAAATATTTTTTGGGTTTTTTTTGCTGGAAGGAAAAAGACCAAATTTTTGTCTAAAAAATAAAATGAATTTTCATAAATTGCAACACAATACTGATCATTTAAAATCATTATTTACTATTCTATGGTGAATAGCAAATATGTTGACATTTTGAAAATTTCAAGGTAGTCAGTAATAATCCTCTATCAATGTGGAAGGGATGGAGAGAGAAAGTGTAATGTGGTCAATTATGCATTTTATAGAATGAAGTCTGTTGCTTTTAGACATCCATACATTTGACTGTCCTTGGAATAATTATTAAAAAATACGGCAGGTTTTGAATTTTTTTCATATCAAATAAAAGCAACATTTTTTGATTACAATGCCAGTATCGTAAAGATCCCAATATTAAAAAAAGAAGGTTTTAAATGAATCAAATTTGCATAAAAAATCAAATTTACGAAAAATTGTTTTTCCTCTTTACCTTCAAAATACATTCTAAACATTTTGAACAAAAAAATAAATTTATAATGCATTAATTGTATGTGTATTGCAGCTCTTAGTTTTTCCAATCAGCAAACTAATTAGCCCTCATTTGGTTGATTTTAGGAAAGAAATTGAATTGTTTCAAATTTTTCAGGGAATTTTCAAAATATATATTTTTCTTAGGCAATTACAATTTAAACTTAAATCGAATATCAAATCAAATTAAAGCATGCGCAATAATTTTGGACTCCAAAATACGATTTGAACAATCTAGATTCAAGATGTTTTTGAATAAGTGGCTTAATTCCAGGATATCTGCTGATTTTATTTCCTTACATCATATTCTGATAACACATTTTTACATTGATTTTTTTTAAACATTTTTTTTTTAAGAATAGTTTTTTCTAACATGGTCTTATCTTGTATTGCAATACATATTGTATTGTGAGTCACGTATCGTGATAATATCATATTGTGAAAAAATGTATCGTTGCAGCCATGCTTGGTTCTGGCTTGTTTTTACAAAACCATACATGCTCAAAGGATAAGCTATAACAATCACTCAAAAGAATTCTATTGCTATTATGTTTTTTAATCTTTTAGGAAATGATATCTCCACAAATTTTGAATAAAAATTTAATGGCAAATTATTCATAATTTTAGGATTGATACTTGTCATGGTGTCCCTCTACTTGTGCTGTCCAGACATATTCGTCGATTGTGTCCAAGATTGTGTACAGGGATAAGAAAAACCCAACAAAACAAGATGTTTGCCAAAACAAATAGTGTGTGTGTATGTGTTTAACTCCCCGCCTTCTACTACCATTAACAGGCCTCTGACTGCTGATTTTGGCATCTGAGATATCATAGAAACTATTAGAAATCTAAAATGGTAATGGGCTGGACATGTTGCAAGGAGGTCAGACAATTGCTGAACATAACGATTCACAACATGGATCCCCAGAGGTCATTTGCAAAATTGTAGTCAACAGAAAGTAAGATGGAGTGACGAGCTTGACAAATTCAGAAAGAACTGGCTCAGTCATGCCCATGATAGAGGAATTTGGCGGATCTTGGGCGAAAGTCTATGCCCAATGACAGATGCTAAAAGGCTGATGATGATGATTCCTTTTGGTCAAACTTTTGGTGCTTCAGAGCAACGATAAACCAACCAGAGTGAAACACAAATCTCTGATCTTCAAGAGGTTTCCAAATGGGGCCGTTAGCTGTAGTCTATTTTTTGCCTCCAGGAAGAGTAGTGATCTTACCACGATGTCTCAACTATAAACCATAGAGAATTTATAGTAGTGCAGTGGTTATTCTTATTCATTCAAGATACTGATAGTAAATTCAGTGCTCGATTGATGTCTTATAAATGTTCTAAAGTTGATATACTTTGCAGAGGATCCAATGATGACTACATCTATTTACAATTAAAGTGTGTTGTTTTTTGGTAACGTCCAGAAAAACATTATAAGGGAAAAAATTCATAGGCGAAAAGTCATAATAGTCACCAATTTTTTTTTGCAGTATAATGAGTAGCATTTTAATTCATCAAATTAATACTAATAAGATAAGTAATATTCTTCATGAAATAAGTCAGGACAATATCAAATAAATAAATTTCATGTTCAAATTGATGAATATTTCTCTTCTTAAAGATAAAAGTTTTTTTGTACCTTGATAAATAGTAAACAAACAAGATTTTCTTTAAACAAAAAATGAGGAATATATTCTTGCTTTCAAAATAAGTTATCAAACCTCAAAAATCAGGCATCATAGAATATAGAATATATATTACAAAAAGTTTATGAAAAATTAAGATCGCTCTTTAATCTTCTTAAATAAAGCTATCATCAGATGGTAAATCTTTAGAAGCTTGTGTCAGGAATAGCATCTGGCAGTGAGATTGCACACTTCATTATTAGTTTTTATGCCTTCAAGAACTAACATCAGTAAGAAATATTCTTCTGTCAAAATAAACACCCCCAAAACTTTATGATGAATCATCTACTTCAGTAAGGTCTCTCTAAGTACAATTGTCATTTCCAGAATTTTAAAGAATCACATCAGAAAGAGCATCTGGCTGTAAAATTACATACTCCACAAAGTTGATACTGAATCACAGCATGTAAACCTTTGAAATATGAGAAAGAAGATTGACTGATTTGTACATTCAGATCAAATCTTCCTCACAGTGGAACACCAAACTGTTGACTACAGAAGAAGTCAAGTAAATTATTGCTTACAAAAGCAGAAAATGTTACCAACTAAGAAAAAAATGATTTGTTGAGATAAACTCTTAGATTCATGAACTGCTTGAAACTACAGTGAAACTCTCTGATGAATAGAATTTAAAAAATTGAACTCAGTTATAAATTAGAATAGAGAAAATTATGAAAAAAATACCATGAGTACAAGGAAGTAACTTCATTCAGAAGTTAATCCCTTGATTTAAGATTTAGATTCCTTCAAGAGTCTTCTCTCACCATTTTGTTCATATGTTCATGCTTTATACCTGTTCAGTATACAAAAAACTTTTGATGCAGTATTTGTCTAGGATAAGATACGTTAGCCATTGCCTTGTGTTTGCAATTCAAATTTGATGAATATTCCAACAATCAAAACAAGCTTTTTAGCATATTTCTATAGATATTATCACTTTGTTGTATAAATTAATTCGTACAACTACAGGCACGTAAACAACAGTAGTACCTCCAACACAGGCTTCATCAGATGATGACCCTGAGGTCAAGTATGGGATTTTTAGCCAAAGTATCATTACTGCTAATTGAGAGTGCCTCCAAGGTACCTCAAAATTCCATCAGGCTTTGTTGGTTTTCTGTCATAGTGTGAGAGTGCCGGATCCATACAAATGCAGCCTGATCTGCCCGATCTTGGAGTCACTTGATATATTCTCTTTTTTCTATTGACGACAATCCAAATCAAGTCAGGTATGCTGGGGCTGAGTTGGAAATAGATCCTCAGCATCTGACTTAGGTAGGAAATACATTGATCGTCTAGCCACGTTTTATACATTGCCCTTGTGGAATTTTCATATTTTTCCTGCTTATGTTGGTGTACCCTATTGATATTTTTCTCATAAAGAACTAATAATTCAATAAAACAAACTTTTTTGAATTAACTGACCAGATCACAAGATCAGGATACTGGGCGGTTAATATATCAACTGGAAAGGCGAGATGACATTCCAGATCTATTGTGAAGCTCCAGTCTGAGCAACCGTCATACAACAATGATTTGTTTTTGTTTTTTCTAAAAGTAGCTCCCGGAATGTCTCCTTTTTTTTTCTTTCTAAATTTCTAATTTGAGTTGCAGAGAAAAATTTAATGGCAGCTTTGTGACATTTACTCTGTTTAGATTATCTGTTTGATCTAATAGTATGTAAATTGTCTTTCTTTGATATTTTTCTCAATACACCCTGTTTTGCATATCTAGCAGTTGTGATGAAATGCTTACTCTCAATTTGGTGAATTTATTTTGTGACCATATCTCTTCTGTTTTCTTGTGGTCTCCTTTGATCATCAATACCATGGATAGTAACTCACATCAGCTCCGTCAGGTGCCAGAGCACCAAATACTTCTTTCATCTCAAAGGATGGTTCTGCATCCAACTAAAGCATTTTTAGCATCTCCTTTCCATCTGGTTATGACATAAGATTGGGAAGTTCTCACAAAGGAGTCTTAGGAGTCATGCAGCATTTTGTAGATTCATGCCTTACTGACCTTATATTTTGGGGATTAAATTGATTTTGATTTGATCTGTGAATATATACCATCACTCTTTCAAGTATGAAGATGGCAATGTTTTATTGACATAAGTCTGGGTCAGGCGGGAGGAGAGAAAAGACACCAGTCTCACAATAAGTTATGATTATATCAGTACCCAAAGACAATCACTGCATTATACTGCTCCCAATCATGATTTTTAGATAAGCTCACCGTTTTCCCATATACTAGGGCAAAGTGAGATTTCATTCACTTCGTTGTTTACCTCTGCCAACAAAATTAGGAGGGGGGTATAGTATTCATCCATGTCTTTCTGTCTATTGGTCTGTCTGTCTACACAATATCTCCAAAAGCTCTCAATGAATTGTAATTGAATTTTCAGAAGGAGTGAGCAATTGGCTAAAGAAGAAGAGATCACATTTTGAGGCAGATACTTGTACATTTAACTCCCTTGCATCGTAGTCGTATGTCCACACCACACAATATCTCCAAAAGTTCTCAATTATTTCCTATGACTTTTTGGTGGGCTAAGAAAGAATTGGTTGAATTTTGGGGTGGATCTGGGAGTATTTTTACAGTTATCTTCCTTGTATCATAATTATATCCGAACTGATTTTCATTCAGTTTTTATTCACTATGGCATTGACAGAAGTGTGATGCTTTACAGAGGAATTTTTCAATAAAAAGATAACTTTAGAGAAGGTATAGTATTTCAAGTTTTCATGGAGGTCAAAAGACCAAGAGAGTCACTAGGTACTTCACGACGATCAAATTAACCGGAGAAGGAATGTTGTTGAAAAACGAAACAAATTTATGACTGGTGAGGTTTAAAGGAAATGAACCAGCAATTTATCAAGAAGCTTTTGTTCTTTACACATGTAAGTGGACATTAAAAGTAGTCTGTTGTAGAGGCTTTATACGACAAAGACCTTGGTAGTATACCAAATGGCATGAGTAGCAGCCATTCAGGGGTGTAGATTTTAATTCACCTGTTGGAGAGACATAATCAATTTTAGACTTTACTGTTCCATATGAGTGTATAATAAGAATAGAGAGAGATAGATATACAGAGATAGTGATCAGTGCCGCTCCAGTCAGGCTCAAAGTGACAACCATCCTAATTCACCAATAAACAGAATAAGAACTGGACAATATAAAATTATGGATCAATTGAATATTCAATTCTATTTGTATTTTCAAGTTCCTTCAGATATAACAGGTTGATAATGTTGTGGAAATTTAGTGAGCTTAGCTTAGTTTGGCATAAGGTCAAATAGGGGAAATGAAGGGGCGAGAGGATTGTGTTGAGCCTATCTTGAAAGTGGGGAGGGCCTATCAACTTTAAAAATCAACATTTGAAATCCTGACTTCTTACCTGAGCTTGAACTCTGATTATCGGTACTGGCAGGAAATATGCAATAATCCCAATCACGAGGCAGATGTACATCATCATCATCATCATCACCACCACCACCATCATCATCATCATCATCACCCTCATCATCATCGTCATCATCATCTCATAAAGCCTTGATTCAGAAAGACTTCACTTGTTATAGGAAAACATTTTTTTTTTGTAGTTTAAATGGAAAAGCAAAAATAATATTGACTCATTTGTTGCCGATTTGTCTAGGGTCGACTTTACTGTCGTTGTTCATTGGGTAAAAGGAACAAAGCCGATGAGTGGGAAGTTGACCTTAACTGCGTTTTATCCAGAAGAACGAAAGGTAAGATGGATCTTCATTCAATTCATGGTTTGCGTATTTCATGATTGAAAATAAAAAACTAAGATATTCACAGATAATTAAACAGAAATTATGCCTAACGTATTTTATCTGGCATCGAGAATTTGGAGTTCAAACAGTTGTTTGGGCTTTTGCATAAGTGGCAGCTGTTTAGTTCAATGGTAAGAGCAATGCTACCTCAAAGCAGCTACCCTATCAGTCGTAGGTTCTATTCATACAGCAGCCCTATTTTCTTTAATTGTTTATTCTATTTACATTGCCTAAGTCAAATGATACATTCACCATGTAATATTGGGAGATCATTTCACAAAAGAGTTCCAATATAATATCTCAATTTATAATCATAGATAAGTATATATATATATATATATATATATATGTATATATATATATATATATATATATATATATATACATATATATGTATTTCAAAGGCGTTTGGTATCTTGGGTGTGCTCAGTATTATGGATGCACAAAAACATAAAAATATTTTAGTATCTGTAAAAAGCAATGTACATTTGGAGCCTCTTTTGACACAACGTAGGGAAAGTGGTCCCCATGGATGTCTGTAAAGGGATGCATTTGCACACAACGGGAAAAGTAATACATTTTGTTTTAAAATCAAGTTTACTCCACAAATTTAATTAGTTTAATTAGTTTGGAATAGTCTTGAATAAAAATTGACAGTTTTAAACCAATTTTTGTATTTTTCAAACCGGTGGGCTATCTATGTGTAGAAGAAGTAACAATTTTGGGATTCCTTGATCCCTATTTGACCAAAAGCGATTCGTTCCATTTCTTTCCGTTTAATTTTTACGTTTTGGCTTGATGGTAGTGTTTGTTGACATTATAGCTATGCTTATTTTGTACGCATTGCATGAACGTTTATGGACAAAGTGACGGCTACTTCTTTCACTATTTTTACACTGCTTCTCCCTGTACAAACAAAAGAATTAAAATTCTAAAATTACTTTCCAATTTCAAAACTTGTTTTGTATTATCTTATTTCTTTTTATCTGTTTGTCTTTTCTGACATCAAATGAACAAGAGAGTGAAACTTTACAATTTACAATTACCTTCCCTACATTGTATCAAAAAGTCTTTTACTGTCTGTCGCTTTTTACAGACACTAAAATAAAGGTTTTTGTGCATTCTAGCACAAAACACATTCAAGATACAAAGATCCATATGCCACTGACACACTTATTTATATATATATATAGATGTATTGTTGAATTTCTTCAAGTAAAAATAAAAGATTGATAGGTGTTAAGTATATAATAGGTAATGAATAATTGATCACTATATCTATTTAACATTAAAGTGAGATTCATATTGTCTCTAAACCTGTAGATTGTTAGTCTCTGCTCTGGAATATCACAATATCACTTGATCTTTTGGTGTGTGTATTTGAACAAATTTAGGAATCTCGATGAGAACAAAGGTCAAATTTAGAAAATAGAGTTGTTTCTCTTACAATCTTATCTACCTTACTCATACACACTTCATATTTGCCTGAGTCTGAATTATCCGTTCAACATCTCTGTCTCTATCAAAATGAACCCTCTCATTTCGTTTTATTTTCAAGTATTCAACAAATCCATCAGCAAAATGTTTCCATACAAAATCAGCTGAAAAACACACATCTCAACAATTACATATGTGATATGCAGAAAGAATTTACAAACAAAATACAGTATGTGAATTAGTTTTAATCAAGATCTTTTTTCAATGTTAATTATATGATTTATTCCTCTTTATGACTTTCCAAAGGGCATCAGTCCATGCAGATTATCTCAGTGAAGTAATGTTCAAAATTTGTGAATTTTGTAGATAATCATCTTTATTTATCAGTTGGCTAAGAGATTTGCACAAATTCTAGAAATTTGCCTTATTTTCTTCTTGAGATACCTAGATGGCTCTCAGTGAATGAAGAGGTTCTAAATAAAAGTTATCAAAAAGACCTCTTAAAGTAGAGTTCTAAAAGCTTATATTTCTAATTTTGCAGCTGGTAGAATGTTCATCAGGTCCAGTGACTCTAGAAACTGATTATATGGAGACAAGCTTTCGTTATGGTTACCACATGTTGGGAGATTTACATGCCTCCTTCAAAGACGTTGATGTACATAAAGATGTAATAATCATAGCAAAGTTTTATCAACTCCAGAAGAAACATGAAAATTTCGAAGTTGAAAATATGTTGAAAAACTTTTCACTGGAAGAGAGTCTTGTCGCTTGGACTGCTTTACCATTACTGAAGAATTCAAGACAAGGTAAGCTTTACTAATACTAAAGAATTTAAGACAAAGTAAAATCTACTTCTACAGAAGAATTTCAGGGAAGGTAAGCTTTACCACTATTAAAGAAATCAAGACAAGGTGAGCTTTACTATTACTTGAGAATTCAATAATAGGTAAGCTTTACAACTAGAGTCAGGGTAAGCAATACCATTATGAAGGAATTCCAGACAAGGCAAGTTTTACCATTACTGAAGAATTCCAGAGAATGATATTTTACCATTCTGAACAATTCAAGACTATGTAAGTGTTACTCTATAAAAATTAAAGACAAAGTGAGCTTTACGATTACTGATGAATTCCAGACAAGGAAATCTTTACGATGTAAGAATTCAAGACAAGGTAAGCTTTACCATTACTGGAGAATTTCAAAGAAGTTATGCTTTACTATTACTGAAGAATTCAATACAAGGTAAGCTGAAACTAAAATGTTTTCTTTTACCTGTTATTTTTTGATGAGGAATGAATGAAACTTTTCTGTCTTTCAGTGACAATGTTAAAAAGAATCTCTCGCTAATCCTTTTTCCATGTTATATTAGAGATAAAACAAGATGCACAGATTACTGGGTCAAACCTTGCCAAATGCTAAAAAAAGAATTATTTAAAAAGATTAATTTACTTTTATCTTGAGTCTTTGCCTTTGCAAAAGATGTAAAGAAACATTTGATTCATATTTATAGCTATTTTGTTAACAATCTTTGAAAACTTTTTATGTCTATATTCTTGAGATGAGAAACCATTAGGACAATAAGTGCAATTTTGATTCATCCTTTAAAAAAAAAAGAAATCAAATGAAGAATCACTCTTGGTTGGCAAGCTTTAGGGAGAGCCAGCTTGACTTTCAAGAACAAGAAAATCCCATGAGTCCTAGATAAATGCATCCTCCTGATAGTCATCTATGGAGTAGAGACATAGAACTTAACCAATAGATTGACCCTCAAACTGAGAACCATGTAATGTGGACTAGAGAAACATGCTCAACCTCACATGGAGAGATCATGACAGAATACTAAAGAATAGACAAGAGTCTGAGATATCATAGAAACCATTTGAAAACTCAAATGGTAATGGGCTGGACATGTCACAAGAATGTCCGACAATTACTGAACATCACGACTCACAACATGGATCCTGGCTGGTGATTGCAGAAAAACCTTAGTTGAAAAGGATTTTTTATAGCTTGGTAAAATCTAAAATCTGCTCACCAGAGCATTCCCATTTTCATGGCTTGCTATCGGTTTTAAAATATCTTTTATTTAATTATGATTGGTTGAATAATGTCTTTAGTCATCTATGTCACTATGTTGTTGGCATGCATTCGGACTTGGTGCTAATTTACTTTTTGTCTAAACTGATCTGGCCGTTTGGAGCTGGAACTGACATTGAGGAAGAAATCTTCTTGAATTCAGATGAAAGTAAAATAGGAATAGAATGAAGAACCCTATATTGCCGAAAGACTAGAATGATATCATCTCAATCAACAAATATTCATTGGATGAATCCAACTTTGTCTCAAGGCTTTATTTGAACTTGGTAGCGATAATATACATGTTAACAACTGTTCTACAGTAGGTACACGGCATTTCAATTAAAATAACAATCATTTATTACTTGTCAGTATCTTGTTTTTCCGATGTTTTTTTATCTACACTTTGATAATTAAAGTAGAGGAATTTCATTTTTAAAATTCTGATTTGGTGAAAGTAGAATTTATGTTATGCGCTGTCTTCAGAAACTTTTTGTTCATTGTAGATTTTGTCACTGGATATAGATTCCATACTGTTCTCAACACTGGACCGCACACTTTGGATTTATATTTTCCACCCGTTCCTCATTTATCAAATATTCTTGACAATGACTCTGGCCAGCAGTGGACAAAGTATGGTAATGCTATTCTTCACATGGACATATTTGCAGGAACTGAGGATCCATCGCCAGAATCACAAAACTATGATATGGAAACAGAAAGTAACCCGGAATTAGTGGGAAATGATTTAAAAGTTTGTTCACTCCTTTTATTTTCATTCTCAAGACTTGTCTCATTATCAGCTTACTCTTTGCAAATATAGGAATGGAATGTTGGAAAAAATGTAATAACTTCTAGAAAACTCTCGCTATGACGAACCCCCAATATAACAAATTTCAGCATTAACAAACATCTGGACCATAATGAAATTTCTTCTTATTTAAATGAACGTGGTCCAGCCTCTTGTGACCCTTAAATCAAGATCAAAGTGTAGTATCATTTTGCAGAACTTGCTTTGCAATACCATGGCCAATGATGGCTTACTGAGGCTCGGTATTGCTGAACACAAAAGGACTAGGTTTTGTCCAGTGGCCTAAAAAAATTACTCGGCCCAGTCTTGGGGGAGCAGTACACCCCGGGGCAGCATCTTCCCATCGCACTAAATGGGATTTGTTGTCGTTTTAACCCAAGAGCAATCATCAGATTTAGTGTTAATTGCTTGACATTCTGGTTGTACATACATCAAATTGGTATGATGTCAAGTTGTTCCACCTGTTGGATCATTATCCGTGGATCATATGGAAGTGTTCTTGGCAGAGATGTTTAGAGCCTTGTGGTAGCATACACCCAATGCGAACATGTTTTTTGTGAAGTTTCCCTTTCTGCACATAGAGATATTGTCACCTTCCCTGATTTGTATTCCCTCATATACCTCTTTCTCTTTCAATGTCTATGCCACACTTCACCATTAGGTCCTGAAGCCTGATCTACTGTATCGTAAATGTTGTGAAACTTATCCAAACCCTTTCATTTCAGAACATAACATGGCTGAATAATCTATATGTTTTTCATCACAATGTTGTTTGTAAAGAATTTAATTTCCTCCTTCCCCAGTGAACAATTCAATCACATCTACAAGTTTTCTCCTCTTTGCAACAATTAGTGGCTCTGACATGGTGCTATACAGACAGAAGGTATAAAGAAGGAATGGCAAAAAGAACCCACACAAATTAAAACCAGCTTTGATTGCGAGGTTTAAAAGCCATTATAGATTGTTGTGCGACTGCAGATACAATTTATTTGATACTTGGCCTAAAATCTTAAAGCCTAATGAAGTTCTTAGCAACTTAAGGATTTTTAGGTTGATTACAGCCAACAAAACAGCAAGATAACTAAAAGGTTACCTTTACTTTTGTCCTAAACTTCATGCATGACATCAGTAATGTTCTTTTACACTGTTTGATGTTTTTATGTTGTTTCAACTCCATTCATATAATCACATAATCAATGAACACTACGAGATTGCTGCAAAAACATGTTCTTCCGAAGCTAATGCTGCTGGCTGAAGAGTCTGACTTGGATATATGTGTACACATGTACTAAGGGCAATATTCACATGCATGCAGACCCCATGAATCCTTCGAGTCTAAGACACTAGAACATCCTTATATGGCTCTCCAATTAGTCACAGGTCACAACTGAAGATAGGATAGGGTTAAATTTATTATGTTTTATTGTAGTAGTTGTTAATTTCTACCATGACTAAAGCAAATAACACATTTCTATGCTTTGTAATCTTGGTAAAATGTAAGATATTGAGAGAAAATTATGGTAATCAATGGTCTGATGGTTATATAATATGGTAGTTAAACATGACATACAAAGGCCACAAAAAGTTACACAAAAGCTCATAAAAGTAAACTCCTGTATCAATCAGTTATTAACATAATAATGAAGTGAGAAACCATTAATTTTCACATAGTTATGCTTTTTGGAGTCACTGTATGTTGTGTTCAACTATAATATTTTACACCTTCAGGCCAAGTCATTATGAAAAGGCAACCCTGTGGGCTATGCCCAAATTTTTGAGAGATGATTTTGATCAGCATGTTCTAGGAACCTACAAAATGCTTTCAAACCTAGTTCCTTCAATCCTTGATATTTGATTCTTATGGTTATTTCATCATGTTCTAATATAGAACAATTTGCCAGCATTATATTGTTAATATTAACTCTAGTAAGACCTTCAAACTTACTACAGAACATATAATAGAACTGTTTTTATGATTTTGAATTTAATAGGGACTTCTTACACAATTCCCGATTTAAAAATTAGAATTATTACTTTGATCCAATTCATTGGCATGGTCATATCAAATGAAACTTGTTTGTTTTAATAAAAAAATCAACTTGAATTCTAAAACTTTCAGACAGGAACATTTTTCCAAATAAAAAGGTATCAATTATTCCGCTTAGGTTATTTCTACTATGCGAGATACAGTATGAAACTTATAAATATTCAACAAAAAAAAAGAATGAGGATGATAGCACATTCAGCGCAAAAGGGTGTTAATTTTCACTTCTTTACCTGTTAAGCATCCTCCTTCCCTCCCAAAATGTTGGTGCTTAAGGTGTTATAATCATATTGGGTCGGCCAAAAGTTTTCTGTTTATGTTGCTAGATGGCATTAGGAGTGTTTAGTTTTAATTAGCTTCATCAAAAAAATTGCTTTTGATTATATTATGATAGCTGTCATTATAGGTCTCTTTAAGCTGTGCATGTGAGTGTATGCACAAAGGAAATTAATGTGCACATAAAAGGTTAGTTTCGATTTAACTAATTCCTGCGACTTTGATAGTAATAGTTAGTGAATTGATGAATGTTATTGTTATTAATTTATTCTGACATTGCATCTCGTAAAAATAAGAAATGCACATTGATGTTTCATTTAATGAAACAACAAACTGAAAAAAGCAGTTCAAAGCATACAATAGAATTCTAATTAATTATGTTACTTCATAGAATGCAATTATTCTTTATTAGTTTGAAGCATGCTGATTCAGTTTTATTATCCATGAGAAAAAGGCTGTGCCAATATCATCTTGTAACAATTTCAAGTTTACATTTGAACAAAGCTCTCAGCATGCACATAATTTTGTCACGGAAAAAAATTTGCACAGTATAAAATTTTGCACACGGTAACTACTAAACATAGGCTGTCATGTAAGGATGCATTTTTTGAAACAAATTTTCCAAAATTGGCACATTTTTGCTTACTGATACTTAACATTGAAGATGGAAGAAAATGGGCAACATTTTTGGCATATTAAGGTATTTAAGAAAGATAAGAATGTAATTCAAAGACAGAAAAATTGGGCAGTTTATGGAGATCTCTGGCTGAATGATGGAGATTTCTTGCTAAATGATGTTTTGTAGATGAGTTGACCAGTTGAGGTTAATGACGATAAAATCAAGATAGTACAATAGAATAATCAACATTGTATGATGCAGGAGGTGGTCAACTTCCTCAAAATATTGAAATGATGTATTGAAAATCAATTGCACCAGCTTGGTCAAATTAGTCACTTTGATGTGAGGCTTCCACATAAGTGATAAAAACCCTGCTGGACTATAACTGAATATTTTATTTTTTAAACAAATTGTTGTGGTTAATGAAAGGTGGATACTTTACAATAACGTGGACTGCATGAAATCAGAGGGTAATCAAAATGAACTGCCACTAACCATACCAAAAGCCAGTCCTTATCTAAAGGTGATACTATGTATTTGCTGAGATTGAGAGAGAGTCCTTCATCATGAGCCACTTCTGAAAGACCAAATGATTGAATCAAACAAGTAGTTCCCAGTCAGACCAATAGGAGACAAAAATTGATGAATGGTGTCTGGAATTAGTTAAAAGAAAGGATGTTGTATTCCATCAGTATAACACTAGAATGCATGTTTCTTTGGTGACCAGGTAGAAATCGTTACAACTTGGCTAGAGAGTCTTCACTCATTGGGCCATATTCATCTTTGGATTTCCATTTATTGAGTTCTTTAGAGAATTCTCTTAATGAAAAAGTTTCACTTCCCTGGAAGACTACAAAAGTCAGGTGGTACAATTGATAACAAATTCTGGAAGGACAAATAATTAAAATCAAATTATGAATCAAATTTTCAATTTTCTATAAAAATCTAAAAATCAAGAGTTATTTTTCTAACCACTCACAGTTCTGGAGACTTGGTAGAGAGTATATGAGCACTTTTCAAAGAAAATTAGTCATGTATGAGAAATATTTGAAAATTCTTATTGTTATTTTTGTAATCCCCAGTCTTGTTACATATTCATTGAGCAATTATCTCCACCCTCGGAGGCTTTCATGGCTGACAGTGGATTTGATGTTTATATAGATGGTTGCAGGTTTCTTCCAGATTCTGTATCATATACCAGGGTAAGTTTTTCTTTTGAAATTTTCCCATTATCTAATTTTGTAATTTTTCTAATATTGAACCATCACAAATAGTGTTCTTTCTGGAAGAAATTCTTTTCATCTGCAAAATCTAAAATACATTGGATAAATCTGTAGTTTTGAAATGAGGATTCATTAACTTCTTGAAAATTCTTTGGTTTGTTTCATCTATAATACTTTTTAATCCAACACATTGATTGCAATCTCCAGTCCGGTGCAACTATACAGTTATAAACTAATGCTTCTGCAAATAGTTTTAAAATTATTTTTTATCAATTTGAGGGGAAAAGGGTTTGAGGTATTGCTTCTCTAGCTAACTGGCTTAGCATCAACTAAGGACATATGTTCCTTTTACGCTTCAATCCTTCCTGTAATTGGTCTTATAACATATATAAGTTGGAAAATCCAAATACCTTCTTTAAATCCATTTCTTATCATTCAATATCAAAAAGGTTGGCTTAGTGTTAATTTCCTCACAATTAACACAGTCAAAAAATGGATACAAGTGTAACAAGCTATAAACGAACAACCAATAAGTGAAGAGATAATTTCATATAGGGTCTTTTTGCTTGTTCCCATATAGTCAGGATGACTCCGGAATTCAATTCAAATTTGCAATCTGTCAGAAAAAGATATAAGCTTTTGTAATTACTCTACAGTGAGATAATTGAATGTATCCAATTGACAGATAACAGCAGGTTTCATTTCATAAGTCTGTTCTCAGGTTGCAGGACGAATCATTGACCGAAACTACAAGAAATATGCTGGGGATATATCAGCAGTGGCAAAATTTAATTCTGATATTTTTAATCCAGTTTATGATCACAAAGAAGAATTTAGAGAGCCTGATCCTCCAGCCTCTGCCACTCTTCTTTTAAAGGTTAGACTTCTTCTTCTTCTTCTTCTTCTTCTTCTTCTTCTTCTCCTAAACGTGGTTTTAGAAAATAATGCCCTCTTTATGAACATACTCTTTTTATTAACTAAGATTCTTGGATTGATTTTTATCAAAAATTTCATTCAATATATATTGGGTATTAGCTTGTTTTGTTAAAGGATGGCCTGAATTTAAAAAAAAAATGTTGGTCAAGCAATCCAAGTAAGGCTATGCCACTGGCTTGTCAAGAAGCAATAGAATCTTTTATAATGCCCTGAAGTAGTTCATCATCCCAATTTTTTTGCCATTCTAAAAAATTACAGTCATCCGAGTGTTTTTAGTAGAATGGTACATCACAGGCAAAATACTGAAAACATAGCAAAAAATAAGCCGATAGAGCTTGAACCAATTCCATACGAGTTCGTCGTTTAAAAAGTCAGAAAGAATAAACTTTATAGCATTTTCTGCTTATCAGATTCAAACCTGTTTGCACAACAGTCATGTGAGACAGATATTAAAAGAAACAATTTTTCAGAATTGTAAAACCAATAATTGTCTGACAAGGCCAAGCAAAATAAGCCCATTTTGTCAACATTGTAAATGGGATAAAGAGAAAATTTTTGAAATAGTTTGAATAATGTCAATGACTCTTAATGTTCAATGCTTTCAACATCTGCACTCTCCATGGAGATTCTTGAACTTCATTTGCTATCCTATGTTCAACTGTGGCAACCATTGAAATCCATTGTGACTTGGTTTTTTTAGTAAATTGCTCAGCCTCACTTAAGATCACTGATGCATACATCTCATCTTACTATGATAGAGAACCATTTCTTTAAAACCTCCACTGCATCAGAATATTGAAATTCTAGATTCTTTCTTCTTGTGTAGCTTATGACAATTGCAGTTCATTTATAAAATATACAATTTCATTTTCCAACAGTCGTAGAATTTCAGACAGTTGGCACTGAAAACTGTCTGGCAGTTGGCGTTTTGAATGGAGTCTTCTTAATATAAGGGAAATCTTTCCTTTTTGCCACTATCCTGCTTGTAGGCCATCCAAACAACACTCAACATTCACTTGATACAAACACTACCACTACAATGCTTACTTCATTGTATTGCAGCCCTTCTTATTCAGACTGATGGCTATTGCTCTAAATTAGATCAACCCACTTATTGGTCCAAATAATGACTCACTGGTCATAATATGATAAATTGAGTCAATTTGTGATGATTATGTGCGATTGAATTGGTTCTTGTACATTTATTGTGCCCTAGCCATAAAGTTCATTCAAAAAAAATCTGGCTAGATCTTAATGTGAATTATGAGAAATTATTCATTTCATAATTTTAGCTGTAGCTCTATATTCCAAGTTGATAACCCAGCATGTATTTTCTCTTTAGGTATACTCCAAGAATCCAGAGCGAAAAGGTTTAATAGTGGTGGGCTTTGCAGCAATCAACATTTTTGTTGAGCTAGGCACAAGCCGACAACCAGTGGTGACTCATTCTGGAGTACAGGTGAGTCCTCAATGTCCATGTTTTCATGAGTGAGTTCTTGTGTGTGAAATGTTCTGCGTCATCCATGTTGATGAGCTCAAGATGCTCGTTATCCCTCTATCTCTTGTTCTTTTCCAGGTATCCTTGAATGAAGGTGCTTTTCAGCTCCGCCTTTACTGTCAAGAGCCGGATTATGTCTCTCCAATGACTGCCTCGTATTTCACTGAACATGAAATCTGTCCGATTCCATGTGCTTCGATACTTGTCCGTATTCGTAAGGCACCAAAAGATGACATGGGAGTAGTTCTGAGTGTAAGGGTTCATTTTTTTGATTGTCTTCCTTATCACCGTAGAAAATATCAATATTGAAAACATATTTTAATTCATAGGTTGAAAAGATACATAACAGAAATAGAAAACAAAGCATTATTCAAGACTTTAGGGAATATTCAATTTTCTAATCTAATTTTTCTAAGTTCTAATAGCTATGATGGTGAAAGAAATAATTGATTCTTTTAAGAATGAGAGTTTAAAACAATTGAAGTGCCTCATTTTCATTTAACTACAATTACGAAACTAAATACATCCATAGGTGAAAATATGAAAATAATAGAGTAGTCCTGAATCTCCTGATGTCACTTCCTTTTAGATCATGGCTATAAAAAGAACAACTGTTTCTCAAGTGTTCATTCTTTCAGCTTCCCTTACCTTTGCACTTCAGTATACATATCTCTTTTTTCTCATTGTATTTTCTATTAGCTTTTTCATGGCTTGCTTAATTTTGTCTGAATTAATTGGATCCCTGGTCTCTTTGAACAGTATATTCTATTGTTTTTGACTTACTCACTTCTGGATACATGTATATTCTATTAGTTTTTCTTGGCTCGCTTCTGGACACATGCATTGTATTGAGGGCTATGCATTCCTTTTCTTTTCTCTGACTCATATTGTGCTCAACTATGCTATTTTTCTTCTTTGCATTGAGACTTCTTAATTTCTCACTTTTACACTCTTCACCACACAGCAGATTTATTTTGTTGTGTGGATATTATCCCTTGAGAGCCGAAATTGTGGTTCTGAAGAACAAGCTTTCACCAGATATATTTAGCCTAGAGAACTCTGTTCATCTCATCCATGTCTTTACTGAATTTTCCTTCTCGATAACATCTTGGTATGCTGAAAACCAAAACTATCGGAATACATGATTCAGTAACCCTGTTTCTCTCTGCAGCAAAAACATAACAATGGCTCCACACAATGCTGTGTCACATTCCTTTTTTTTGTTCATTCTGATTAGAGATTAATAAATAATTCTTTGTAGTATATTTCCTGATAAATAAGTACTTCTTGTTATCCTCTTTATAAATAATTACTTTGTAATCATGCCCATTGATAATGATTGTTCTAAATGAATAATGTTATTTTTTGCTTCAGTCTAAATGTATGCACCATTGTTATTGTCCTCTGTATCATATCAAACATTTAATATTTGTCTAGAAATACATGCATTTGTCCTTATTTCTCTACTTGTGAACTTTCTGCTTTTATTCTATTTTGTATGGTTGCTTTTTCGTCTGAAATTACACACATGCTGAAAATGATACGGCCGAATATGATTTTTATGCAAGTGTTGCAATCCAATTCAAGATGGCAGCCATCAGAGCTTATTTAAAAAAACAAAAAAACAATACAGTGAATTTGCCTTATTCAACTCCCTTTGGAATGTAACAGAACTTGGCAGCAATATTACCATGTAGACGCAGTCCAATTCCTTGTATCTTTCACATAGTGTCTTCCTCCTGCAATGGACTTTTTTTAATTTAATACTCTGTTTAGTACATTTTACCAGCATGATATCTGGTAATTTCAACACAAGTAAGCATCTCAAAACTTAAACAATTTGATGTGTTTTTCAATGTCAATGATAATAAAAGATAATAAATTCCATGGGTGTTGACAACCAAGGTTATCCATAATCTCATGCCTGTGCTCTTCTCTCCCTTATCCCTTCCAATCTTTGTTGCCAGCCCATGATTTTATCTATATATTATATAAGCATGGATTAGTTTCATGAGAAAATTCTTGCCTACTAAACTAACATTCTCTTCTCCCTCTTCCTACCGGCTCAGTAAACTACCTTTCTAATTAAATTACATAACTTGCTTTTCTCTATTCCTACCCCTTCAGTAAACAACTTAAAACTAGGGAGGGAAGAAAAGGAAGTTAAGTGAATAAAAAATATTTTTTAAAAATAAGTAGCATTTTAATTTTTCTGTATGTGTAATATTTTAATTTATGTAATATTTGAGATAAAATGATAAATATCTTAATTTATATGAGTAATTTATAGTGTAAAAATAACATTTTCAATAAAACAAGCAATATTTTTATTGAAAAAAAAAATAGTGAAAAAAAAAAGTAATACATTTTCATTAGAAATAACTGGGTTTGCTGAACAGAATTTTAGCCCAGATTTTTTATACAGTAATTCCATGAGTTAACAACAGACACCACTGTTTGCTTTATTCAGATTTTTGTGTAAAAAGAATCCCCTCTTGCAATTGGTCAGCTATAATGCATCAACCAATCACAGTGTAACGTTTGGAGATCACAACAATAATTCTATAGCAACTTCACCAAAATTTTTACCCATAATTCAACTAATGAGCCTAAACTTGTGCCAAACTTTGTCCTCTTTTCTGTATGTTATACAAAGAATGTCACGTTTATTGATCCAAGTACAACCCGAAAGGCTCAAGAACTAAGTTTTTTTTATAGAACTTTTCATACATATATATATATATATATATATATATATATATATATATACACACTGCATATATTGAGTGTAATTCGAAATAGATTCCTTTACTTTTCAATTGGATACTAGATAATTCCTGTTAAAAATTTAGGATACATTTGAATTTCATTCAGAAATGAAACTACGGAACTCGCTTCAGTGAAAGAGTAAATTATTTCAAATGGTGAGTAGGAGAGTTTTTTCTGCAAGATTATTACATTTACATGGCAAACTCCATGGTTACAGACAGAGAAACAGGAAAAAAATCACAGTTCATTATGTAAGTAGATTTTGGTCATGAAATAGAGGAGAGAATTTAGAATAGTTTTAGATAAGCAATCAAGCAAATGCCTTTAGTATAGGCTTCTATTTTCATATCAAACTAAACACAGATAAGGTGTCCTGTTAATGGAAATCATAGCGTACTAGTTAGGATGCTATCCTAACCCAAGCAATGTCAGATAACCTTGTTAGTCTGGTATAACTACAAATGAGTAAATAATGCTTATTTCAGCGTAACCAAATCCCAAAAGAAGAATGGGAGAAACGTGGTGTTTGGGAGGAAGCACACCACTACAGTCATGGTATGTACATTTCTACATCTTGCATTCCTACAGCCAGTGAAATGAAGATTTTCCCTGACTTATTGGTGCGGCCGATTCAAATTGTGAGTGACGTTGTCAAGGTGTCACCTAATACGAGTCTGAATGAAAAACTGAAAGAATCTACAGCCAACATGGTAAAATACGTCAGGGTAAAGTTTATTTCTTGTATTGTTACAATTATGAAGTCAAATAAATGCGTTTTCTTGTTTATGTTTTTTTCATTCCCTGAAAACTTATTTTATAAGATATTTGGCTTTCTTTTTATGAAATAAATAATGATTGCTATTTTCACACTTTATTATAAATGAAATATCCTATTTTTATAAATATTTTTTCACATCTTAATTTTCATAAAATGATTCCCTCACAATATATATATATTTTTTTTTTTAAACATTAGAATCAGCTAATCAAAGGTCTTGATGAAATTCCAGTGAATCTGGATCTGAACAAAATTTCAAGGTACCAGCCTGAATGGGGTATCAAGGTGGGTGTGGATGCAGCTTCAAACTTACCTTGGTCAGGCTTTACTCTCGCCCACATCTGCTTAAACCCACCAGCAGTTTTTTATAAGGTAAATAACGAATGCTTGATTATTTGTTGAGAGTAGTATTTCTGTTTTTTTATTCAAACCTGAAAGACCATAGATTGTTTTACACGTGCGATTCCAAAACCTTACCAAGTTCACCATATCTATTGGATCAAGTAAATTCAATGGAATGTCCCTAATCCTTCATCAACGATTTGTCTTTTTGCTTTCTTTTAGTTTTACTAATGCCTATTTGATTCTTGGATTTATTGCATCGATTTTAATAGATTTTTTTTCACTTTTGAGCTGCTGCGTAAAATCATTGACAGCAAAAATAAATGTTTTCTCTCATTATTTGCACTAAAGACTGGTCAACAGGTTTATTAACAGAAGAAAAAAAGGAAAAACTGAAAAAAAAGAAAAAAAAGCTGTAATTAATGTATACAAAATACTATATAAATACAATATAGTGTAATACGTGCTGTAGGGATCACCCAAACTCAGTGAACAAAAACTGAGCAAAAATGGGCTCCGAAGATTTCCCTTCAAAAGAAAATATTCAAAATTTAAAAAAAAAATAAGTCCATGAAATAATAACCAATCATAAGCTAGCCCAACAGCAAGCAAATCGGGGCTCACAGGAGCCTGCCCCGAAAAATATACAAGGAAGCCAATGTAACTTTCAGACATACGCACTTGGGTTTTCAGTTCAATCCAGTTCAGACTAGTTTCCTGTGTTGACTTTACATCAAGCATTGTTGTGTCAGTACAGCTCAAATATTACGTAATCAGCAGCAATTCTGCTGGGGATATATTTTCACTTCACATATACTCACGTACACATATGTACAGTGAGTACTTTCCTTTCCTCAATTTCACTCCTAACTGATTTTTTCATACCCTAATGAAGTGGTTACTAGAATACATACATGCATTCTTATAACTTTAAAAGTTATACTTACTATTACATACATTTACTTTTTTGAACAATAACGATTCATACACCTCAAATTCACCATGGACTCTTTTTGAACACAAACATAGTTGCATTCCCAAACAAAAGACAAACCATCTTTTATTGTTGTATTTGTCGGATAAAAGAATATAATTATCATATTCACCTCTTTGCCAAATGAATCAATTGAACACGCTTTATGAATCAAATTTTGTACGTTATGTACGTAACCCACATATATTAAAGCAATATATACAATGCATACACATAGCAATATAGCAAATACAAACACAAACACAAAGCAATATAACACAGAAGCTGGACTATACGAGTTTACATGGGTATTATTTAGAGGACTACCACTCACTGCAACTCATCTGAACCTCATACCAGTCCATATCAAGCTTCGGTAGATGGCTTTATAGCAAACAATGTGCTAGTATTATGACTATGGGTTGTAAATATCAAATATTCCATGAAAGGTTTTCCATAATAATTGCAATATCACAAAAATAATAGAACATATGTAAATATTCCATATTTAGTACATAATTGAGTGGTTACCATGGCAACGGATACTTCCAAGATGATTGTTATCATCTTGAGGGTACTACTGCATTCACAACCCTGAATGACCTGTAATCAGATTCATAAGACTTCAAGCATTTTTCACTTATATTTAGGATTTTGCTGCAGTTGCCATAGCAACGACTCTTTTGTACCTGTACTTATTATTGATGGTACCAATGTATTCACAGATCATAGTTACCTATGTTTAGACACCAAAATCATTTTTTTTTTCTTTATTTTAGAATTTACAGGTGATTTCAATTTTTTGGGTGGTGGCGTGGGTGGGGGGTCATGGTAATGACCATAAAAAGGTCAGTATCCCTAAGCCAGTGTATATATAGGAGCTTAAATTGTTTGATATACCTTAATGTATTATCACAGAATAAGAAACCGTCGTTCAGACATGTTGGTCACATAGCATAGAGTTTTAACCCCACTATTATAATCTCATTCTTGGGTACGCACAGTGCTGTACAATCTATTTCCAGTAACCTATGGGGTGAGAGTCAAGGGTTTTACAAAAAAAGGGAGTGGGAACCAGCAAGCATCATCAGAGTTCGGTATAGTGGGCAACAGGATTCTTTAACTTGAGTCTGAATAACTGATGGACATCATGTCTCACAACATAGATCCCCAGAGATCACATAAGAAACTGAGGCCGACAGAATACAAGATGGAGAGATTAACTAGACAAATTCAGGAAATACTGGCTCCACGATGCCCATGATAGAGAATTGTGGCAAATCCTGAGGAAGGTCTATGTCCAACGACGGACGTTAAAAGACTGATGATGATGAATTAGTGACTTCAATAACAGTACACTTATCGACAATAAAATAATACAGAGTTCAAATAAGACTTTTGCAAAAGAAATAATAGATATCACATACCATCAATATAAGTGATTTTTTCTTTATAGATTTGATAGATTTTAAGTCATAAAAAAGTTGTGGAGTGATTTGAATAGAATGCTATTTTCAGCAATGAAATATACAAGAAATACAGACACAAAACAATCGTCTGTCTTTTATTTTAAACAATGTATGTTTAAATGAAAGATTGCTACTTTGTTATATGTATATGTGTATATACATATTAGTAAATAGGTGTGAGTATATATATATATATATATATACATATATAAATAGTATATGCATGTGAGTGAATATATGTGTGTGTGTGTGTACATATATATATATATATATATACATATATAAATAGTATATGCATGTGAGTGAATATATGTGTGTGTGTGTGTGTATATATATATATATATATATATATATATAAATAGTATATGCATGTGAGTGAATATATGTGTATATATATATATATATATATATATACATATATATATATATATATAAAGTATGTGTGAGTGAATATATATATATACATGTATAAATATATATATATATATATATATGTACATAAAATGTGTGTGTGTGTGTGTGTGTGTGTGTATATATAAGCAAGTTTCATTAATCATGAATAAAGAAGCTAAATCTATAAAAACTATCAGTGTTTTTACACTGGGTTACAAGGATGAAGGAATCGTCCAAAGTTCGTACCAGAGTCCTCCGAGTGATTTCAACCGTCATCAGTCATTTTCAGGAATGATTTTATAGTCCAATGTTCATAGTAATAGTGCTATAGATAAAAAAGATTTTGAATGATACTGTCATTTAATGAAACTTCTTTGTAAGAAAAATTGTACCATTCAGTACCAATTTTATATATATATATTTATATGATAATTAATAATTGAGTCATCCACAGACAGCTGTTCCGTTGTTTTATAACTCTTCAGTGTGGCTGTAGACTATCCATTATCCCATCCAGTACCATGAGGTAGGATCGAAACCTTTGCTTTAGACCCAGAGGCTGGGATTTTTCTCTGCCCCACGCAGATCTGGACGGTCAATAAGACTGAATTTAAGCAATATATTTACTTACGCACAATTCCTTATCCATCAGAGTGCTCCATTCCAAAGTTGGGGGAGAGCATTTTTTATAGCTTACAATGAATGAGTTGCCCTACTTAAAGAGTGCTCAACCCCGAAGAAAGGAGCATTAATTATGATTATAATTAATGATTGTGTCATCCATAGACAGCTGTTTTGTTGTATTATAACTCTTTAGTGTGGCTATAGACCATCCATTATCCCATTCATTACCATGAAGTAGGATCAAAACCTTCGCTTCAGACTCAGAGGCTAGCATTTTAACTCTGCTCTATGCAGAACTGTTTCTGCCCTCTTCGGGCCTCATCAGGCGAACCCGATTCACCTGATGAGGCCCGAAGAGGGCAGAAACATGAGCTAGTTTGTGTAGCGAATCCACAATCTACTATTTATTTATAATTATATATATATATATATATATATATATATATATATATATAGATAAATAGATAGATAGATGAATAAATAGATAGAGAGATAGATAGAGAGAGAAATGAATGATAATATTGGAAGATTTGTTTTAAAATTATTGAAATTATATTCCCCATGTTTCATCCATTTTCAGGACTTCATCAACAGGAAAGGAAAACGAAAATAAGGGGATAACTGTTTATAAGTGGAATTGTGGGTAGAATAGGGAA
The DNA here is from genome assembly GCA_963457665.1 of Thysanoteuthis rhombus. NCBI lineage: Eukaryota > Metazoa > Mollusca > Cephalopoda > Oegopsida > Thysanoteuthidae > Thysanoteuthis > Thysanoteuthis major. The sequence goes on from OY735204.1 coordinate 37,737,655, forward strand.
ATTCTTATCTATGTGTGTGAATTAATATCTTTCGAAATCTGCTTGTATAGACTCATTTTAAGAGGATATATTTTGCAGCTGGATTCTTTTTCTTGCTGCATTGTTTATTTGCATATGTATAGCAGGACTATAATTATTTCAGAGACATTCAGTCATAGTATACGTAGGGGTTTAGTTGAGGGAGAGGCTCGGTTTTTTCAAATTGCCCCCGGGCCCCCCAAAACTTTATGAATAGTAATTGCTTTTCTTATATTATACAATAAAAAAAAATCTCACTAAATGTTGGAAGCGGGCCCCCTCAAGGAATCAAATCCCTTGTCCAGGTCCTCAAATCTCAAGGACTGACTATTTGATAAGCTCATGAACCCCAGGTCTTTGAAACATCTTCCCAGAGACCCCCAGGATGGGGGAGCCGAGCCCTCAAATCTCCAGCTATGCCTGAGTATAAACAAGTTATTTTGAAGTCTGAATTTTCAATTTCACTACTTGGTTGCATTTTACTTCTAGAAGACAAAAAAAGAAAAAAAAAAATTAAGAAATAAATAAATAAATGAATGAATAAAAATAACAATTTTCTCTCTACTTAACAGAAGCAATTGAAATAGTAATAATTTGTGGAAATACAATATGAATATTCAGCAGAAGTCTTACCCAGACCTTTATTTTCTGCAGAGGTATTTAGAAAATTCAGGCCAATGGGTCGGACTTCATTTTTTACATTTCTTATAATTGAAAACCCAGATAATCATTCTATTTACTTCATTCGAAAGAACAAATAGCATGGCCATTTTTCACCTTTTTTTTTTAAGAACATATTTAAATGTCAAGTGTAAAATTACTTGACGAGTTAACCGACCCTTCTGCTGGTTAGATTTATTTCACTTCTTCTAAATCGCAATAGAATGTGCAATTAGAAAAAGAAAAGAAAAAAAATTACTGACATTAGAAAATAAAGAGGTCTGGAAATCAAATTAGTTCTTAGAATTTTCAAAAGAAACAACTAACATGGGCATATTGAAGAAATGGCCAAGAAGATTGATGATATATATATATATATATATATATGTATATATCACCCAACGAGGTTATTCACTAGATGACACAAAAAAACAAATAAAAAAAGCGACTGGAATACCCAGAGATGAAACCCTTTTACTGTCCCATAATAACAAACCCAACCGCATACCCCTTATAACAACCTTCAACAACACACTCCCACCCTTAGCACACATCATCAATAATAGATGGAACATTCTCACGATCAAAACAGATCTAAAAGAAACATTCACAGACCCATGTGTTATCTCCTACCGCAGACCCAAAAACATCAGAGACATGATTAGTAGCAATGATATCGCTAACAATAAAGTCGTACACAAAAATACACCTAGAACAATTAAATTCTGCACACCTTGCAACATAAGAAACAGTCTATGTTGCAACCACCTCAAGTACACCAACACATTCACAAGCACCACCACAAAAGAGAGTTACCACATATATCACAATAGCAACTGCCGCAGTAAGAACATTATATACCTTCTAGAGTGCAATAGGTGTAAGTTACAGTACATAGGCAAGTCCGAGTGGCAATTTAATATTAGACTCAACAATTATAGACATAGGATTAAGTCAAAAAATAATCGTAGCCCACTTCCTGTAGAACTACACTTTCGCACACCTGACCACAATTTTGCCACTGACGCTAGCTTCACTATCATAGAAAAAATAGAAAAAACTACTCCAATTGACGTAACTAAAGTTCTAGAAAAACACGAAGACATGTGGATCAACAAACTTAAAACCCTATATCCTAATGGATTAAATACTAAACTGAACAACCCTCACCACACAGAACACTAATACACACAACTCCTACCATTAATATCCTCACACCCACATCTTAGACACATTCAATAATGGAAGCTTCAAAGTCACCTAGACCCATAGGAAAAACTTCACCTTAGCCTGTTATAACCCCTGTCCAAATCATAGCCAAAACATTTTCAGTAACTTTTAAGGTTGATACCTATGTAGCTCCTTGACCCCACCACCCCTCCTTCCACACTATCCCAAACATACCAAAAAATCCACCTCCACAACACTACCCCCTACCTTGACACACTCTGCCCTCCCAAAGACCAACTGCTGCTGCTTTACCAAAATCCCAATACCTGCTGGTCATTCTTACATTCAGCAGGAGGCCTCTAGTAGCCCTGACAACAAAACTTACCCACAATGCATAGCCCTTGGCAGTGGACACTGGTTCCACATGGTACATTTTAATTCACACTCACACAACGCACACCACTGATGATGGGAGAAATCCCGAAACATGTATGGACTATTGACATATAAGGATTAATAAACCTTAAAACCAAAAACTTCACTCCCGAGTCTGTCTCACTCTCTAAAGTACACATTATATATATATATATATGCAAAAAGACTTGCAGTTCAAAGATTGTGCATCATTTGTGGCCCAGAAGCTTTGGATCTCAAGTCGGGCCTTAGTACCAGACTAATTTATACACAATGTGATTCTCAAACAGATATACCCTGAAAAATTACTGGATCCACCCTGAAATGTGAAGACAGCTTTGTTAATCCATAGCCCACCCTGCAGCGGAAAATGGCCCAAAATGTGAATACTTCTTTAGAGCATTGCCCAATCTTCCTCAAAATGTCTCAGATTCTTTGAGACCCTAGAGATATGTTGTACACATAGGGCCACAATGCAGGGGGGCTGTGGAAAAATTTTGGATGCACCTCTAAATTTTATCACTCTTTCCTTAGTCCATTGCTCATCCTTACACAAAATTTTTACTGAAATTCATTTGGAACTTGGGGAGATATCACCCTGCATACGTATACCTAGGATGTAGGGGAGGTAATCGGAAAAGTCTTTGGATCCATCCCAAGATGCAAGCATTCCTCCTTTTGTCTTTTCACAAAATTTCATAAGTGCAACTACGATATGAAAAGTCCTGATACACTTAAGGAAATAAATTCTCTCCAACTCAAACGTCATCTAATATTTGAATTTATTCATTTTCTCTTTATATAGCAGAATATTAATATATACTTAGAAAAAAAATGTTCAAGATGCCGTCCATTGTTTAATATAAGTTTCATCTCTTTGCTAATTAGAGTTCTACTTTGCCATCGATCTTACCAAATATCAGCAAAATAATTTATCATTTAAGAAACAAGCAACTTCCCCTCAATCATTTTTTGGTAATAATTGTGTAACTGCCACCACCCTTTATCACTTTGTTAAATAATATTCCATATTCATTTAAAGTAATCTTTTTTAAAAATCATAACTTAATCTGAAGCAGGAAGTTGCAAAACAGTTTAAGAAAAAAAAAAAATTATTCAGCAGGGAAGCTACAGTTTTTAGCTTTTGACTTTTAAATCTAATACTGAGGAGTTACACACGCAGCAAGCAGGTGCCTTAAACTACACCCCCCCCAAAAAAAACACGCTCGATAATGTGACACAGCAAACAATCATAGAATGGGTAGTTCTCCCACATGCAGGATATTCTCAGATTATCACTGGTTCTGGTCTGTTCCATACTCTTCCTCAGGCCAGTGTTTCAACCCGGTTCAATATATCAAAATATTCTTTGAAGTCATCAAATCTGAAATTGTTTTTTTATGATGGAATATTCTAGTTCCTTAAAGGTAATTCATATATAAAGGTCACAGAAAGCCTGGGAAAATACTTTGATGACAGAATAATGATGCTATGAATTTATAGCAATAAAACAGCTTGAAATTGCTGTAACTTCTGCATTATATAAGGGCCGTTGTACCTGACAAGATAGTGTTTATGAAATGGTGTACATTGTAAGAAATGTTCAATGTTCTAATTTTCTTAATGTTTTTCATAGAATTACTAACAAACATGTATTACCTTATACTATGTTGATAAAAAGAATTTTTATTACAAGTTCACAAATTAGCCAACACAAAATGTATGTATGTGTGCAAATATATATGCACACACTAACTAGCCTTATTCCAGAAGTGGAATTGGAAGTTTAAATGCAAGATTTTCAACTCAAGGTTTTGTTTGTTATTTTATAGAAAACCCTTCCTTATGGTGTAGACAAACTGAAATTTGTGGGCAATATTGACTTGGAACTGAGCACTACTAAATCACCAGTGTGGAAAGATGGCTTCAAGGTAAAAATTTTATAATCTCAATTTTGATCATCAGGCTTTGTTAGTAAGTACAGAAGATTAAAGTTGCACAAGAGAAGTAATTATAGATTACGGAAAAGTTTGAACAATTCATCAACAAAAAGAGAAAAGAACCTTCACTCATATATTAATGAAGATATAAAATTAATTCAACAAAAGAGGAAAGGTAATTTAAGAGCAAATTAATTCTGAGTAAGGGAAATGGATATAATCAGATTAGAAGGATTTTTAAACCTTTTCTCAAGTATATTGCACTTATATAATGAACAGAAACTTTCTGCTTCTGTCAGTAACAATGAACTCTTCCAGTTGAAAGTAACAATTTTGTTCATAAAAATAACTTACCCACAATATATATTTCCAATGAAATGAGTTCAGTATCAATCATCTCAGAAATTCAAATATGTCTGATTTTTTTTAACGGAGATCAACTCGTTCTACATGGGTTCAGAAGGGCTTAACTAGGCTTAACTGAGGAGAGGATTATTTGAATTTTTAAAAAAATTCAGAATCCATAACTATTGTGTGTAGTGGGGGGGGGGGGAATTTGTAATGCAATGTATAATTAAAAAGAGGAAGAAGAAACTTTCATGTTTATAAGTGTTGAAATAGTATACTTCAATTTTGTAAAATCTTTTACGTAGTAAATTTGTCTGTTAAAAAAAAAAAAAAAAACAAAAGAGAAAATAAATAGCATATACACACTCACTCACTGGTGTTTCTTAAACTATTTCAGTGACATTAATCCTCAAGTCTTTATTAGAAAATCTCATTCACCATGACTAAATTTCCTTGTTTTTCCTTTGTGTATAATTTACATTTGGAATTATGAGCAAAAAACAAATACTTAAATAATGAATTGATTTATTTTATCCATGAAGAATATAAAAAAGGTGAAGAAATTAAGAGTGCAAAATATTACAATTTTTCTAGATTATAAAAATCTAACTAAGTCTTAGAACTTGGCATCTACAATCTAATTCTTACTATACTTGTTCACAACAAATTACTTTCTAACAAGAGGGTGTGGGGAAGAATATATATATATGTGTGTGTATATAAAAATATGAGTAAATTGTTTGAAAAACTGATCTAGTCTTATTTCTACGTCTTTATAAAACAGCATAATGGAAATATGGAGTAAAATTGTTTATGGAAATATTTTGTATTACGAAAATAGAGGGTTTAGACATTTTTAGAGAATTAACTTTGACTAAGTAAACTATGAGTTTCTCAAGTTGAAACAAATACATTTCTTATCCATTTATTTTTAAGCCTTGACTGTTTTCACAATACCAGTACATTTACAAATAGTAAGAATACCTAAACTTTTCTGCTTTACTAAACAATTATATTTTTCAAAAGGTCTATTTCCACAATCTAAATTTCAGAGTTTTCCATCACGGAGTTTCAATCAATATTTGACAGTCATCATTCACTTGAGAGAGGTCCGTGCAAAGCTGACAGCTGCAGGAACCTACAAGTTTTCACTTCTGGAAGAAGTAAGAATATTTTAAGAAATACAGTCTATTGGAGAGAAAAAAAAAATACCCAGAAGTTTGTACTGCAAGGGGGGAGGGATTCTCACCTCAACCACTAACCCCACAACAATCAATGTAACTAATTTTAAATAATTTGCAAGTGGGATTTATTTCTGCAAAATGAGGGATGCCAGTCTGAAAACCAGTCATTTTTTTTAACAAACGTGAAATTTGCAAGCAAAATAGCCCAATGGACAGAGGAATTACAAAACAATGGTGACAATTGGCCGATATATTAAAAACTAAGGAGATTCACATTTTTTTATAGCCAAAATTCTATGGATACCAATTGTATTTGACACATTTAGTCCACAGGATATATCTTGTATGAAGAAACTTGTCAGTGCTATTGTAATAAAAGGTTAAAAAGTAGATTCATCTAATATTCGATAAATGAATTTACCAATTCCCACACAATCTTTAGAACCTCCTGCAGTATTCTAGTGAGCCAGTACTTGAGTGCAAGTTCAAAATAGTGGCATCAAACTAAAGCTTAGTGATACACTTTTTCATTGTTTTACTTTCATATAGCTATCAATTTCTTGAACCGATACCCCCCACATTGTTGTCTATAGAGCTGAGATTTTTTTTTTCTACAAAGTAAAAAAAAAAAAAAAAAAGGGACTTCTCTGATCTAGATGTCTTTATTACAGGCTTGGACAGCAGCCCAGGTTTTCACAAAACACTATGCTGTAACAGAACCTTTCCAGCTTCCATTATTCCATGGTGCACCTCCAGTTGAGATACTTGACCAACTCAATTCACAACCTTGCCAGAAATGCATCAAAGACAATATTTTGAAAGACAAAGTGAGATTTGTTTTTGGAAGGCAATGGGGGGGAGGGTGTCTGATTTCATGTAATAGAGTACAGACAATACCTTAAAATTAAATTGGGCATATTAATGCTTTAGCTACATAGGTATTACATACCATTAAAGAAAATTGATAAAATAATGTTTTCAAGAGCAGGGGGAAAGAGGAGAGAAAAAAAAAAAAAAAAAAAATCTAAATAACATACAAAGCCCTTACATCGATTTATCAAACTATTGTGGAAAGTTATGCCAGTTATAGCAACTGGTTTAGTGTTAATCCAGCCAAGCAGTTATTTTTTTTTAGGGGAGAATAATATATATATAAAAATAAAAAAAAAAAAAAAAAAAAAAAAAAAAATGATCCTATTTTACTGTATTCAAAACTGAACAAATTTGTTCAAAATTATTTGTTTTCTTTCCAATGAATGTAGATCACCCCCCTTGATAATGCTTCAATCTTTGTACGGCTTTGTGATGCAAGGAGAAGTGATGAACTACCACCCAACATCTATAGTCATCAACAGGTAATTTGACATTTTACCAGAAAATTGTTTTAGTGTGAAATATTGTTGAAAACGAAGTGATTTTATCACCAGGACAGAAATAGGATGTATTACATTCATCTGACAAATCCTTACATAAATATATAATGTATACTGAATGCTTGAACCCAGTTGTGTCAAATTTCCATTTAGTGAAAATATGGTTATTTCCTATCCAGATTCCCATCAACAGATCATACCTACTTCCTTTCAAAGCCAGGTCTCACTCCAAAGATGATCCAGGTCAGCCAATTAAGATTTTGGTACCAGCTCACAGGAAACCAGAACAGTTCATGCAGGCTATATCGGAAAGTTTCAAAAAGGTAATAATGATTGATAAATGACATTTTAGGATTATGTGAGGAGCAAGGAAAGCAGATTTGATATCAAGGGGTTAATCAAAATAAATAACCTAGAACATTACAATAATTGGAACTTATATACTTGATAAGCTGACAATTTTCTTCTTTCCTTTCCAGCTTGTCCACAAGCACCAGAATGAAAGAGTTGATCAGAAAATCCAGCACAGGAACTGATACTAACTATTAGCAACCAGTCCAGAAATATGAAGCAAAGCCAATCAGCTTTTCTAGCTCATTTTCAAAGACATTTCCAGTGATCTAGCTGGTATGATAGTATATGGCACAATCTAGCTTGTGTACCTCTATAATTTTTCTCTTACATGCTTAGAGATTATGGCTAATTGATCAACTAAGTTTAGTTGAATGAAAATGGGGACTACATGTTTAGAGCCCATTATGTAAAAATAATGCTTTAATAGAGCTGTAACAAGAGGAAAATGGTGGGGGGTGTCTAGAAGCAAAAGTCGAATTACCTTGCATCTTAGGACAAATTACTTACACTGTAGCAGTTGAGAAAAATATTCTTAGCTGCTAGTTATGGCCCTGATAAAAAGTAATGCCACAAGTAAATATGATAAGAGGAGAGAGAGAGAGAAATTTCTAAATTATGCAAAGGTTTAATAACCTCTAAGTAAATTTATACTTTGATGATGAAAAAAAAAAATTCCTGTGTGACTAATAACTTTTCCTATGCTGCGAATCTTCATGAAAATCTCAGGTTTGTAAACTATTATCAAAATGCTTATTGGAGCAAGACAAGATTTGAGTTTTGATATTCATGGTCAAGTGATTTGCAGAGGTGGGTGGATTGAAAAGAGATCTTATCTAGTATGCTGCACTTTGAATAATGTAAGTTATATTATCTTCAGAGTTTTGGCTACTCAAGTTGCAAGGTCATCAAACATGTGGAAACACCGTTAATGCACCTAGTTTAGGTTGTGAAACCCACTTTCACACAATGCACTCGATATTTAAGGGGGGGGGGAAGTGGGGAAGATTTTCAGGAAAAATTACTTAAAGTAGATCAATAAGTTTGTATCCCAATAGACATCAGCAAAATTTTTAGATTCTTGTATGTTTGATCTGTAATTAATTGATTCACATTTGATTATGTGCATTGGCAAAGGAGATTATATTGAAATAAAAGGGGGAAAATATATATTATATATAAATAAAAAGGAAAATGAGTTCTGTCATTCAATAAATAGAGGCTGGCAGAAGATCAGGGTTGCGAAATACCTTTCAAAATCCCCCTGGAACACAAGGTCAGTTCACTGTCCACACACTGGGCCACATTCAAGACAAACAACAAAAAACATTTAATGTACATTTATTTATATTCAGAGTTAATGAGAAAAATACATAAAACTAAGTTTATTTGCCATGTCAAATGTCAATACCAGCAACGAGTTCAGGGAGTGAAAGAGTCAAACAATTTTTTTCTTTTATCTTTTCAAAGTCGTTCTTCACTCAATTAGGGAAAAGTTATATTCTGGATAATTGTTCCCACTCCTAAAGAAATGGTCCCATGTATGCATTACAAGGAAGGTGCCTGCCATTGAAATTTATTCAAGAATCTTTCGTTTTAGTTTGTTCCTTTGCTTTTGTGTCAGATGGTTCAACCTGTAATGAAAATAAAACGAAGTTAGTATTACTGAAAGTCTAATTAGTGATAGATGGGTGGGTGGGTGTATGTGAAGGCTAGCCACAGATGTTAAAACCCACACTTGAACATGTATAAATATATAAACAAACACTATCAAATCAGCACCCCCCGCCACAGGAAGTTATTGATATTCATGATGACAAGGCATTTTCTGCTTAATACAGTCAATTTATATAAACATTGAATATAAAGAATAGCAGACAAGTTGAAATTAAAAAGTTGAATGTTTTCAAAGTTGGGTATTGAATTCAATCTGAAAGTTGTCCAAGCCTAGTATGTAATAAGAATCTTATACATAGACCAATTTAGGTTTTATTTTCTTTCATAAAATTGAAGAGTTTTTACATAACCCTACTACATAGAAAATGAAGAGACAACTAGGGTTTCTGCTGGATACAATGGAACATTAGAGAAGAGGGTTTGAAAAAAAAAAAAAAAAAAAAAAAAAAAAAAAAAAAAACACAACTTCCTTTATTATCCACGGTATTTGCCAGATGGTGACAAGATGAGAAAATAAGGCAGCCGATGGAAGTGCAGCAAATTGGTATTGTCAAAACAGATGATTCAGGGAAATAATACAGACCCACATAAAATTTGTTTTAGGAGTGGAGATCAACATTACATCATTTGTGACTAGATTTAATCAATTGAAATGTCAAGTGGCAGTAGACATATATGTGAATGAATAAATGCCTATGTTAATGAAATATTGATGCAAAAACTATTCCTGCCACTTGGTAATACTAGTGAGTGACAAGGAATGGCAGGGAGTTTGAAGAACTAGTGGTATTAAGTGGCCAAGAATAGGAGGGATGAAAAGTATCAGCCCTGTAGTGTTAAGGTGAAACTATGAAAACAGTCACTAAAAAGTAGTAACAGAATTTCATATAAAGCATGTTTAAAGTTAAAATTAATGATAAATGATTAATCAGTTATACATCAAAATTAAGTTCAACAAATCAGAGTATCTCATTTCAAATCAGCAAAAGCAAGAACCATCTGATGTCATCAGGTCAAAGATTTGAAAGCAAGAAAAACCTTTGAGGAGGGGGGGGGGTATTTGCCAAGCATAACAAGACGCAGCCTTTGTGTTCATTCATTTTGATGACATGCAGTTTGAGGAGGAGGGAAAAAAAAAAAAAAAAAAAAAAAAAAAAAAAAAAAAAAAAAAATTAGATGTCCTTTTAGAATAGTACAATAAAATTGAAAATGGTTTGAATAGCAGGCACAAAAAGATACCAAAATTGAGTGGATTAGATAATCCTGCAATGGATATCTTTTATAGACCTAGAGATCTACATTCAATTTGAAGTTTAAAGAATCAAGATGCACAATTCTGAATGAGGGCATTACAGATCTATCCTGTTGAATGCAGAGAAGTCAAGGCTTAGGATAATGAGTATCCAATTTATAAGTTCATTTGGTATTTCTTTACAATAAAAAAGTGTAGTTTGCAAAAACTTGTTACCATGCATCATTGAAACTAAGCAGCAAGCAACTTGTGGCTATTATGCATGAAGGAAACTAATCATTAGTCAACAAGGACATTGTTACTCAATCTTATTTATAGAAATCCAAAATTCTAATCAGAAAGGCCAAGATAAAGTTGAAAGTAAAAGTTTTAGATTTCATTTTCCTAGATGGGTATAATTTGCTTAAAATGTTCATCCAAGCATATTAAATTCACACTTCTCCATAAGAGTACTTTTCTACAAGCCTAAAGACATACACTGCTTAATACAAATTTAGCTGATATATATATATATATATCATAAACACTACAAATCATATGCAATATAGTATCCTATGTATGATTGTTTATTTCATCAGGTGCACAATACATTCAACTTCAGAAGTTGGTTTAAAGTAAAGCTAAAAAAAAAAAAAAAAAAAAAAAAAAAGCTACACTAATATATATATATATATATATATATATATATATATATATATATATATACACACACGGTTTGATTTTTTTTATTATACAAAGAAAAGGTTGACAAGTCCGAAAACCATCGTCTTCAGGGTGAAAAGATTAGCCCAAACTTGTCAAATTTGTTATGTTGAAATTCACATTCAGACAAGGTACACATGAAATTTGCATACAAATGCAAGGATATGAATAGAAAAAAAAAAATGAGGTTAAATGAAATGATGAAAGTGACCAGTATGGAAGAAGTCTGACAATGATATTTTAGCTACCTTTTTATGTTGTGTAGATGATAGTGGGCCATTGCTTGCATCTGTCTCTTGTGTTTTTGCTGACCGAATGTCTTTAGAGCCTCCAGACTCAGACTTCCGTTTTTTCTCTGCAGATTCTTCAGTTGCTTCTTCAGGTTGGCGCTGCCAACAGAGCGAACCAGGAATTAGTTAAGGAAGGTTAGAAGTGACATTAAGAGACTAGCACACCAGACGTCACAAAAGCAATACTAAAAATGGACAACTAGGTGGGGAGGGGGGGGAGGGAGAAGAAGAAAGAGTACCTTGTCCAAATGAGATGCCAGACAAGTAGTAAAATGTACTGGTTTAGGTTAAAATTGATTGAGTAATGAATTAGAAAAAATTCAATTAGAATTAAATTTAAATGTTAGAATTTACTGTAATCAGATTAGTTGAAAGTTACCAAATTCAAGAATTGGCAGCATTATCTACTCGGAGAGTACCCGAGTAGAGTATTTATTGGAAAATTGTTACATTTATTAATCCCCATTTCAGAAAATGGTACTGAAGAGGAAAATTCTTTTAGTTGAACCAAACTGATATTTGACAAAGATAAAGATTAAAAAAAAAAAAAAAAAAAAAAAAAAAAAAAAAAAAAAAGGCTCAAGTCAGTATTAGCTGGTGATCAGAAAACACTACCTACTTGTATTGAATCACGACTTGTCAGTAAGATAGGCCATAGAATAGTTTGTATTTGTAACATATCAAGGGGGGATAACTATGAAAAATGATAATTACAGAGTATCACTTATTCTCCCCCCCCATCCCTGAAATTGCTTAAATTTTTTTTAGATACATTCTAGTTGAATCTGAAGATACAGAGCAACACACACTGGAATAGCAAAATTCAAATACTGTCATCATGGGTTAACTAGTATTTCATAAATTCGACAAGACACATTCTTATGTAGCAGATTAGGAATTGTGCAATGAAAGTGTTGCACAAGTTTAAAGGAAGCATCAAGACATTTCACAGCGTGCACAGAAACGGATTAAAAGATTTCAATAGTTGGGGAAGCATTCATTTAATACACAGCAAAAAAAGGTTGCCTACTGTAGCCATCCAAGAGCTGAATCTTTATGAAAAGGGTACGGGGAAACCTTCAGTTTAAATCGACACATTGTGCAGGCATGCAATGGATTCTCTTTCAGCATTGCCTAATCAGATATAAAATATCTGAATTGATTTGTTGCATTTAGATAACCAATACCTAAAAACGATTTTTTTAAATCTCTTAATATCTGTTCAGTTTTTACAGAAGATTAAAGAAAATTTGTAAAAGAAAAAAAAAAGAAATCCTTTCATTTAACTAATTCTTTTTTTCTACCCATTTTAAATTGGTACCAAATGTAGGTTAGGGTTAAAATTTATGAGTCATTTTCCTAGCTTTGCAGTTCTTGTAAGACTGTTTCATTAGACCTTACAATCTGCCCAAAATCTTTTGTTGGGTGGTAGGATTTTTATCATTATTTTTTTAAGGCTATGAGAGGAGTCTTTTCATAATGTAACTATGAAGGGATACTTATTTTTCACAAGTTTGGTTTACATGAATTCATGTCATATATATAACACAACCCTTCTATATTTTCACTTTACAGTCAGTTTTTATATTGAATGCAATGAATTTTGGCCCATTACATCTAGATAACTTCCAACATTTAGATATAATCTTAAAATAAAAAAATTACATTCTTGGTTACCATCTGATCTAGACATTTGCAATTAACACAGTCCAGCCCTATTAGCTTGTTAAGTCAAGAGATTATTGTATTAAAGTTTCAAAATCAAGAGCTTTTGGAATGGATTTTCAAGACTGGATTCAAACCATGCAATTCAACATCAAGCAAGTAGCTCCGTAGCCATTTTAACAGCATGCCATTAGAGTTGTCATTTTAAGAGAAGTAGTTATCAATGACAAACTTTATAGGACTTAGGCGCTCATTTCCACACACACACACACACACACTGAATAGTTACAATCAACCATGTAACAAGGATAGAACAATTAACTCACCTTTCTTCGTACCAAATGAGAAATATCAAAGGTCTTTACATCCTGAAATAGAAAGTCATTTTAATACATTAACTAAAAATGGGAACCAAGTTTTTTTTTATTCTTATGAATCATAAGTTTCTTAAATGAATAGGCAACACTGTTGTATGCTGCACAAAGAGGAAGTTTGTCTAGTTTATTAAGCTCAGTATTAAAAAAAAAAAAAAAAAAAAAAAAAAAAAAAAAGGCATTGTGGTTAAACTATTATCTGGAGGCTGGATAACCAGAAGTCATGAACAAAGAATAGACAATACTTATTTTAATAGAAAGATATCTGCATTTACTTTAATTCTATCAGGATGGTATCAAGTTAGAATCAGATTTGAATGTTAATATGAACCATATCCATGTCAGCAACCAGAATGTTGAGAGTTTGCTCAATTCAGTAGTAGAGTTGACTAAACAAGTGGAGAAAGAGGGGAGAGAAAAAAGTATAGTAAGGTTCAAATTCCTTACCGGTTCTCATATGTATAGAAACTTACCTGTGCTTTACCAGTAGAGGAACTGCTAAAACCAGTGGTTGTAGTGCCAAGTTCTGACGTAATACCAGATATACTGCTCATAGCATCAAATCCTGATGATGTTCCGGGTTTAGAAGAAGCCTGTATCTACAAATAAGCATACACAGAACTCGATTACTTAATATCAATAGAAGTGCAAAATTAGGTTCAAGTCTGTTCTAAGTATAATTCTTTGGTACCCTCTCGAATGAAATTTACAGCAGAAAGGGTACACTTTCTAATTCCAGAATATGTAGTGGGAGCTAAATTACTTGAAAATTTCAGCAACCAGAAAACCAAGGAAGGTAGTTTTAGAGTCCAAATTCGTTCATTAAGTGGAAACTGAGTTAAGTACATAAATTTAAAATGGGAATTTGAGGCATAGATGAAAAAAAAAAAACAATACCAATTTTTCTTCAGCTTCTTTCTTTGCCATAAGTTTCAGGTCTGCAACAGTTTTCTTTTCCTCAATCGTATCTGTAATCTGAAAGTGAAACATAATTAGTAATAAAAGTCTTGGGGGGCAGGGGAAGAAGAAAAATAAAAGACAATCACAAGAGTTTCTGATACAAGGTTAAAAGACCACACAATTCAAAAAGTTACCTTCTGCTTGATATCAGGGACAACTTCCTCCAATTCCTTGATTTCTGCTTTTGCATTGTAGACAGCATCAACATCAGCAGTTTCTAAAATCAAAACAAGCATCCAATTTTAAGAGTTATTCTAAAAGTTGTCCAGGTGATAGAACTAGTTCTTTTTAAATGTTACCTTTCAGCTGTATATAGAGAAATCTTTGAAGTGTCTCAGTTGATGCAATAGATGAAATGAATAGGTCAATAATCTGAACAATTTAAAATTATGCGCAAGCATATGAAAACTTATACAAAAAGTATAAATGTAAAGATATGTGGAACCGAAGTAGTTTTGCAGCCATGTAGTGAACCTTTAGTGGCTCTTGGAAGATTTAAAATTTTTTAGAATGAGCTAATTGACAATTTAAATGTACTTGAACAGTCAATCAATAGGAATTCATAAATGATTACTTACCTTTGCTATCTTTCAATGTTTCTATTGTCTTGTTTAATTTTTCTGGAGGGGAGAGAAGAAAAAGTTCAACATGAAAGATACGATTCAATGTAAATGTTTCCAAGAGAATGGAAAGGAGTGTGCAATACTATTCATCTTACGAGGGAGGAGACGAGAGAAAAGGGATACTAATCACTTGAGCAGGTGACCATGTTCGTAAATAAATGCACAAAACTAGTGTTGAGGTAATGACTTGTCTCATTGGAGAGAGAAGGACTGGCAACAAAAACAACAAAAAAACAAAAACAAACTTTATTTGAATAAACTGTATAGAACCAGAGATAACCCTTTTAATAATTGTTTATGCATAATCTGTATTACAATAGCTCACAGTTGAGTATTTTTGCAAGAGGTAAATTTTCCAGACTCATCGTTCATATAGTTTACATATAAAATTTCTCTTAGATTTTCTGTTGTCACAATTTGAGATACATCAATATTAGATTTTTATTCACTTACAAAGACATATCCGCTGGTTTTTATCAGTCTGCAGTATCTTCTACATATGATACTTTATGAATGAAATACGTTGGTTTTCACAACAAAAAGAGCGTTACAGAGTTAACGGCTAGTCTAAAAATAGAACCATCAAGGGAAGCCACTCAAGTTATTCACCCTGGTTTTCTATTAGATATTTTTCTAACAATGCTGATCTATGACAATTTAAATAATGAATTAGTTGCCAATAGGAGTGATATATTAGTTTCGGTGGGGGGGGGGGGGTTTACAAGCAATCTATCGAACTTTGAGCAGATCTTCCATCTCACAAATCGGAGGATATTCACCTACAGAATGGTCAGAATAGTGTACCATCGACCTGGAATTTGTTTTGTTGGTCCTAAAAACTTTCAGGACTTCCTAATGCAGCAACTTTATCAAGTCTATGTTAATCATTGAACAATATGGTTTTTTTAATTTTTAAAAGTGAATTCCTTCATAAAAAGCTGCATAGAAAGGTCAGTTATGTTAATATGACCATGTCCGAAACTAAATGCATCAAACGTATTATTTCAAATGGACTTTGCGTTTGGCATTTTAAATCAATTGCAGTTTTATAATTTGATAAACCACCAAGCACAGTTTTTAGCACAAATGACTTACATATATAAAAAATGATTTAAAATGTGACAAGTAAAGAAACATTTGAATAAAACCCATTTATAGTTCAATCCTTACAGGACTGGGCTCAATGTTTAACAGATTGTAAAAAGTCAGTTTATTATCTTTGCAACCAAATGATACTGCACACACACACACACACAAACTTACCAATTCTTGATTCTATTACAGCCACTGCTTCTTTGAAGTTCTCTATCGATGGGTCATGGTTTCCGGCAAAGACATGTACCAAACCTAACTGGTAATAGCTGAGGGAATTAAGGAAAAGTTATGCAAAGGCATTTCAAGATTAAAGAACAAACGTATCACTTTCAAAAGCATATAGCCATGTACCGACAGATCCAGAATATAACCCTGGATGAAAGTCAACCATTGTAGGGTGAATGGTCATCTATTACGTTTATTTAAATAAGTCATTTGCTCAATGTAGCAAAGTGTCATCTGCCTTGCTTCCTGTCAGAAGAACTTGAAACAAACAGGAACTTGCTTTAGAAAACACAGAGTAACAATAACATGAAGGAAATTGTTATTTGTTGGTGATCTGCAATGACTGAAATTTGTTATTTGCAGCAGGGTTTTAAACGGGGGGGGGGGGGCATGTGTGATCAAACGCAAGTCAATCGGGTGAAAGTGAACATATGACTAATTAGAACAACATTTCAGAGACATGAGCAACCAACATTAGGATTGGGACAATGTATTGGCAGAAACAACCCCCCCCCCAAAAAAAAAACTAGACAACCCAAGACATGCCACCTCTAGGAAGCTTATGTGATTATAAGTATCATCACAAGTTTTTAGAGTATATTAGAATAAGTTTCAAAAAAGGATACGACTCGGCTATTTCTCGTTCTTCCGGTTCCAAGTGTTCCTTCTGAATTTTAAGGCACTCTTTGATATCCTCAATGGCTTGATCATAAACACCTGGAATGCATGAAAGCAAGACTTAACACTAAGGAGCGAGGAAGAAAAAAAAAAAAAAAAAAAATAAGGAAGGAGGGGCAAAGCTACTTTTTAAATGATAGATTGAGTTTCTGGAAAGTAACTTACCTGTTTCAAGTCCTACTTCTCCCAATTTTAAAAAGGCCTGGGCTGCTTTCAACTGAGACTCCTTATCTTTTCTCCTACAAAAAAGAAGCATAATCTTTTTCATTATAAAAAGAAAATCCTGCTTCCTTTCACTTTGCATTTAAAAGATGTCAACAGAATCTAGACATCAATAAATGAATGTAGTTATTTCATAATTTGCAATGGAGAGATTCTGCTAACCGATTAGTTGAATGTTTAGATCATTCAACTTGAATTTTTGTAAAAGTTAAAAGATGCTATTTCAAGTTTTGCAAGATAGATTTACTTCACTAAATGAACCGATACTAATATTGTGTTCAATACAATTTGAAATTAGGAGATTTTTCAAGAGGAAAAGTTCAATTGACATTGTAACCACTTGAAAACAAGACTTACTTGAGGTAGATTATCTTGGCCAACTCTAAGCTTTCCCAAGACAATTGAAGATTTGTCACATCATTACCAGCAATCTGGAAAAATTATAATTCAAATGTTCAAAGTTTCAAGAGATGTAACGAAAGAACTCCAGTGAATTAAGACAGATTTAATATATTGAAAAAAATTAAGAGTGAATAATTCATTGATTTAGAACCCCCCCCAAAAACAAACAAAACCACATCCAAATTAATTTATCAGCATAATGAATTCTTACATGTTCATCCTCTTCATCTTCCTCATCTTTATTTTTATCCGCAGTAGATTCTTTCTCTGCATTTGATTCTTTGTCAGCATTTGTTTCCTTGTCAGTTTTTGCTTCTTTGTCAGTTCCCTCGTCCTGCGAGGAAAGCGATTCAGACTTATCGGTAGGGTCTTCGTCTTCAGTTGTACCAGGAGTTTCACCACCTGTGAAAAGATTGAATAATTTACAGAAATATCAACTTGGAGGGAAAAAACCCCAAAAAGACAAAACAAATAGAAATGACTATCAAATACTTGCTTTCCTCATACTTATAACAGGATTCGATTTTTTTTTAACAATGAACTCGAAACATTAAAAAGTCAATTTCAACGAACTAGCCAACAGAGACATTAAAACTATCTTCCTGTAAGAAGTTATGTCAATTACCTCAACTAAACATTTATACCCAGATTTGACTCTAGATACATTTACTGATACAAGAAGCTAAGAGCATTGCAATTCCTACTCATGGGAATAGACCAAGAGTTTATCGGTTTTTTTTCATTTTGGCAAAAAAAAAAAAAAAAAAAAAAAAAAAAAAAAAAAAAAAAGTATGTGAACATATGTTGCCTGATGGCTCAGGTTTACGTTGACAGCTGAGATTGAAGTCTTCACCTAGGGTATGACCAATCGAAAACTACACTATTTTTAGCTTGAGATCAGCAGCAGCTGTCAATTTGAATTATTCAATAAGGAAAGTATCTAAATGAGAATAAAAGCTAGTTTCAATTTGCTTGGACAAGTTATGATCACTTCAATATAAACTGGTGGTTGGATATTAAACTAAGTCTTCACAAGACTGAGCTTGATGCAAGCTGATGGTGTCAGTACTTTGCCACCATTGTTGATAAATCTGAAGGTGGAATTAGCCAGTGACCAACAGAATTGAAAATTCAATTTTCAGCCATTCTATTGTACAATAGAATTTGCATTTCATCCCGATTGACCTGCACCCGAAGAAAAGAGTGTGATCAAATAAACTGAATTGCGAGATAGAGGAAGGTGAAAATGTAGTCTAAGAACAGCAGTACAGTATCCACAACATATGGCAGATCAGTCAGGAGAAAGCTACTTATACCAGCTGACATTCAGCAGAGAAAGTGCTGGGTGCAACTGAAACCCTTAGATTTCTGAAACACTATCAACCTTTTCAGACAAGTAGCAGCTGAATCTGAAGGGATATTGTTGAAACAAATCTTGTTTGAATTGACCGCAATCCAATTTTCTAATAGGGTGAATTTATGATAATTTAAGTATTTAAAAGCAGATATCAGATTGGAAAAAAAAAAAAAAAAAAAAAAAAAAAAAAAAAAAAAGAAAGAAAGAAATATTCAGTAGAATGATTTCGCTCACCAGCAAGAACAGCACAGTGGGTTACTTTGGAAAACATTAGAATTTACAGAAATGTTTAATGAACACTGGTCAAATATCTCGAAGCACAAGCAATCTGATGAATTTAGGCTTGAAAAACAATTAGAACCTGCTCAAGGAAAGAGCAAATTTCAATTATAGAAAGAAAAGTTTAGACAAACTAAATTTAGCAGTGATATCTCAATACATACAGACTAAGATTAATATGTGCTCTTGAAATAATCAGAGTTAAAAGAGACAATAGCAAATCAGTTGTCTGTCATATCAAAAAGGAACAAAAGTGCCATTTTGTAATACTGTTCTCTTGGTTACCATTTGATGTTCATGATGTGAGCAAAATATTCAAGTGTATTGCATACAATCAACTTAATCTTTTCATGAAAATCAGAAGAGAGATGAGACCTATGGTACTTAAACCCCCAACAGAGAAATGAAAAAAAAAAAAAAAAAAAAAAAAAAAAAACCCCACACACTAAATAGTATTAGATTTGATTAAAATCTAAAACAATGGCAGTTCCTAAATTATTTTTTCATGAACTTGAAACAAAAGATAATCTTTCCATCGAACTTCCGAGAATCTTACCTGATTTGCCATCTTCAGATTTCTCACTTTCATCCTCCTCTTCCTCATCTTCTTCAGCTTCAGCTGGAAAAGAAGTACCAAGAATATAAGGATCTTGTTAGCCATCAGTGCTTACATTTAAACCCATCTTCCCAGCTGCTTCTTTGCTTAAAAATATTGATCAGATCCCTACAGTGGATATCAACAGTTATTTTGTCATGGCTGTATATAATTTGTTGTAATCAAGTAGTTTTAAGATATTTAATTCATAGTGAAAAGTAGAAATTACTCTAGAAAAAAAAAAAAAAAAAAAAAAAAATCCTAATTCAGTCATGTAACGAGTGATGAACAAAAAAAATCCACTCCATTCATACAAGTTTGTTTCATTCAAATTTCTGCATTGCAAGATTGGTTAATTTGTTGAAAGCTGACCAACGATAGTGTAAGAGATAGAGATTGTGAAAAGCAGATCAATAGTATAGATCATTTTGGTCAACATTTTTCTTCAAGTTATGCAAGACTGATGAGAATCAAGGCTCAAATACTAATAATGATTTCACAGGTCTGTAACAAAATCTCAAGTGCCATAACAAAAGCCAAAGTGTATGTAAACTATATTGTAGAAAGCAAGGTGGTTTACATCTAATCCACTAATTACAAAGTCCTTGAGTATCACCCCCCCCCTGAAAATATATTGAACTGGTTTTAATCTCACTTTCCTATAAACATCACCTGGTGAAGGTTACATTAGTTGAATAAGTATTTTACACAAGTTAAAATTTGCTTACCTTCAAGGCTCTCGATCACTTTAGAGTCCATTCTAGCCAAGTCCAACAAGGCATGCCCATAGGAAAAATAGGCTGGAGCACATTCAAAGGCCATCTCACCATAAGTCTGAGCACTGATAAAAAACAAAAATCTTTCAATATTCTAAGAGTTGATCAGATTTATGAATTCATAGTTATTCTTGTCAATCAATGGTTGATCTATTTTATAGCCTTCAGATAAAACAATCTATATGAAAAGAAAGGAGGGTGGGTAAGAGGTCTACTCTGTAGGGCAAACCAAAACCAATCTTTCTCATAACATGTTGAGTGTGATTTTATCATACATGTGTATAGACACAGAATCATACCTAAATTCTAGTACAAATAATCCCTTCAGTGGAAAGACAACTTTTACCCAGTGTTTAATGCAATCAATGATTTCTAGGAATCAAGTCAGAGCAATACCAATCAAAAAGAATTGCCATCTGTCCCATGACTTTTGGAACTAATAGGATAGCATCCGCAGATATAAAATTCTGGGAATAGCCAGTGTTGCCAATTTCCTCCAATGCTCTTCCAACTCTAGTACCATGTTGGTAAGCCAAAATCTTGCAGAGCCTGACCAGGTCCTGACCATTCAGTGGATGCATGAATGACAATGTGTCTTCTGTGGCCTGGGGTGAAAGACTCATGCTACTGGTCATGGCTAGAATAGAGGTGTAGTTCATGTGACAGAAGGGAATCTACAATAATTATACAACAATCAGATCTTTTACTTGAAGTATTAGCCTAAAGCATAGATTAGATGTGATAGAAAAAAGATTGGACCCAACAGATTACAGTACAAGTTAGGTGAATAAAGCAAGCTCTTTAGCATAAAATGGTTAGGAAACATGTCATTCATTTCCAATGAAAGTTCTATAGGTATAGAGGAGAAGTAAAAAAAGAAAAAAAAAACAAAACAAAAACAACACAACATGAATAGAATTAGAAATAAGAATCAGTTTCATGCCCCCAATCTGGCCTTATTTACAAATAAATATCAATTTCTAGTGGTGTTTTTGCATGGTATGATCTTTTGTAAAGCTAAGTCCAATCCAGGAAGGGAAGCTTTGAAAGCTAGGATTAGGTCATTTGCAGCACATTTCCATAGTTCAGTAGTGCAAAGGATAGGTTTGGAGAGATTTTCAGAGAAATGAAGCAAATTAGTTGACCCCTTACTCACCAAGAAGGAGAGCAAAAATGTCCCCAGATGAGGATCATGGTGACAGAATTAGATGTAGAACTCAAATGGCTTCTGATAGACATAGCCAGTTGAATGAAAGATAAAAAGTGCTCAAAAAATTTAGATTAGAAACGTTCCAAGGACTCCAGTCCAAATTTCATTCAATGCTTATATGGGATGCTTTCGTCAAGAGCATGGTAAGATTGTTGTGAGAAGAAGAAAACCAAGGTGGAACAGGAGCATAGAAACTGGCTTGTTGGATAGTCTAGTGATACACAAGTAGACTTGTGCATTGAAAGTATTCAGAATATCTTTCACTAGGTTAGCACAATCATAGCAAAAGCCATATTGATCAATGCAATGTGTGTATAGAGTGGATCCTGGGTTTCTTGAGGCTGAATTCTAGCCAGTCTTTCATATCAGGATCAGAGCATTGCTTTGCCATGCACAATACTGGGCATCTGGTTCATGAGTTGAATTCCTTTGGCAGATTGGTCAGAGGTATTTTATAAGGTATAGGCTACTGCTTCATGGATTTGAAGGGAACATACATCTGCAGCTCACCACTTTGTCCACACACACACACACACACACATATATATATCACCATCACTAAAAAATTAAAAGCGCTCAGATGTGTCAGATTTGTTGACTCAATCCTTCTGAAAAATCCTGGGAATGTTGAGATTGGAAACCTGTTGGATATTTTATGGTCACATCCTCTAGACCAGATTTTGGCACGAGACAATAACAGCAACATTAGCAAAGACGCCAAAAGAATCTTCTTGGGCTTGAAAATTGCATTAGGTTGAGGACAAAGAATGTTGAAGACCTACGAACATGCTTCTACAGAGAGTTTTACCAATTAATATGGCTTCTTGGATACTCAATCTTCGTCCCTTGAGGCATGATCATATCAGGTGTTAGTAAGGGTGTGTTTGAGACCTGATTGAATGCCTTGGTGAAGCAGGAATGTTGTTCTTTGTGGCCACCACTCACCTGGCGATTTGGAATGTACATGTGAATTAAGTCAGTGTCAGGTAGTATGAAGACTACTTGCCATTATGCCACAATTAGTTTTGTAAAATTTATTCTTGCACAACCAGACGGATTCCCCACCCACCCAAAATAGATTGTAAACTTAGAGCCTCATGTTTGAGCTGAACCATTATAGTAAGTATTCATTAAGTTGTAGAATTATTTTTCCAAAATTCGAGGAATTGAAAACCTTCAAGTTACTCAAATCCTTATTCCTCATGCAAGAAAAACTCAAACCAAATAAGACTGGTTGTTTTCGTAACTAATAATGCATGACAAATCTGGTAGAAAAACTTGCCACTTCACAAGCAATGAACCAAGCAAAACAGTTTGAGTGAAATTTGGCTTTGTCGATTCTATGTTTGGTTTCAAAAGATTGTAATGCATCAGAATGAAAGTAATTAAAATTTAGATTGAATACCCTAAAACTTGACAAACTGACACATTCAAGTTTGGTTAGCCAAACCAAATATAAAAATATCTCAATCAGCTCAGGAGAGTATGTTTTGAAAGATTATTTTGCAACACATCTAGGAAAGCCCAGCTTTATAGTCATATGCAGATGTGATCATAAGGGTAGCAGCGAGTCATAAAAACAGTCTGCTACAGCCCATCCAAAGCCCAGCCTCATTCTGAGGAGTCACGTTGGCCAAACTCCTACCCCTAAAATCACAACATTTCCACAGACTTGGCATAGAGGATTGATTTGATGCCATTGTTAGAACAAGTTATTTTCTGAAAGTCAAAATTGGAAAAACATTGCCATTTGCTGAATTTTCCATGTGAAAATTTGCCCCCAACTGCACATGCAAAATAAATCGTAGTCTTTAAGTCAAGTGCAATTTTTAAAACTTCAAGTATATCTACTACCAATATGGCAATTTAAGAATCTCTAAAAAACATTGTTAATCGGTTCCCACCAAGTATCACCAATCAAAACTTTGCTACCTACTTTCAAGTCAAGACATTACTACTATAACATTCTTTTCAACCAAATAACCAGTTGCTACTATTGCTTCATGTGTGTGTCAATTACACCATTTAGTGATACGTAAAATCACAACTTTCTAATTACAGTAAGCGAAGATCGGTACCATTGGAGAGTACTTTCAGAAGATACCAAGTTTCAATAAAATAATTTGCTTGGAAGTCTTTTGCTGCATCAACTTTGACAGACATGGATCACACGCCTATAAAGCATAGGTAGTAAGTGAAGATGCAAATTTAATCCAGACCAACATTATAACTTCATCACAAGTAAATGAGGCAGACTACTCTTGCAGGTAATGCTTTAACAGATGTTTAAGACTTGAGTGTATGGGTTTCGATAATGAAAAACTTACAGAATCTGACAGCACTCTTCAAACTGTGATACAGCCATAGGAACATCGCCACAAATCATGTTCCGTCTGCCCTGTCCCATCAAATTGACAGCTTTGGCCATTATTTCAACCCTGAAATTGAGAGTTCAAGTGTTAAACAATAAAAAGCAAACATGAAACAGTTCAAATCTTGAACAGTTTAAATTTTGAGATTTCTCTCCCAAGCTTTCAATTCATTAAAAGCTAAGAATAACCAGGTGTTACTATGTGTATAATTCAGCAGAGTAAACCCAGAATCGAGGGGGGAAAAAAAAAACAAAAAAACAAACAGAACAAAAAACAAGGCTTCATCTTTTATAATTAAGAAAGTTGAATCTTTGCTTCTTTTGAGTTCCAAGATAAGCGGAGAAAAAAAAACAAAAAAAAATTGAATCAAGTTTTTATTTTCTCTTTCAAGTTCGACAACTTAAAGTTTATTGTACATACTAAAAATACAGGAATTAAGGTGTACAGAAAAACGCCAAGATTCTGTATTAGAGCTGTAGTAATAAAAACAACTAATGTCGAAGAAAAAAAAAATTAAAAAGATTTAAACTAGTCACTGGATCAGGTAAGTTGAGCAATGAACGTTGTATTACGATTGAAAATAAGCATTTTTTAAAATTTTTTTATTATACTGAAATACCATTTTAAAGACCAGAATGAAACAGAATTCTGACCAAGAAAAGAAATTCAAGAATATTGATTTGACACTTGTGCCAAGTTCACTCAAGATGAAGACAAGTGTGTAACGAAGAAAATTTTCTTCAAATATTCTATAAAGCATAGAAGTATTCAAGACGGGTCTTAAATATAAATTCAAGAGAAAATACCAAGTTTTAATGTCATAATCTTAATTTATTAGAGCAGTAATCAAGTTTTTGAAAGATTTTCCCCGAGTACACAGCACAAAAGATTCGTAATCGGTTTTGAGCGGGTAATATACAAAGAAAGGGAGAGAATAACAAGTTTCCTTCTTCGCAAGAGGAAGGAAAGAATCTTTTCCTGTCTTTGTGTACTGCCGCCAAAAATGGAAAGGAAAGCCAACAAAAAAAAAATAAATAAATAAAATCGAAACTCGGTAGTTAATACAAGACACGAATTAAAATTAAAAATGTATAGTTAGCTTTGACAAGGGACAAAGTCACACCTAGAGTTGAAGTATTGATTTAGGTAGGGGGGGAAAAATCGCTTGTATTCCGAGTACGAGTGTTTTGGGAAAGTAATGAATGAGTAGGCTTAAGGAGGACAAAACAGTAGCGGAGCGACATTAGGCCATATTCTCAATTTTTGAAGGACAATACAAGAAAGGGACCGATTGACATTTAATTCAAGACCCGTAAAAAGGAATCAATTGTTTTATCAATGTCAGCGTAATGTTTTTCTCGGGTTAGCTGGCGAAGGGCATTCAAGTACCGATTTGAATCAAACCACTAAGAAAATAATTTTTTGTGGCAGCTTTAACGAATAAAATGAAGCCGGGGGTTAATAAACAGAAAAAAAGGGTATGGTCAAGGTTTGTCGTATGTCCAGGCAGGACACGTGCACCGGTAATAGAAAATGTCAGAATAGGTAAGGGAGAGAAGCGAAAGTAAAGACGGAAGAATCCTTTTGTTACAAGCCTTGTCGTGCCATTAAATCTACTGTCATGTCACTAACTAACTAAACTGTTTGTGTGGTAATTTTTTCCCCATCCTTACCTTTCTTTACTCGGAGAAGCCGCTGAAGTTGAGCTCGAAGGTTCTGCGGTCGTAGACATTTTGCCAGGTTAGTAATTCAAAGGAAAGCAATGGAACCGTACTTTTTATTAGTCACTGTTACTCCAGAAAAAAAAATTCTCGGATAATATTCAACACGTTTTCGCGCCAATATATAGTGACGTAATAGGTAAGAGTGAAATGTAAGGGGGAGAATAACGAAGGAGGAGAGGGGGGAAAAGAAGAAAGAAAAAAAAGAAAGAAAGACACTACAGATAATCTCTAACCCCAAATTTGCTCTCCTCATACTCCGATAATAAACTCTCTTATCTTTATTTTGGTTACTTGAGGTGGAAACTTCTGCATTCCATTCTTCAACTTGAAAAATAATTAAAACTAACTCTTCCTTTGTAGTTATATTGCACTTTTAAAGATGTACTTATCCAGTCTTTTAAAAATAATCATGACCTTTTATATTTAATGTTATTTCGAGCTGTGTGGGTTTCCGGGCGTTTTGGTTTGCGGATATTAGACAATAAGTATTGACGTCACATTCTTTTGGACGCCTGGTCTGTACAAACCTCGTGGGGCTTGCAATTTGCTGGTGGATATTCTAGGTGAGCATGAACTATTCAGGAAAGTCTTAACATTATTTTAGGCACCGTTTAAGATTATTTGTGTATCTAGAAATATCTGGATGGATAGATTTTGGGTGGAAAGATAACCCAAATTGTAGATTTTAAGCGTCATTGGTGTGGTCACGTGTGTCTAGCCTTTTTAGTTAAGAGTGTAAAGGGAGAAGAGTGAGCAGGACGGCAAATCGTCGCTTCGTGAAATCGTTTTGTTGAAAACAGCCTAAGAAAGTAGTAAGAACACACAAGAGTTTGTTATTAAAAAAAGAATGGGATAAAATGGCTATCAATCGCGTAGTAGATGTCTTGATCCTAGTTAAACTTTTATTATGCTATTTTACTGGGTCCTTAGTCCATCAGTCCAAAAATAACTTGCCCGACCATCTTACCTACCCAAAAAAGCTCACCACCTTTCCTTTTGGCTTCGGCATTACAATATGGACTCTGTCTAGGTTTCATGTTGAATTGTTTATTAATCCTTTTTTTATAATATTCTTTATCGTAATTCTATGGATGTTCGCGATGGGTTTCGAATCTACAGCTGACCTTGTGGATCTTGGTCGTTCTCTTTATGGCTTTTTGTATCGTTGTCTCACAACTATTTTTAGGCACGCGACACGCTTTTGTATTTTCTCTATGTATTTTGCATGTTTTTCGAATGCTTAAACTTATGTTCTATTTTTCATAATCTTGTTCGTTTTTTTTTTTGTTTTTAAAAAAAAAAAATTTAAGTCATTTTGCTTTCTTACTTTGCTTGTGGGACTTCGTATTTCATAGCACGATCGTCGGTGAAAAAAATCCTTGGAACCTGGGTTCTCAATCTTTTAATCTTTTTGCTACCTCTTCAAAATATCAATCGTATCTGATTGTAGAATACCCCTTGAGAAATGGTAATTAATATCTTGATACTAACCCTTAAGTGAAGCTCATATTAGTAACTTGGACATTTAATACAAACATTGCTCATGTGAACTTATGACGATAGTCCTAAAAATGACACTTGAGACATTTAAATCTCAATCCTCATTTAGTCCTAAAATTGACACTTTAATATATATGTATATCTTTTTTTTTCTCGATATAGTTCATTAAATCGTTCCATTTCATCTATTCATGGCTTCTTGTTTTCACTTCACTTGTAATAGTTTTTATCGATCACCTTCTTTAAAGTATTGATTTGATTTTGATATATTTTTTTTTATTACTAAACTTTCTAAATGTGAAAGTTTTTATGCATCGTTCTCCTCCCCTTTAATATTTCACTTGTACCGTCGAAAATCGTGGTATGTCCATTTATTAATATTAACCTTTCTTCATTTCCTTTTTTGACGTGCAGGTTCTTATTTCATTAGCGAGTAATTCCCTTCCCCCCCTCAAAAAAAAAAAAAGGTTTGGTCTTCACTTACACGGTACACCATGTGGCTCGCGCCTGCCTAAGAACCTATTACTGCTATTAGTAGTAAGAGCTAAGTAAGTAGTATTACAATAATACATACCACGATCTTTTCTTTATTAACTGAGCTAAACCATTGTTTGCACTATGATTTTATTATAATCGTGTAAAACATAGGTATAAATTTTTTGCTTTTTAGCATAGAAGCCTCGTCGTCCATTTATTTTGAAGCCATTAAACTTTATTTCAATTTGTTAGTTAGAACAGGCTCTACTTGGTACTTATTGCTTTGAGTTTAACTGCGTTTTATTAAGTAAAAATCATTTTTTTCCTCTATTAATATTTATTTTATCTTCAGTGCCTCCTATTGTGAAGGATCTGTATCTTGAATTTCTTTCTTCGTAACCTTGCTTTGATTGCGCACACACGCATTATGTAAAATTTACTGATTTTCATGGATTTTATTCTATCTTCCCTTATGCATAACTTCGGTCTATTCCGTTTTTCTCCATAAACTTTCATTTTGTGTGGATTATCCTATAGATCCATTAGTTATAATGGAAATGTATTATAATCGGAAGTAAGACACACATGGTCCTTGGTGAGGGCAGACGTTTTTGTCTGTACCCCCTTTATTTTTTTAAAAATTTTACTTCAATATTAAAACCATGTTAAGAAAATTGGATTGTCATACTTTTTAGATTTTCATTTTAAGGTATATTTCATTGAATTGAAACTAATATAAACTAATCTGAGTGAGACAGGAACTTCGCTGCATTGCAAGTATTTTAGAAAATGACATTAGCTTGGTGCTCTTGAAATTGATTTTGAAAAAATGTCAAACTTAGTGGCAAGCTATTTCAGGCTATGATTTTTAAAAATATTGAATTGTCTGAGTTGGTAATTGTATGCTAAGTGGAATATAATTGTTTTATACCTTGTATATATGGGTGACAGTATGACATTGAAGCCTTGTTTTGCAGGTGTAATTTGGTTCCAATAAAGCATACCCAACTAGAATAGAATTGTTAATGACCTAGTTTCGAATAAATATAACTATCCCCCTTAGCATCTAGACTTTTCCCTCCTAGGAACACAAGTATTTTACCTATGCTAATGCTATATTTTCACTTTTACTTTTATTGCGAATGTTAAATGGGTTTTGAAAATTGAAATTGTCGTCATTGTGTGGAAAATAAGTTTCAGATTCAGATGTAGTCATGCAATTTTCACTTCATTGAAAAAATCAGTTCCTGAGTTAAGGTAAGACTATATTTTTACCTGTTTTGTAACAAAAGCCTGGAACTTTTGATTGAGGTGATATGACTACTGCTGCTTTTTTTACTGGTGCGTGTTTGCACCAAGTTACACTTGTTGAAGGACTAATCAATGGTTTTCTGTAAATTGAACCTGTAGCTTTTCAGCCATGAATATTCCAAACTTACCCACAAAGACAACTAGCATTTGTTTCCATGTGCCAGTTGTTCATGTAAAAATTGTAAAAGTGACTACGGATTTTTTGTTTTTAAAAGTAGTTAATTTCTGGAAAAATTGGTTTGAATTTCTAGTTTTTTTTTTTTTTTTTTTCTCTTAAGAAAACACTAAATTCATTAATTGAACAGTCCATTGTTACAAATGGTGGGTAGATTTTTATCAGCAAAATTGTTTCCTCTTAACTGACTGTTGTCACAGACAAGAACAAAAAGTTGCACTGTTATTATAAGATGAATATAACTTATGTCTCTGATTCCATTTGGAGGATATGATTTATGGGAATCTTGATTTTATAATATCATGGTGTTTGTAAATTCTTCTGTGGATAAATCTCTTGAGGAATAGCACTAGCACCTCTAGGCACATAATTTGAATGGATGTTATAAGTTCTCAAAGTTTGTAGTAGGTTCTAATAAATCTGAGTGATTTTAATTACTAAAAGTATTATGAACTCATGGTGATCACATCTGAAGATAATGTTCCCTAATTCCACCGTATAGCTATCTACTGACAAATTACAAGTGTGTCATCACTGGATAATTATCCAAAACAGCTTGAACCAGTCAAGAGATGTCTTGTCTCTTACTAACAAGCTGTAAATGTCTAAGGGGGGAATGATCTAATTACTGTATAACAGGGCCTCCATACATGCTGAATTCATATCTTGACAAAAATCAATGAAAATTTCAGAGGATAATAATTATTTGTGAATTCTTTTACTTCTCAATTAGAACTAATTTAATGGCGTTTCAGCCATGATCAATAGTAGAAAGAATAAAGCATGGATTCTTTTAGACTTGAATACATTTTTGAGATTATTTTCAAGTAAGTCTACAATATAAAGCCGAAAGTTCCAAAGTAATTTGGTAAATAAGTCAGTTCAGTTGCCCCTTGTATTTTTGACCTTACTTCTTCACACAAAAGATGTTGTGTAGTTTTTATAAACTTAATTGATATTATGAGTAGATGTATAACATTTAAAAGCATCTCCATTTGTAAATCATCATCATCAGTCTGTTAATGTCCATCATTGGACATAGACCTTCCCCAGTATCCACCGCATTTATACTTCATAAATAATTTTGATGAAATATTCTCCAGTTCTTTCATTGGTTTTGATAGGTTTTTAGAAAATTTGATGTTTCTTACATGTAACGGGGAATTTTTGATCGGTGCCAATCTTGGAAAATTTTTAAAATACTTAGTATACCATTTTGATTTGCTTGTTTACAGTAAGGTTTTTTGGTATTCATTGATTCATTTAAAAAAAAATATTTTTTTTAATATACTTATTAGGGTCTTGTCTTAGTTTTCAGAAACCTTCAAAGATGAATGCTGAGAAACTTAAACAACTTCAGAACCAAGTAAAAGACATTCGTATCGGTGGCAAGGTAAGCACGTTGCATCTTCTTTATGCGTTAGAGCATATTTACATGGGTGTTTGCAGTCAAATCCCACACAGGTGGGAATGAGGGGGAATCAGAGGCAAGAAAGTCTTGAGGGAATGGCTGGGTAAGGAGTGAACTTCTTGAACTAGCTATATTGTTGATTTAGCTGTTTCAGTTTGAGTATATTCAATATTGTATATTTCGACAAGACTAGGCAGGGAAGAGATGAAATATGATTTTGAAGGAAAAAAAATATGAAAGGTGGGAGAAGAATTGAAATTTGAGTTTTATTATATACATCCGTATGTCTACATATACCCATAACAATAAACCTGGAAAATTTTCAAGATTCTGTTGCATTTAAATATTAGCTCTGATTGGTCAACAGGAGGAATCTTTTTAATACCAAAATTTTGAATCTATTGATTCTGTGGTAATCCATGTGCTTATACTTGCATGAAGGGAAACTGAACTTAGCAGTGTGTAAAGCTGGCTCTTGCATATTGAAGATGTTGGGCTTGTTTCATGACTATCCAATTATAGAATTATCATTTTTATTAGGGACAGCCTGCAATTTTACTTGCATGCTTGGTCTTAGGAAGCTGGTTTCATGATATATGTTGAGATTCAATTGATGTTTCTAATGGACCTATTTCTACAGCAATACTTTGATTAATGTGGGTCCTGGTGTATAGTTGAGGTATTGCTGTTAGAATTGATGTAATTTAGTATAAACTGAAAAATAAACCCACATTTAAATTCTAATTGGACCTTGAAAAGTATGAAATTTAGAACAAATCAACTGAACTAATCAAGGTATACCTGTATTAAAAAGAATGTAAATTGATACCATTAGGTGTGTACACTACTTTCAGTTGTGGAAAATTGAATTTTTTTTTTTGTTTTTGTCTGTTTTCAGGGAACTGCCAGGAGAAAAAAGAAGGTTGTCCACCGTACTGCCACCACTGATGACAAGAAGCTTCAGAGTTCCCTTAAAAAATTAACTGTGAGCAATATCTCTGGAATTGAAGAGGTTGGTGTTCTGGATTTTTTATTCATTTGAAAGAGGGAAGAAAAATCTCAACTTGGAATGAATCCAATTTTGATATTGGATAGCTTGAGTTGTGTATGGGTGAAATCATACACTGATCCATTTGAGTTCTTGTATGTGGTTATAAAAGCTTGTCCACGCTCAAATTTTTTTTCTGTCTTATAAGCATTTAAAGAACAATTTGTTTATCAAATTAGAAGTTCTATTAAATATTTCAGATAGGAACTGTTCAAATTGATAGAACTTACAGATTAAAGTTTTACAAAAGGATGTAACCATCTAGATTTTTATTTTTCTCTTGACCATTTTTGTCTCTAGTTATTTTGTCTTATTTCTGTACATTACATGCATTTGCTATTTCTATCAGAATTTAAAACTTGATCGGTTTACACGTTGATGCAGATATGTGATTAGTTCTATGTATGTGTAAGAATGTTTGTTTTTCCCATTTCATCACTTATTTTCCACATGAAACTCTTCCTCACTTCAGCTTTGAAAAACTAAGGATAATTTTATCTCTTATTAATAGCGCATTAAAGAAGGGTATTTGTATAGTTGCTAACAGGAATATCTGGCATTGCCGGGGTAAGAAATTCAATTTTAACAGGAAAAAAATCACTTCATAGATTTCATGAAATTAAATTGAATAAATTCTTGGTTTACAATTCTGATCCATTCTAATCAACTGTTCCCTTTTGTACTTCCATGGTCTATTTTGACTGTTTAGAAGTTACAAATACACAAAGAATGCTTGCCCATGGTTCATTGTCATCTTAGGGGTAGGGTTTTTGCTCTAAGAATGACATCTTGTCTTAGGATCAGAACCTATACCATTTTTCCATGCTTTTAACTGCATGGTCTTCGGTACTTCCTCGGAAAAAAAAATTGAATGGATGCTTAAAAAGTAGTTTTGACCTTGAATTTATTTGTAGGTACCTCGGGTAGTGCTATCTATTCTTTGTTCATCCTGGGGGGTCTTGTAGACAAATTATCATCTTCCCGGGTGCCGTCATTTAACAGCTATAAGACTTACACATGATAACAAACATTTGCCATCTTCATAATAATAGATGTATAATGGTTATTTTCACATTTAACAGGTAAATATGATCAAAGAAGATGGCCAAGTTATTCACTTCAATAATCCTAAAGTTCAAGCTTCCTTGACAGCTAATACTTTTGCTATTACTGGTCATGCAGAAACAAAGCGTAAGTACAACCCTTTTTGCCTATCTATACCATTGTATGATAAATGTGCTCAATATTGATTAATGATTATAAGTTTTAATATCACTCTTTGCAGTGTCTTTAATCTAGTTACTGTTAAAAATATATTTTGTTGAAATCATTTATATAGATTTGTTTTACATTGTGTTCATGTGTACTTTCTCTTTACAGAAATAGCTGAGATGCTACCTGGCATTTTAAATCAGCTTGGAGCTGAAAGTTTGAGTAGTTTGAAGAAGCTAGCTAACAGTGTTGCTGGAGGTAAGTTTATAACATCAAATAGCTTTAAAAAAACATTAGCAAGTCTACTTATCTTATATTTTGTTGGATTAAGACTACTCTTGAGCATCCAAAAATGGGGGTTGTCTTGTTGGTCAGATTGAAATGGAGCTAAAACTCTGAAAGTCGCCTTACTGTGCCGAAATATGTAATGTTGTCCAATCCCTTGAGTTTTGAATACTCTGGAACTTGAAATTCTTAATTTGTACATTCCATAATTGATATTTCTTGGTTATAATTCAGTATGATTAAGGGAAACTATTTCCTCTCTGGTTTTTATTGTCTGTTTTTGTATCTCTTGAAGATCTTGATGCATCAAAAACTGGATAATTGAATAACCTGATTAAAGTTGATTTTATTAGTTAATGTTCTCCAATATTGAAGTTAGAATTGTTTATTTGAGTATTGAGAAAATAATAGGCAACCATACCTGAAATCTGCCTAATTCTGTTTCCTTTTTTTTTTTTTTCTTTTTTTCTTTCCCCAAACTTTGATATTGAAGCTGGTGGAGACTCTGGCAAGCCTTCAACAGAAGATATTGATGCAGATGATGATGAAGTTCCAGGTAATTCTTGAACTTTTTTTTTCTTTCCCATCACTTCATTTGAGAATCATTAGGAATTGCTCTCATTTTCTAAATATGATTTAACTTCGTTTTTTTTTTTTTTTTTTTTTTTTTTTTTTTTTTCCCAACTAATTCTTTTTGATTATGCTGCTAAAATAGATCTAATTCTATGGAATCTGTTGTGCTTTTAGACATTTATAGTCACCATAAAAGAATATATTTGTCAAGTAATATTTTGGAAGTCTTTCCAGAGTTTTTAGAATTATCTTTACAACTTATTTTCCAAGGCTTTTAAGCTGGCAGTTTTTTTTTTTTTTTTTTCCTTTTTCTTTTTCTTTCTTTGAATTAGCAAAAGAGCAAATATTACCTTAACATCATTGGCTATGTAATTGATTATCAGCATTATGAGAATTGACTCTAATTTGAGTTTCTGAAATTCTGAAGTTGGTGTTCAGGGGGGGGGTTAATTCTTTCTCCAGCTGAAAAATTTGATAGTCTGATATTTGTCTACAGGAATTTTTGGTCGTAATCGTAATTTCTATTGCTCTTGATTTTGATTACTTTGTCATGGACATTTTTAGATTGAAGCACTGCAAAAAAAGCAGCTGGTAGATTGACAATGAACTAGAGTTCTGTTATGCATTGGTCACATATGCAAGAAGCAACTTTTTTTTTTTTTTTTTTATCAGTGTTACAATAAGAAAATTTGTATTGTAACTGGTTGGATACTTGATATAAAGTAAATTATGACCAAGTCACTTGATTTGAACATGTATGAAAGCAATGCAGCATACTGTCAAGATTAGGAACTTGGTATTTAAGTAACTTTTAGTTATTAAATCAACTTGGTTGTTAGTGACAGAGCAATTTTGTAACTGAGTGATTGTTTCGGTTGTTTCAAAATTGGCATTGCAGTCAATACTTGCTTTATGATGTTGTGTACTGTTTGGTCTACTCTTCATAATTATTTATACATATCAAGTATTTGTGATTTCTAGCATTTCATTTTTCATATTTTGAGAGTCCTATCATCTTATCCATTACAGATCTTGTTGAAAACTTTGACGAACCATCCAGAGGTGAAGGCGTTTGAGTGACTTATTTTAAAAAAAAAAAAGAAAAAAATAAATAAATAAAAACTGATAAATAAATTTTGGTTTTCACTTTTTCTATTTTTTTTTTCTCATTTTTTAATATTTTTTTTTTCTCTGGGTGGGTGGGAATATTTCATAGACTGTTTTCCACTCGGCATTTAATTTTTCTTTTTATATTAAGAACTGCCCTTCCCCCTTCCCTTCTTGATTTCTAAAAAGTATACACACAGTAAACTCATTCTATGATGTTCTTTCCTTCTGTGATTTAACAGAGTGAGTTTTAAGCATTACTTTGAAAATATTGCATTTTTTTTTATTTATTGTCCTTAATTATTTTCTTTGTTTACCCTTTACCATCTAGAAAAACACTTCTAATTAAAAAAAAAAAAATTGAAAAAAATCCCATTTCCATTTTTTTTTCTTGAAATGTATATGTACATACAACAAACATGAAAATAAACTGAACTCTTTTCAGAAATTGTTTTGCTTTTGTTTTTCAAGTCCATGACTTGAAATTATTTTTGAAGGTTCAAATGGTTATGAAACCAGTTTTTGCTGCTCTTACTAGTTATTTAGTTTATCAGTCTTAATGAAGTTTTTGGTTATATTTTCTCAAACAATATAGTAATTCAATAGTCATTGATTAGTACATGGAGTGAATGCCTGAATGATCAAAAACCAGTACCGAATTTGAGCACTTTGTGCTCTTTTTGCAGTTATATTTTTGCTTTTTATTCTGAAATAATTCACATTATTAAATTTGTCTTAATAGTTGTATCAGGCCTCTTGCTATCCCTGGTCTATAGTCTGCAGTTATGTTTATTTGATTTTTAAAAAGTTGAGTTGAATAACCCAGACTTAATTCTATGAAATCCAAGATTTTTTCATGACACTCCCGTTGATATTCTGTAACTAGTTCTGCACTATTAGACTTTTAGATGAAAATACCTTGTTCAATGTCGATGAGACTTCGTTTTCAACATTATATTATGATAAGTATTTGCCTTGAACAACTTTATGTAACCTTTTTCTCCACCAAGTCATTGTTAATGTCAGTCAAGCAGCAAGATAATTCTTTCAAAGAATATTGTTTCATTCAAATTTTTCCTTTTTTTTTCTCAATCTGTAAATGATATATTTAGGTGTGAGTGTTGCACTAGATTTCGAAGCTGTACTATGGAATTTCTAGGAGTTCCACTAGTTATTTACTAAGCTTCATTGGCAGAAGAGAAAATAAGATTTGTTTCTCCCCCCCTCCTCCTCCTCACCTCCTATTGGAGAAAGTTAGCGTATTTTGAAAATTGGCATTCCAAACTATGTTCAATTACCAACCAGTGAGCGATGGAAAACTTTCAGCTGCAACACTGACCCCCAGAAACTTGGTATGATTCAGGGGTGAGAAATCTTTTTGAAATTTGTCTGTTTGGAAGAATTATGAGGTTTTTTTATTTGGGATTTTACTTACTAGAGGTAAAATTGAAATCTGTACAAAGAAACTTCAGTTAGAGCTATCTACAGGGAACACGGATCAGCGTTTACTTATAATTGCAGATTGTTGAACCATGCATATATGGAATGGAGCCTTATTGATCATTGTTTAAGGCTTTTTTGAGTGGTCATTAATGATCATTGTAGATTTGACCTCCAAAGCTATCATCTGTTGGAATACCAAGTGAAATGGCAGTGAAGTTATTTCAAGAAAAAGCACTTTTGATTGATCTTCAAAATTTGCCAATTGGTGACTTAGTTGCTCTATGAAAATTCTTTTTTTTTTTTTTTTTTTCATTCTCTTCTGATCAATGTCTTTCATGATTCAGCTGATGTACTTTTTGGTCTTAGCTTGGTATAAGTTGTAACTTGTATGTCTCGTAACCTGTGACTCATTTTTTTATTTATTTTATATATATATATATAATTTAAAAAAATAGTACCCCTCCATCCCCACTTTTCTTTTCTCCCCCCCCTTCTCACTCTTAAAACTTGCATACCAGCAAATTTCTAGGCTTACACATTGAAAATATAACTGGAGATCAAAGTGAACATTAAGGCCTAGGTGCTCATTTATTGCAATATAAGCCAATCTCATGTTGACATCTGCATCCACACTTCTACCATTTCCTCTTTCAATATTGTAGATTAGCAACTTCTGTTGATTGTTATACATTTTAGACTTTAAGTTAACCTTGGACTAATTTGTGTCTCTACAAGTTTATGCATATAATTCTAGTTGTATAAAGTTCTTTTTAGGGCACCTTGTAGAAAATGGTTACCAAGCTGGTCTAGCAATTCATTGCTGCCGAAGAGAGTTCGATCCTCACTGGATGCCATATGCTCATAACCTGTGCCATACAAAACTTATGCGTCAGTGTACTGTAAATACATTTTACATTTGAAATATCCTTAACTAGCATTTCTAATATTGCTGTCCAGACTGTGCCAGGTTAAATATAATATCACTTAATGCTGGATACTGAACATCATGTTTATTTCACTCAAAAAATTTTTATCATTAGTCCTCAATTGGGGGTGGGGTCCTGTTTCGAAGGGCTTGGCATTTAGTGGCTCCCAAAACAGTGAAACAACTATCCAAGTCTTTGTTCTTCTGACTGTTGATTAGAAAAAGGAACAGACGCCTAGAATAAGTAGAAAGACTAGCCCCACAATCCCAAGCATGTTTAGGGGGGCTTATCAGAAAATATTGAACCTGTTTGTGTTTTCTGTTTTTTTTTTTTTAAATTTTTTTTGTTTTGATAATGTCAATGACAGATGAACTGTATTTGCCCACTATTTTATTGAAAATCTATAATTTCCAAATACGTGAGGAAATGGTTTCAGTATGACATCGATGTAGAGTAAAAGTTGTGTGTATTGATAAGTGCTTCATTGCCCTATCAATCATTTAAAATTTTTGTCAATTCTTGATGAATGTTTGAGTTTTGTTTTGGTGAATAGTTATATGGTCATTTTTGAAGAGTTGATATTTACATTTGCATCTTCAGTTAATGACTGTTGATGATGTGAGTACAGAAAAGGTACAGTTGAAATGAGACAGTTGGGAGGACATCTCTAGTAAGAATAATCACTGATTAAGCAACATAGACGTGATATTAAGTGGAAAGAAAGGTTTTGGCTACCTCTCTGATTGGTCTGAAAATGAATAACTGTACTAGTTGGTGATGATTTTAGGGTGCTATCGAGAGGTATTGTTGCACTCATTCCCATACCAAAAACGAAACTATTTTTGTCATTTGATTTCAGGGTGTCATGTTGAGGAGACAGTTACAATCTCCTCTTGATCTATGGAAAAATGATTTGTGACATTAATGGCTATTGTCTCTTAATGATTTATTTTTAAACAACCAAAGTGCTATGAAATGCTATTGATGTGCAGAAGTGGTGTGAAATTCCATTCTCTCTCTCCTTTCTCTCTCCTTTCTCTTTCTCTTTTTTTTTTTTTTTTTTTTCTCTAAAGAAATACCATTCACATAATTTATGAAATCACTTGTTAACCAGTCAACATGAATGAAACGATACAAAGGCTCTCTCCCCAATAATATTTGCAGTTTGGCTTGAAGATTATTCAATGAATATCCTGAAGAATTTTTTATCATGAAACTAACTACAATATTTGAAATTCTATTCATTTAACAGGTTTCGAGAGACTACTCTGCAATTTCAATTGACTTTCAACTAGAGGGGTTATCTGATAATTGCTGCTATCAACATTTCTGGATTTATTCTCTTTGAAACTTGAATTTCTCACATAATTGAAGAAATATATATATATATAATTCTTAGCATTAATTCTGAGGAACTCATTGATAACATTTTTATCTTTAAAATGGAACTAATTTATTCACAATCTGGAGTACAACTCCCAAAAAACAATGATATATCTTACTTCTTATTTGTCGGTTTAATCCCATTGAAGAAATTTTCGTTGAATTGAAAAGTATCTTCACGAGCATAATCGTGAATTATATCATCCCATTAAATTGGTTTTGACTACTATATACCTTAATTATGATATTTAGGTTTTTATCGCAATTTTTTGCTGTGGCAACTGGCAGACAGTGAGGGTTGGAAATATAGAGTAAACTTTTGGTGATATTCAACTTGTGCCCCTTTTACCTCTTTATGACCATTACGAAAGTTTCATGGCCAGCAGAGTGGTCATAGCAGCTGGATGTGAACCAGGCTTCCCTCTGGCAAGAGGGGCATGAGTTAGATTCTCATTAAAAGCTAACTCTTTGTATTCAATCAGTGCAGGTAAATTGTGGTAAAAATTCAATGGGTTAAAATAGTTTTTGTGATAAGTTATATCATGGTATATCTGTAATTCATCTTCTGAAGTCGGTGACATTGCAATAAATACAAGGTAATATTACTACTAATTGTAATACTGAAAAATTCATACTATAAACTGAAATCATGACAACTATATTTGAAACTGTAAATGTCAATATATGTTTCTTCAGTTTTTAAGCAGGTCTGGCTTGCTGGATGACTCTTTATATGTATTATGTGTATCAGCTACTCCAATGGGGCTAGAGGGCTGAAAATATATACTTTTTATTATGTCTAGAAAATTTTTTAACCCCTCTCTAAAAGGTTTTTAGTATTTTTTGTTTTTCTACCTTTACAATGTTAATTTATGCTAAATCGGTACTTCAGTGTGTGTCTGGTAGTGTTCATGCTTCTTTTTTTTAATTTTTAAATTTGAACTTTTTTAGTGATCACCAACCAATAAAGGGTGAGAAAAATAACTTATTCATTGGTCCCACTTTTTCCAATTTTTTTTATTTCAATTGATCACCCCCAACACTGCAAAATCTAAAATATTCAGAAATTGCTACTATGTTTGCTACAAAACTTTTGATTAGGAACTTTACTTAGTATGTGATTACCATTCTGAGATTAAAAATTGCAATTCTAGATTTGAAGTTGCTTATTAGAATAACTGATAGATTGGAATATACAAAATTCAGGTTCATATTCATTTGTTGATTGGTGAGGGTTAAAGGCCTTCAATTCAGTGGAAATCCCTATGGTCATGAAGGCCATCTCTCAACAAGGTGTAGACCCTGTATTTGTCAGAATGCTGCAACATAGCAGCTCCTTTATCAAGCTACATAAAGCCCTGTCAGCTCCAAAAAGGGGTAAGACAGGTGATGCTGGCTCACCAAAATTCTTCAAGGCCTGCCTCGAGATGGTGTATGGAAACCTAGAATGGGAGAGTAACATGGATCCCCAGAGATCACACGCGCACCCAAGGCCGGCAGAGTACTAGATGGAGAAACAAACTCGACAAATTCAGAAAGCACTTGCTCTGTGATACCCATGATAGAAAAGTGTGATGAATCCTGGGGAAGGTGTATATCCAACGATGGAAATTAAGAGACTGGTGAGAAACCCGCTCAAATTAATCACTTTCATTAATAATAATTGAGCACTTGCTATGCAGAATTGATTTTTCCGTAAGATACTGCAAGTGAATTCGTTTCTAACTGGGTGACACTGGACTAATGTCAAAATTGGCTTAACAAACAATTGCTCCTTGTCACAATTAGTAAGTCTATATTTAGATGAATTATTTTAACTGCACATGCTTTATAATGGTCTTCTTTCTTAGTGAGTTTCTGAAGTTAATTCTCATTTTCATATCAAGATTCTCCAAGACAAATTTCATGCCTCTTGAATTATTCAGAAATGACTGAATCAAATCAACTGATAGAGCTTGATCTGAGATTTGAGGTAATAAATTCAAAATAATCTATGAGGATTTTAGAATTAGTGTGAAGTTGTCATACATAATTGTCCAGTGATAAAATGATTTGGGTGTGCACATATATCTTGTTATTACATATCTGTAGCCATCATTTCCCTTTGTTCTTTATTGTACGTGTGATAGTTTGTTTCCTCTTTGAGATTATGGTGATTCAAAGAGGTTATAAAACAGACACATAGAAAGCTAC
This sequence comes from Thysanoteuthis rhombus, assembly GCA_963457665.1. NCBI lineage: Eukaryota > Metazoa > Mollusca > Cephalopoda > Oegopsida > Thysanoteuthidae > Thysanoteuthis > Thysanoteuthis major. The sequence goes on from OY735204.1 coordinate 37,778,635, forward strand.
TTACCTATTTCTATTACCCTCAATGGAAGAAAAATCCTGGAACAGAACTGCAATAATAAGGATTTATATAATCAAGAGTTGTCTGTAATCCAGTATTGCCAATTTAAATGTTTTTTTTTCTTCTTAATTTTTCAATTTATGAAGATCATTCCAAAATTCAAAAGATTGAAAAAAAAAAAGGAATTGGCAATATTGTACTCCCAAATTTGAAAAAAAACCCCAAAACCCAAAAAACATTGACATTGGCAACACCACTCAAAAAAATGAAAAAAAAACAAAAAACATGTCCCTCATCCATCCTGTGAATGGATTCCCCATATTAAAAAAAAAAAAATGGACTTTACCATTTTTGCTTGTAGATATATTTCATGTTGAGAAACTTATTATATCAGGGTTTTAGAAGATTAAATATCTGAGTCCAGTGATCTGGATAAACAATGAAGGTTTCTGTTGTTATACTCCACTATTGAAGGCTGACTCACAACTCTAGATAGAGATTTTTCATGTATGTCACAGAAGTTGATATTTTCCATCAATAGCTTAAAAGTCATCTCAAAAACTCTATTCAAATAATACATGAAAAATAACTTGGTAGCATGTAGAAGTCATAATCCAAATGTACTCTTTTGAGGCTATGTATGATACAAGAATTGAATGTTGTTGGAAGGTCTGATTTACCAGGTATACTTCAGGCTAGACTGAAAAGTTTTTGTAAAGTGTGATCAAATCAATGAAAAATAAAATTTCTTCTCTGCAGAGTATTAAAGTTTACCACATTTGAGAATGTTTAGTATATATAAAAACATAATTTGGTGTTTACAGAACTTAAAGAAATTCAAAGATGTTTCATAAAAGTGATGTGTCAACAATTTCTTACCACATTCTACTACCCAAGATGGTTCAGGTAAAACACTACAGCATTCCAGGCAACAAAACTATGACAGATTTTTCACCTCACTTTTGACTCAAACTTTAAACAAACCTCTGCATTTGGACAATGCAGAGTTAAAGGACAATGCTGAGATTTTTTCCTGTAATTTGCACAAAACAGGCAGTGTAATTAACTTGGACAAACAAAAATAAAACATAAAAGAAACACAAATTTTACAATGAAAACTAACTTTTAAGGTCTGTGACATCACTTTGTTACTATGTCTGCATTTTCCTTTATATATTTAGAATACTAGGAGACTTCTTTCTCTTTTCACTTTGGCTACTGATCAGTTGATTGTGGAGACCTTGCATCTTTGAGTAAAAACCTTACATGATTGATATCCGTTGATATTTTTTATTGCTTTCATTTTTTTACATACAAAATGCGTGCAATGAACAATTGCTTTAAAACACATTCTATTAAGTCCAAACAGATTACAAACTGTAAACTCTATTACAAAAGATTTATCATGAAACTTTCTTTCTTTCGTTCATTTGCAATTTTGTACACTCTAATTTTTGTGATTCTGATTCCATCACCAATTAGTGACTTGGTAATCATTTGAATGAGTTGGGAAATTCTCTGAGTTTTTATCACATTACTCCATGTATACATTTTGAATCCAAATTTAGACTCTTGAACACATAGCAATTTAAAAAAATTATTAACAAATTTTGTGGTATTGCTAGCATATTTTAAAATTAGTGTCTTTGAATGTTTTGAATATTCCTTCATCTGCAGCTTAAAGGCCATCTTCACCGACCATTATGCTCAAAGTTGACTGACTTCTTTATTGAATTATATTTACATCCCCAAAGAGGAAACTTCTCAGTGTAAGTGTTTTTCACAAAATGGGTGAAAAGATACCCCCCTCACTTTTGATCCACAAAAATGGAAAAAAAAAGTTTCCTGTAATTCTTAACAAAAAGTACAAGGAACTAAGAAAAAGATACCCCCCTCATTTTTTACCTCTACAAGGAAGACTAAAGTTTCCCCTCAATTTTGACTTCTTGAAGGGAAAACAAATGTTCCCTTCACTTTTGACCCCAGAAAGTAAGAAAAAAAATGTTTTCCCTCACTTTTGACCCTAAAAAGTGAAATGAAAAGTTACCCCTCACTTTTGACTCCTAAAAAGGAAAGAAAAATGTTCACCTCAATTTTGACTCCAACTTTGAAAAAAGGTATGATCGGAATGTGAAGTAAGGAAAAAAACAACAACCAAAAAAACTTGAAAAAGAATGAATATTTTAATCATGTCAATTCTTTTCCTAGACTCAACGAATTAATGATTAACTTTTCTCTTATCGAATACAACATATTTGTTCTTCGTATTTCCTTAGCAAATTCTCCGTCAATTTTTTCATATGAAGAAAATGAATAAATTCCAACTTACAGTACAAGGGAGTTAACTCCATATTTTCATCCCTATAACTTGATTTTAAATACATCATCTCACCCAGTCTCTCAAACGAAGGAGCACGCGTGTAGAAAAAAAGTATTTTGTTCTAAACAAAGCCATTTACCTGTCACTAGTTTTCTTCATTTGGTAGTGGCACATAGGCTCTAGTTCATTGATCATTTGATCTAAAGGAAACTCCTATCAGCACTTTTGATAAGATAACGTCCCACAATTTCAGGATGTCATCCGAATTTCAGTACTTCCTGTTTTTATCAGTGTCAACCGAGTTTATGTGCTTTGATTTCTTGTTTTGATAATTATCAAGTCCTGTTTAAGATTTCAGATAATTTTTATCATTGATAGTTACATCTAAGTACTATAAACATGTAATGTTTAGTTTGCAAAAATTTTACAGGTTGAATAGGATATCGGCCCCCGGGTCTGAAGTGAATGTTTCAATTCTGCCTCACAGTACTGGATGGGATAATGGAAAGTCCATAACCACTCTGAAGAGATGTAATACATCGGTACAGCTGTCTGTGGATGACACTATATATATATATATATATATATATATATATATATATATATATATATATATATATATATATAAGCATATTGCTAGTTTTTGGATGGGTAAAGTTATAGAAAAACTGAGGATAGCCCGCTCTGAATGATCTAGAAATGCAGTCTTACGTTCAAGTTGGCTTATTTCAATAAAACGTGAAAGATTCTAGTTAATTGAGCTATGGATAAAGCTGTGTAATTAACTTCTTCGTATTTTCGTATTAATCTTGACAGTGAATAAAATCAATTTGGTACATCCTTATATAGATAAAATTTTTATAATATTGAGTTAATAACCCGTTGATCTAAAATCAACAAATACATAATATCTTGTATTTTAATGCATTCTACTTTCAAAAGTACATAATTTTACAGAAAATATTCGTGGTCTTTTTTAATTGACTAAAATTCATGATCGTGAAAATCTTGTAGTAAATAGTATTTTGCATATAACTATCAGCCGTATTCAAAATGATTTCCGGGGATGGATTTTACTCTCAAATAATCTCCTCGTCCATGCATAACAATTAAATGCTAGGTTTTTTTCTCTCTCTCTTGAATTTCTAAGTTGCAAAGACTTTTATTCTTTTTTTAATTCTGTTAGAAACATCTGGTTTGTGCTAATTGGGATGTATTCTTGGTTGTGCCTAGATATGTTCGTTAATACTTTGAACACGAACAGCTTTTCTACGGATTGAACTGCACAAACCGCGGAGAGATCATTATAAAACGTTTTGTTGACGGGTGCAGACATTAAACAAGTACCGTAACTCCGTTGACACTGTTGAGTAGGAAGCGGTTGCTTCCCCTTTCATTCCAATTATTCATTAGGTTGGTGCAAAAATAATTGCCATAATTTACCATCAACTTTGAGGTAGTAGATCTAATCTTGGAATAAAAGTTATTGAGAACCTTCTGAATTGACAAATTTTCGCCGACTAGAGAGAAATCCATTTATTCTGGAAGCATTGAATTTTATGGTCCTGGAACTAATGGATTCTTTGAAGGCTTTTTGAGCTGCTGCTTGTTCATTGAAGACCTTCCCTAGCAGGAAGTGGTTGAAATGCTTGAAGAAGGGGTAGTCAGTCAAAGAGAGGTCAGGTAGGTAAGCTGGGTAAGGTACTATTCCGCAGTCTGGTTTGACATGCGGCTGGGTGTTGTCGCTGAGGAGAAATGGTTCTTGATTAACCAATATTGGATGTAAACTTGGTGAATTTTGTTGATTTTCTTCTTTTTTTAAATTTTTTTGCTGTGGTAAAAAATTGATTGTTTTTGATGTAAAAAAGAAGTGCAAAACAGACTTTACAATTGTAATTTTTATTTTTGTTCAGCTTGTTTGGCACCTGTTTGCTTTTTTGCTTTTCCAACTTGATTCAAATGTCTAACATCTGTTGAATGATCAACGTTTAGTTCCTCTGCAACTTCCCAAGTTGTTTAGTGTGGGTCCCCCTTAACAATGGATGTATCACAACTCGTTTTCCAACTTACAACCTGTCTATTTTGTAATGCATACTCTGATTGGCTCATTTTATGAACCGCCAAAACAAGGATTTTCCTTACTGACTTCAGACTGCCAGTGTCATCAGAGAAACATATATTTTTCTAATCCTGTCCACCTATCAACTTGTATCTCTACAGGAAGGAATGCCTTCATTTATTCAGTCCTATTTCTGTTCTTTTACTCACATCACTGCATAAGCCTGACTAATGTTCCCTCATGCATATTGATATTTCTGTGTCTAACATGTAACAAAAAAAAAAGGGGGTTTTCAGACGATTGTTGTTTGTGTTATAAACATATTTCAGAATGCTGTTGGACACTGAGAAAAATCAAGGAAGCAGCCCATATCAGCATGTCGACTGGATGCATTAGTAAGACAAGAGTGGAGTGCAACCTAATGTGGCTTCCACTACTCAACAGGAGCAAGCTATGAAAATGCAGGCCCAACAAAGAAAGAGGAATAGATTGACATTACCCGAATCCTATGTTGTAACGTAACTGCCATCTAGATATTCTGTTGGGTACTACCATCATTGGAAAATTCTATTTACCACTGTCACATTTTGATATTATACCTGAAGAAGGCCGTAGAATGAATTGGCTGAAATGTTGTGTTTATAAAACAAACAATGAGAAGGAGCTCAATTGTCCAAAAAATTCTCTGAGACATGGCAGGAAAACCAATGTATTACATATCAAATTAAGATGCTGAGGTTTTGTTGCCAACTTGGCTGTAACATTCCTGACTAGACTTCATCAACAGAGAAAAGAAAATATATCAAGAAGCTCCAAGACTGGGCAGAGGTTGCATTTGCATAAATCTGGCACTCCCATATTGTTATGGAGAATCAACAAAGTTTGGTGCAATTGTGAGGTACTGATGGGGTGGCCTTGCATAATGGTAATGATGCTTTACCTCCCGGAAACCATGCCTGACACCAAGGTCATCATCTGATGGAAGTTTTATTGGTGGCACTGCTGCTGCTTTTGAGAAGTAGTCATATATATATATATATATATATATATATATATATATATGTATATATGTACAAGTTGGTAAAATGACAATTGGAAGGTGAAGAGAAAAACAGGTGTTTCCATTTATATTTTTCCTGAATCATGTATTACTTCAAAGTAAAAATAAATCCATATTCACAATCAGGAATATTTATTGAACCGTCATTATTCATAGTCATATCTTCTATTATTTTTTTTATAGTTGAAAATTTTATTTTGTATGGTTGGCCCTAATTTATAGGTTATAATTTAGATATGTCCTTCTAATGTCAGTTCATTTGGAAGACTTTGTATAATCTCTTCATTTTTGGTAATTTTTGTAGATTAAAATGAAGTCCCTCTTTTTATATATGTTATAACTCATACATTTCTAGGAATCATGATTTATTTCTTTTTTTGGTTTTTGGTTTGTACCAATTATATCTATTATGTATCAGTATCATTGTTGCTATTCCGTCATCTTATATATTTGTTCTGTTTTGACCATTATTGTATATGCTATGTCTTTTGGTATCTTCTTTTTGAATTTAATTAGTAGAAGTCTAATTTCATTTGAAGATCCCAGTAGATCTTTGTTGATATATATTTTAAGAAATTTTCACATGATACCATGGATTCTCTGTTATTTCTATAAGTATGTGAATATATCTATACATATATATATATATATGAATCTTACACCAAATTTAACGTGAATTTCTATGTAACACACATAAAAAATACATGTAAGATAATCACACTATAACTCACATCCATAGAAATAGAATAAAAAACAAAAAAAAGATTTTTTCCTTCAAAACAAATTTAAATTATGTTATAGTTATATTCATGGAGATAATACCCCTGAGACAGGGCTATGGTTGCCGAATGCTCTCTCTCTCTCTCTCTCTCTCTCTCTCTCTCTCTCTCTCTCTATATATATATATATATATATATATATATATATATATATATATATATAAATTAAAACAAAACATAAGACAGATTTACTAAGACTGAAGATAAATATATAAAAGCATGCTGGGTCTGGGCTTGGTATGGCTTATGTTTAGTCATCAAGTTCACCACACAAATAGAAATAGTTATAATAAGAAACTTTTAAATTCTAATTTGAAACTCAAAAAAAACCTGAATTAAGTTTTGATAATTTTAGTCTTTTGCGGGACACTCAGTCCTTGGATGGTGATTGTAGCCACAAAAGAAACACTTATTTCGAACGGCCACTACTACAGAACAGTCTTCAACATGGGTGGGGTTTATATATGGCTCAACCTATGCAGCAGTAATAGATAACACCAGCATGAGTATTTCAAGTGTTATAGCCTGATCATAGGCTGTCTTTAGCCTGAGAGATTTGTTTTCTAGCAGTCTCATGCATATCTGAGTAGAGTCCCTATTTATGGAAGCTTTGTGTTCCAGATCTAAAGTTAAGTCTTAGTAGAGCACCTCCAGAAATTGATCCAGATTCTTGTCGAGTAATTGTTTCCGAGTAGCATAATAAGGAAAGACTTTACTTTTAAGGTTCAACATATATATTTTCAAGAATAGAAATTGCATTACCATAACTAAAGCATTCAGTGATGTACTCGTATACTAAAGGGTCAACATGGTTGATAAGCCAGTTGAGCTTCACAGAATAATTCAAAGGCTCATCTGAAAGGAACAAAATGAAGTTTGAAAGTTCTTTTTTTCAAAGTAACCATCACTTGGTAGTAGAGCTGCTGGCAGGATCACCAGAGAATTTTCTCAGGCCTCATGAACCCCTCCATCCAAAAGAAGTTGAATAAATTGTAATACGGTTCAAAGATGAGAGGTGAGGCAGAAATTCCAGGCTTTATTCAAATTACTCCTACTACAGTGTGTGACTTAATCATCTTGTGCAACTCTCGAGAAACATAAAACCATATTTACTTCAGAAAAACGAGACAAATCTCATTCAAAACAAATTCATAACAACATTACAACAGTATCAAAACTAAAAAAAATTTCATTCATGTATTTGATTTTGAAGAATGAAAATTTGAAATAATATCAGCAAGATTACCTGGTGTTGCCTGAATCAAAATGGGTTTTAGTATCATCATTCCAAATTACCATTTTGTTGGTAATTTTCAGGTCCACTTTTAATGCAATAATAAAAATATGTGCACTAATGCTGTCATTTCCATGAACATTTTCTCTTATTTGTTTTTATGAGACTTTGATCCTGTGAGTGCATAAAAGTTATATATTCCTAGTTGCAGATTTATCAGAATGGTTGTTAAGCATTATGATCAAGTAAGCCTAGTACTCAAATGTATAACTCTGAAAAAGTTCAATAAAAGATAAAGTTAGCTTGAAGAGCTATTTGTTTAATGAATAGAACATCAATAGCAGTAAGCATTTGCCCCTGGGTATGTATATATATTTTCCTTCTGTTTTTAAAAAATGTCACATCAAAGAGATGATATCTTTGAAAAAACCCCAAAAAAACCCAAATAATGTAAAATACAATAGAAGTAATTAAAAATATCAATTCTGATCTTTACTAAAAAGGCTTCAAATTCTCAGAACTTCCACTTTTATATCTCTTAGCATATTATTTTCAGTATTACTGCTATCGAAATTAGCTTCTATATATTTATGAGTAAAGTATCTTTCGTTTATGAATAATTGAAATGGTAGTAAATGTTCAATATTACAAAGTACCATCTTTTGTTGAAGCAAACATCTATTTAAGATCCTTAAAAACAACATCTGTATCTCTGATCTAATTCTCACTGGTCACCTTCAACTACAACAGCCACTGTCCCTATAAAACAAGTGGTAAAGAAAATTTTTTTTCTAGCAAGATCCACACTTAGAGAGGAAACAAAAAAATGAATCAGTCTCTCTCAATTTTGTTCATTTTATGCTGTTGTTTTGGAGGTATGTATACATTCATATCAAATAATTGCAAATACTTTGATTTAACAGCTATTATGTATAAATCCATGATATCCCAGTACTGTTTGATATATAAGCTAAAATGACAACTAGTCAACAGAAAATACTTTGTATTTAATGAATGCTACATTTGTTTGGAACATAAACTGTAAAGAGCTTTTCAGATGCGTAAAAAAATTAACCACTCATTTTTCATTTGGAAATTTCAAATTTATATTTTTTATGCTCCCTCTTCATGGTATTACTACAATATTACATTTTGGCTTGTCTATTTATTCTGGCATTGTTAAACCTAATGTTACCTAATTTTGTATAGTAATCCCCATAGCACAAAAGTATGGGTGGGCATTGACTCATTCTTGTAATGAGGGTATGATAATTCTTCTTGGTGCTAGGAATCTGTCTCTCAAGTAATAATTTGTCATGGCACCTAAAGAATGCAGTTCGGTACTTACTACTACTTGACTGCCATAAACAATAGACCTGATTTTAGGGTAAAAAACCCCTATGATATATCACAAGGAACTGCTTGATTTACCTGCCAGACATCTTTTATTCAAGCATTAACACATTTTAAAGCAAATCTTATTTCTCAAATATCCATAGATATGTTGATGCAAAAAAGAAAAGTTTGTGTAGGTATATATTCTCTAAAATGAAGGGTCCAGTATTTTGACTTAATTTGCAGATATTTTCTTTGGTGACTGATGTTAATGAAGTGATGCCAACTGAATCTGAATTAATTTTTGCCAGAACTAATAAATAGTACCTTTCTAAAATTGTGTTACAAATTTCATCTGAAATATTACGAAAACAGTTATATAACACAATTTTAGGAAGAGGAATGAAAGAGGGTTCAAAGTTTCTAATGGTTATAACAGTTTTATACCAAAACGATGGAATGAACAGCGTGTTGAAGCACATGCACACATACACATACACTCTTGATATTTATTTTTATTAATCACATCACTATTGGAACAATAACGTTGAAATAAGAAGAAATTTATTATCTTTATAATTTTGTGAAAGTTTGATTGAATTTAGGCTTTGTGTTAAAACATGAATATATTTTAAAGCAGGACTGAATTTTTGTGTTCATTTTTTTATAATCAAATTGAGATTTCTTCTATCAAAAACTTCCTGATAGTTTTAAAAAATGTTGTGTTCCAAATAGAAAAAAAGCCCTATTAATATTAAAAAATATCATCAAAAGGATTTTTATTTTGACACATATTAACACAGAAATATATGGAAGAAATTCTATTAAACATAAGGCAATACTTGCTTGGAACAACTTCATAAAAGTTTTTTCCCAAAACGGATCTGAAGCAGTCTCGAAATAGCCATAAAAAGATATTTTATGGAATCTCATTCATGAATTACAGTCCTTTCAGTTTGATTTTATTGCAAGACCTGTGAATGGTCACCTACATTTGCTTGTTACTTTATGATCATTGAAATACTGATTTTGCTTGTCTGAAATATATATGTATAACACAAGATACTGTTTTTAAAAAATCGCAAAGGTGGGTACTATTTGTGAGGCAAGAAACCTAATTTGAACAATAACGACGGTGACAACGACCACCATCCCCTTTAAACTCTTCACTGTTTGTCTGCCCCACCATGTTGAACCAAACTGATGTATGAAATTAGTGTTTCCCTATTGTAATTTGAAATTATAACCAAGTTCTTTTACTGACTGAGCCAAACTGATGAGTCTTACATATCTACGAAAACTTATCTTACAAATGTGCAAGAAATTTATGTTAGAAATATGCATTGGTTTATTTCATTCTAATAAATAAATACATTTATACTGAAAAATAAAATATGTATTTTTATAATTTTTTACTTATTATATAAGTAATACAAAAGTCACACTAAACATTTTTCGTTGGAATAGAAGGAGTGGAGTCTGACCCTGCTGTAGCCTGGCATGTTCTAGATGTATTTTTAGTTGATTTTCTGTGGACATATAAGATTTGCTAATTATATATATATATATATATATATATGTATATGTATATATCAGGGATACCTGGTATTACTCAGGAAAAAATAAGTTGAAATATAATATAGGAAACAAATCATATTTTTTTAGAAATTTCATACATTAAATTAAAATTGCTGGAAATCCTTATTGAAATTCGATAAGTTTCTTGTGTGAGATTATTGTATCCCCATTGCTAAGGAAAAAATCTTTGAATGTTTGTCGGAAGTGAGCACACATACACAATAAAAAACGTTTTGTAAGAAAACTGGATACAATAGAAAATACATTTCATTTCAAACTAAATCATTTTGAATTAGCTTAGAATTAATGCTCTTATCAAATTTTGGAGGTCTTGCACCCCTTGGATGGGCCCACATACAATTCCAAAGCAGACCCACATGCTATTTGTTTTAGCCGAATATCTGTGCATACTCTCAGGTCAAGTTTTAGTATTATATTTACCTTGTAAATAGAATGCCCCTCCTAAAAGCTTAAAAATGAATTGTACATCAAACAGACAAATTTCCAGAGGAAACAAAGGTGTTATGGATTGAAAACTCCTAGTGTTGATTTAAAAAAAATTTTTTTCTAATTCTTTTGAATATTCAACGGGAAAAAAATATTTGTACTGGGGTCTGTCTGAGAGTGCGTGCAGACCTGTCCAGGGTTTGTGAGACCAGATATGAAAAAATATATACAAAACTACAAAATTACCCACCTTTTCACTCATTTGGCTCAGCTGTTTTGTGTTGTGTAAGACAAAATATATTGAAGGATATATTCTTCACTGAGTTCTCTAACTTGAAATTTCTTTTCTCCAGGCCACACCAGGAATCCCCATTAGTACAGAGCATGTCAAATTATTATGCAAAAACATTTTTCTCTTCTAAATTATGCGAGAGCAGAAGAGTTTTAATAATTTTTTTTACATAAATATTATCATAGCATTATTTGCAATGCCTGCAAATATTAAACTTGAATGTACAGGTGGTGAAGAATGTGTGTTTTTTTTCAGCAATTCCTCTATTTGTATCGTGCCAAATTATTAAGCATAGGTACAAAACAGTAATACACTAATTATATATTGATTGAATCATTAAATAGGGTACAGAATTGAGAAAGTTTAAACAAGCCATAAAAAACTCGAACACATGAAATACTGAAGCCTATAAATTAACAGCATGCAATTTTAAAATTAAAAACTCTGATACAAATTATTTATTTTGAAATATAAGATCCTTGCCAACAAATCACATGTTAGTTGATCATCCATTGATTTTGCTAGATTTTGAACTTCTCCAGCTGTAATAGCTTCCACACTTGTGCCATAAGTCTTCTTTGGTAGCAAACTGACACCTATTTTCATACACCTTCCTTTTGAAGAGGCTCCAGAGAGTTTCAATTGGATTGAAATCTGGAGAAAATGGTGGTCAGCCCATTAATCAACCATTTCTAAAACCTATTTTTTGTCAGATAATTGACAGTCGCAAGCGCCACCGTATGAAGGTGTGTTGTTTTGCACGAAGATAAGTTTTGTGCGTAGACCAAGAGAGTTGTTCATAAATGTGTAATATATATAAAATTGTAGCTTTGTAGGTGCATAATTGTTGCCTACAATTGTTTCAATAAGCTAGAAATAACCATAAATGACCACCGGTGACCTTGAATACTCTTTAACATCAACATTATCAAGCCTATGTCCTTTGCTGTGAAATGTGTACCTCTATGCCAAATTTCAAATTCCTATTTGCAAAATTATAGCCAACAATTGCATTAATTACTAAGGCATGACTATAAATGACCTCTGGTGACTTTGAATGATTTCTGATGTCAAACTCACACAGCCCATATTCATTGTTGTGAAAGGATGTACCCTTATGTCAATTTTCAGCTTCCTAGATGCAAAAATTGAAGAAAAGTCAGGGTCTGATCAAACATTAAATTACATTAAATTTCCCACTGTGAAACCTTTACAACATCACTCGTCCTGTGTTCCCCGCCGCCAGAAGATGTGCTGCTATGCAAAATTTCAGCTTATCAGTCACAGGTTCGATTCCTGCAGTCTTGGCCAAATGATAAATTCACCGTGTAATAACGGGAGATCATTTCAAAAAGAGTTTGGAAGTAATACAACGCATTTATGATTATTTCTGTCAGATTATATATCCATTTCCTAATGATATAATTGTCTGCGTTGAGAAACAAATAGAGCAGATATAGACAGTGAATGAACAAAAATGAGAATTTGTAGCTAAAACAATCATTGGGGCCTTTGCATTACGACGGCTGTTTAGTTCAATGGTGAGAGCAACGGTACGTTGAAACGGTTACATTATCGGTCACAGGTCCGATTCCTGCAGCAGCACCATTTCCTTTAATTGTTTATCCTATTTACGCTGTCCAGATCAAATGATACATTCACCGTGTAATAACGGGAAATCATTTCAAATAGAATTTCAAAGTAATGCAACACATTTATAATTATATATATATATATATATATACTGACTTAGGTTTGCTTCATGTATTGTAATAGTCATCAATATTTTAGAATAGAGCGTACATATAAAGATGGTTAATAACAATTGTTGTAACTGATCTGTTTCACGCAGTCATTGCGACCAACGGACGACTGTTTTTCTCTTGTCTTCATGTACCATTGGGGTTTAGCCTTCATGGTGAGTGTGTGTGCACTTGTGTGTGTGTTATTCTCCTTTTTCGGTGTGTAGGGGTTGGTGATTAGAAAGAGGTTGTGCTCTCCTGCCACGCTGATTGAAATTCAGATTAGGTGGATGGTTAGAGGGAATCTTAAAAATGTTTGTTGAATGACGCAGTTGTATGTTCTCTTATCTCAAGTACGGAGGTGGAGCTGTACTGTTTGCTGTAATGGAGAGTTCTGAATATACTTACGAGTAAATACGGGTGAGTTTGGCCTTAGATAATGATAATAGTGCAAAATTTCTTTAAATAATGGGCCTAGCTAGTAAGTTTTCTATCCCTTCTGGCATATTATATAACCATGTGAATACATTTTGGGTTAGTTAACATTAACAGTTTTACATGGAATAGTTATCATTATCAATAAATATAAGTAACCAACAATCTCATTCATTTACTTATTAATGTGAAAATAGAAAATTCAATGTAACCTCACTGACGTCAATTGATTTTAAACTCAATTTGTTTAATCCATAAATAATCCCATACATCCACACATACAATAAGCCAAAAAAGACCGGAAATTTACTAGATAAACCCATTATTAAAAAAAATTGATGATGATGATGATGATGATGATGATGATGATGATAATGATAACAATAATAATAATTAAAAAAAAATACAACAAATAAATGCCGCTTGTACAACGAACGCGTGGAAAATATTGATCACATTGTGGAGGGTTGTGAAACGCTTGTTTGAAAAGAACCCGAGCGAAGGCATGATAATGTTCGTCCCAATTTGTACTAAGCACTCTGTAAAACATACGGCCATAAGAATTCAGATGAGTGGTGCAATCATATACTAGAGAATGTGTTAAATGAAACCGGTAAACCAAAGATTCTGTGGGATTCTGATACACAGAGTGGTAGGGTAATTGAACAACGAAGACTAGACATCATTGTACATGATACAAAGAGAGAGAGAGAGAGAGAGAGAGAGAGAGAGAGAGAGAGAGAGAGAGAGAGAGAGAGAGAGAGTCCCAATAACTGCAGACAAAAACATCGTAAATAAAGAAATAGAGAAGATAGAAACATATGTCATCTCGAAAGTGAAAATCTTGAGAACGTGAGGATGCCCAGCAGCAAAAGTGAAAGTCGTGCCAGTTGTAATCGAAGCACTGGGCTCGATCCCGAGAAAGTTATCATACTATATCTAACAGTAGGGCATCAATACATATATGCAAGTTTTCCAAAGAATCTGCTCTCCTTTGAACAGCTCACATTCCAACTAAAGTGCTCTCTGTCTGAGGCCTTTTGTTAAGGCTTGATAGTCAGCTTACTGATTGAAGAATGTATAACCAGAAAAAAAAAGAATGATTAATAAGGACAATAAATTCTAAACTGATCTAATTCACTTCAACAAAAGGAATTATAGTTTTGATTTTATAAAGATGTAAAGTGAATGCAAATGATGTGGGTTTCGGTAAATCACAACCTTCAATAGTCACAAGTCAGAATCCAAACTGTAATTTGGAATTCACAAATAGATATGATACGCCGTCGAGCCTCTAAAACTAGATTTATAGCTTCTATTTCACCTGAAAATCTGATTACAATAAATTCATGTTTCATTTCCCTTTATCTTATCATATTTGATTCCATTTATTCCTGTATAAATTCTTCGTAAAAAGCAACCCAGTTAACTTCTAATAAAAGATGATAAACATGGAAATATCATCGAAATCAAGTACATTTTTCAATGGAACATGGCCATTGAAGTAATGAAATGAATTCTCTTTTTAGAGGTAAATTAACATTAAAATTCAAATCAAATAAGAATAATACAGAACAAATTACTACAAATCTTTCTAAGTGAATGTATTTTTAAAAAAATCAACATTATATTTTTTTGCAAATTAGATTATTATTATTATGTATGAGTGTTTGGGGACAGGGGTCCTCATCTCAGTTCATCTTTTGAACCTAAGGTTTCGGCCGTTTTATCATACGGCCTCTTTCAGGTGGGTGTCGTAAGTTGTGATATTCTGGATAATTGAGACCGTCGAGGCCTGAGGGTGGAATATCCTCATTCCGCTGTCAAATTCTGGATGGAAGCTTTTTTTTTTTTATCTCATAGAAATGTCAGTGTGTGAGGATGTCGCTACAGGAGTATCTCTTTTTAAGGAGGGTCATTTGGATCTCCATAAAAATACTGAGTGTGCTGTTGTCGGCAGCCATCTTTGGGACAACGGTCGAAAAAATGAATCGAGATGTGGACAACAGAACAAGAACCCTTTAATTAATATCGATGATAATCCCCCACCTAGAAATTATAGATGGACAATTATTGATTTAAAAATGAAAAAAAAAATTGACCTATCCATCCGTAATTTCCATACGATGGATATTTCATCAAATAATTAGGTTTGTAATAAGTTTTTACCGTTTCTAGTAATTGAATCCAAGTGAAAGTTAACCCTGGGTACGGCATGTATAGAAAGTACACTTGTCGCTTAAAGTTGAAGAACCTCTTTCTATTTGCAAATCAAAGAATAATATTTTCAATGTATTGAACATTGCTTTTGTGTTATCTGCCATGCTGTTTGAAAGAATGAAAGACAGAACAGAAATAAAATCAATGTAAATGACTAAAGTTCGATATGAAAAGAATGGCGAACGATACACTTTCTTTAAAAGATAATGGATCCTCTTTGTAGTTAAAGAACACATCTGTCCTTTAGAGTGACTAAAAGGCTTTTGGTCATTGTCTGCTACTGGAACAATAGATTTGATCATGTCTTGTTGAATGAAAAGAGGTGATGTGGAAAAAGGAGTAGCACTGAACTTTTCCCCTAAATAGTATATATATATATATATATATATATATATATATATATATATATATGATACTTTTACACCCCCCACATATATATATATATATATATATATGATACTTTTACACCCCCCCCACATATATATATATATATATATATATATATATATATATACATATATATATATATATATATATATACATATATATATATATATATATATATATATATAGAGAGAGAGAGAGAGAGAGAGAGTTATTTTTGTTTGGATAGGCGCCAAAGAGCCGAAAGCTATCTTATTAGATAATCTATTTTTAATGATTTAAGCATCATAATTTCAATTATGACTCAACTCATCCCAAACTGTTTCAATGTTTGATCAGACACGAAGTCTAAAGAGTTTCTATGACGTAATTTCAACTGTTTCGTCATAATATGAAATTGAATCGACCAATGAGACCATCCCATTTGAGCACAAACATACGAACAGGAATATAAACAAAGAAATAAATAGAAAAATTTGCATATTACATATATATCAAAATATACGGTCCAAAATGACGGGATTATTTATACATGGATCGGTACTTAGGAGCCTATTGGGCAATTTATTTTTGATAAATCAAGTATCCTGGTTTCAAAGTCTTTTTAACGTCTCAACTCAACTCAAGCTGTTTTGATGCGTGATCAGAAATGAAGTTGTGACAGTTTCAATGGCGTAATCTCTTATTGTTATGTCAAGATAGAAAGTTAACTCAACCAAAAAGATCAACCCATTTGAGCGCAAACAAACAAATAGAAAAAAAACTTGCAAAAAAGCTCATTATACGGCTAGATGTGTGTGCGCATGCGCGTGTGTGCTGTGTTGTGTTGTGTTGTGAGTGTATATATGCACGTATTTACGTGTTATTTTTTTAATAGTAATGAGATGTTTCTTGACCTTAAGAGCGCTTACCAGTCTTCGCTTGATAGTCAACCGACTATATCCTACTTCCGTTTCTAACTCGAAAAAAAAGGGTGACTTTAACTTCTCTGCAAATATTTGAATGATTTAAGCATGGTAAAATGAATGTAATATTGGGAGATAATTTTGCTCTAAAGCGACGACGATACGAAATAAAAAACAACAAAAAAAAAACTACCGTTCAAATGGCCCTTAAAAATTTTTTCTCTCCAAGTAAATATTTCTAAAATTACTTTAATATATTCAACATATTCAATGAACATGTATAATACATTTATTATCATCTTGTTTACAAAAGTATCGTATTATATTATACTTTGAAATAGCTATATCCACGTACACATAGTGCCCGACTGAGGTTTGCTGGATTTACGATCTTTCGAAATTTCGATCATCATATAATAAAGGGCTGTAATCCATTTGAATATGCTAGGAAATCTACAACACACTCGAGTTACGATATTTAGACTAACGATCTCACTTTCGATCCCTAACCCTATCGTAAGTCGGAGACTATTTGTATTTAAAATCGCTTATGATCGATCATGGATCAATTGTAATTTTCATAATTGTCGTCTTTAATCGACGCATGAGAATTAATTAATCATATCAATCGAGACAGGCTTGTATAAAGTATATACACTTTGCTTGATGAACATGAAAAATGCAATCACTCGACAAATGACATCGGAGACTGGGATGCATTCAACTGATTTATTGTTTGGTGACGAAAAGATTTAACTGGAGAAGCGAAGAATGCACAAGGCGATCTAATATGTGTGTGGAAAAAATTACAATATTTAATTGCAAAATATTGTCATAAATGTCTGAACATGATAGTATCATAAATGCGTACACAAGGCAATGCAGGAAATATGTAGAGCAATATACGTATACAGGACAATAACTGCATATACAAAAAAATTTAATAAACATATACAGGATAGACAAATGTGTGCACAAGAAAATGTATCCATACGCAAAGTAGTGTGATAAATGCTCGCACTAGACTCACTTCATTGTTAGCAGCGCATCGCCCGAAGAAGTTACTGGTGTAGCGCCCCCTATTCTTTTAGTTAGGAATTAAATACTGAAAACCTTCTTTTAGATAGATGTTGAAAACGTCACTTCCCCCGACGACCCCTATAAAAGCCTTGGACGTACTTGGTCCAATGCTCATTGGCGCCAGCATCTGTAGCGGATGAAGATTCTGTCCCCAGCACTTATTGCCGGCTACTCTTTCTCTCTCTTTACCCCTCTCTAAGATCGTTATCATTTCACCGATCGCCCGGCCGATCCGATCTTGACCATTTTTCACCGTGACCTATCTCTGTACTAAGCCCATTTCACTTCACTGATGTCGAGGCATCACACATACGCACAGCTACGCAGCTACGCAGCTACGCCACAGTGTCCTCACCACGTTTTCCAAACGCTTATACACCTCCCACCTTTCGCTATCTCTTCTCCTCTCATCTCCTTACGTGATCGGTCAGATTTATGTTATTCTTATATGTACTTCATTTTCATTCGTCATTTATCCCTTGTGTCCTAGTAATGAATATACGTCTTATTTGTCCATCCATATACTAGTATGAGTTCTTTTTACTTCGTATCATCTCTGTGTTCATACTTGGCGCGCATTCTTTTCGTACAACTCCCCCTTTCCATCCACGCTACCTCAGAACACTTTATTTACCAGAATTTATCTTCTTAGATCAATTCTGATAAATTATCATTTTGGGGGCTAATACGCCTTGCAGCCCAAAACTGGCTTTGAATATCCATGGCCTTAGTATATGTATCATGTAAGAAAATGTATTTTATTCACTCACTTTCTGGTGTGCTCAATACCCTAAAAGGTAGTTCTTGTAACTTCCAGCAAGGGAGTCAAGGGTGAGTGAAAGAAAGGGAAATAGACGCTATTGACCATGAACAGAATTCAAGTTGCTTGGCGACACGTTTTTGCCAGTAATGAATGAGAAGGAAGTCGAAGATTCTTGACAATTGTAACAGAATATACACACATACGTCGTACAAACATGTATACACATATGCACGATTATATATATATATATATATATATATATATATATATATATATATATATATATATATAAAATGTTAATATTTCCGTATATATATATAAAATATGAATGTAAATATTTCCGTATATATATATATAAACACATATAAAAATACACATACACACACACACACATACACATGCGTAGGGTGATACAATGTTTAACAGCGAAGAAAATGAGTCACACGAAAAAGATTTGTCCAACGTAAGATTTTTATGGACACCGACCAGTGAAAATTAGAGGCAACATTGTTCTCCAGTGATGTGCTGTGTTCATTATATATCTGGGCCTTATCCCAAAGAGGATAATCTGAACGCTTTTCTCTCCAGATACAGTCTGTTATACCATGATTTTTACCTCTTTTTCGGATATGGCCTTTCTTGAGGAAACAGTTGGTTTCTTCTCCATAATCTTTTTTGCATTTGTATGGGATATGAAACATCGAATATTTTGTCAATCAACATCTCCCTATTGGGGGACCAAATCAAGTAAAAGGGTTGCAAGTAGCAAGTAATAAAAACACATGCTGATGTTATAATTTTTTGAATTTATTTCAGCCACTCTCACAATATGATATGCTCACTATAGCTACATAATTGTCGGGTTGTAGGTTCCCTCCTCCAATTTCTCGTTTTAGAAACAACATAAGAAGGATAATTATTGCTTTGGTGGATACTACTTATCTCCCCAAATCTATCTGTCTGTCTGTCTGTCTGTCTCTCTCTATATCTATGCACGTAATCAAAAAAACAAAAAAACAAATATATGATGCTCTCTTGAAACAAATACGATTCGTACTGATAATGTACTTCTTGTTTGGGTAAATTATATTGCTCTATTTTATCAACACTGAACACTATATTTTTAAAGACAACAAATCTTCCATATATATATATCGTGTACCAATGGATAGGAGTTTTACGACATTATGATAATAGGCAGAGTAAAGTAAGCCTTTATTCTCGTACGTACCTATATGCACACACAACGACACATATACACACACACATACGTCCATCTTATCAGAAATATTGGTTTTCACATTCTCTCACTGTTATTTTATATATATATATATATATATATATATATATATATATATATATATATACAGAGAGAGAGAGAGAGAGAGAGAGAGAGAGAGAGAGAGAGAGAGAGAGAGAGAGAGAGAGAGAGAGAGAGGAATAAAGAAAGAGACAGCAAAATAGACAAATTCAATGAAAAAAGAGCCTCCAAGAAAATGGCAATGTGAAATGATTATGTGGATATTTTTCTTGCACATTTATAGCAAATTGAGATATCGTAAATTAGCTACAAAAGGTCTAAGCAAAATATAATAGAGTCATGAATCTTTTTTAATTTCATGAGTGATTTAAAGTGTTCCAGTGAATGATGAGATGTATAAAATCATATCTAAATTAACAAGTCGACTAACCCGTACGTAGGTTGTCCCCCTCGAATACACATACACATACAAGCAGAAGTACACGGCCTTGCCCGGGTTTATGTGTTCTGCCCATGATGTCATTGCATTTTTTAATGTCCTCAAGAGTCTGATCCAGTGCTTCGAGAGCCAGTTCCTGGGCCATTTTACATCTATCCCACACAAACAATTGACAACTCTATAAAAATGAAATGTTAACCCCTTAGACACATATCCGAAAATATTTTTTTTCATAAATACAAGGATATAAAAAATCACCAAAATATGTTAAAATGATACTTAAAAAAAGTAAATATTGAAAAAATATTATGAAATGAAAGTGTTAAAATGTATTCAAATATCATTAAGCACTAAAGAACAATATATGAAAAAAGAATTTCCCCCATTAGCAAAAAATCGATAAAATTTGAGAACAACAATAAAAATCCAGCTCTGCGACCTATTTTGTTCTGGTGATATAAATGGAATTTGGAAAAAAATTGTAAAAGAAAATAAATAATAGTTTGATCCATTCACATAAACAGTCAGAAAAAAATTGTGTAATCCATGATCTCCCCTGTGAAAAGATGTACCCTTATGACAAATGTCAGCTTTCTTGGCGCAAAATTGTGGCCTACAGCTTGGATCATACATTACCTTTATATATAATCATATACCCGCCCACTCATACGCATCCATCTAAATTCATAGACAGATGGAGAAAACCATCAACTTCCATTGGCTACAAAGTTCGACGTCTCCAGACGATCAAGAATTTCTCTCACGTCTTTGGCTCATGCCATGCAAAGATGGAAATAAACCAAAGTAAATGAGGTGTCGTTGCGATTTATGGTATCTTCATCAGTACTTACACCATCCGACGCCTTATGAAAGTCGGCCAGTACATGAACTTCAGCAAGACGAAGATCATGGGCAACAACCACATTGGAGATTTAAAAAAAAATCATCATCATCATCATCATCATCATCATCATCATCATCATCATTATCATCAGTCTTTTAACGTCCGTCGTTGGACATAGACCTTCCTCAGGATTCGCCATAATTCTCTATCATGGAAGTCGCAGAGTCAGCATTTCCTGAATTTGTCAAGTTCATCTCTCCATCTTGAGTTCTTTCGTCCTCAGTTTCTCATGTGATCTCTGGGGATCCATGTTGTGAGTCATGATATCCATCAGTTGTCTTTCATTCTTGCAACATGGCCTGCCCATCGTCATTTCATTTTAAAAAAATAGTTTCTATGACGTCTCGGTTTCTCGTTTTCTATCTGATATAATGTGCTGTCTTGTGATCTATCCATGTAAGGTTGAGCATGATTATCTCATGTGCACGTTGCATGATTCTCAATTTGCTGATCTGTCTCTTGGTTAGGTTCTATGTTTCAGCTCCATGAGTGACTATTGGGAGAATGCATTGGTTGTATACTCTTCTTTTCAGGATAATTGGGATCTCCAACTAATGCTTGATGATCTAAACGAAGAAAGCAAAACAGTCGGCCTACAGATGAACTTCAGAAAAACAAAAATCATGTGCAACAATCATGTTGAGAATAAGAACATAACTGTCAAGATAGAAGATGCAAAACTCGGCAAGATAGACCACTACATCTACCTAGGATGACGAATCTCCATGAGACCCTCAAAAGAAGAAGAAATCAGGCGAAGAATCACTTTAGGATGGCAAGCCTTTGGCAGAGCAAGCTCAGCCTTCGAAACAAGAAGATCCTATTGATCCTAAAAAGAAGGGTGTACAATCAATGCATCCTCCCAATAGTCACTTATGGAGCTGTAACAAGGAACCTAACCAAGAGACAGATCCGCAAATTGAGAACGATACAACGTGCACACGAAAGAATTATGCTGGGCCTCACATGGAGAGACCACAAGACAGCACAGTACATCCGGAAAAAGACAAGAGTCAGGGACATAGAATCCATTAAAAAATCTCAAATGGCAATGGGCTGGCCATGTTGCAAGAATGGCGGACAACCGATGGACATCGCGACTCACGACATGGATCCCCAGAGATCACATGCGCAACCGAAGCCGGCAGAGTATTAGATGGAGAGATGAGCTAGACAAATTAAGAAAGCACTTTCCCCGCGACATCCATGATAGAGAAGTGTGGCGAATCCTGGGGAAGTTTTATGTTCAACGAGGGACGTTCAAAGACTGATGATGATGGTGATGATACTGCTCACATGTCGCGTGACCTACCGCTTTTATGATCGTCCCTTAGCACCCAGCTGATCATTTCAGAGTCTTTGGAGTCACTCAGTTTCACAAATGATCTCTGGGGATTCGAGTTGTGAGTCGTGATATTCCTTTAGTCCACTTTTTAAACTTTTGACTTGACATGATGGGGGCACGTTGGGCCATCACATGGGACATTGAACCCATGACGAAAAAGTAAAAGAAAAACAAAAATTCTGGTTCTGAAACTTTCAAAATACATTTCAACTCGACAACTGGGATATACAGAGGCTAACTAGTTTCAATAAGTATTTATTGACTATCAAGTCCTTGTACAATCTGGTATGAGTTGGTTGTCGTGATTTCATACAAAATAGGGCCAACACAGAATTACTTTGTTAACCTACCGGAAGTTAAATGTTGTTAAGTCAGCAGGAAATTGCGGAACAGAGGCCCCCCCCCCCTTAAACTTTTTCGCGCATTGCATTGTGGGACTTGTTCTTTAGTTAATTTCGCATAAAATTGAAACACAAGAGTGGGTCTAGATTGCTTGATTTGAACAATGCTAATTGAGTATGGTTCATCCATAGGGATGTTCTTGGAAATACTTTAATGCTAAGATTAAACATTGCAAGTGAGCTGTATTTACAATATGTTTTTTTTTTTTTTTTTTGAGGATTTCTATCTTGGTATATTCTTTCTATTCAGGGTCCTCATGTCTAAAAGAAGAAACAATAGATAAAGCTCTGATTAGGGCAAAAGAATATCTTGATACAATTAAAGCGCATCCAGAGAAGGATGATGGCAAAGCGATTCTTTCTAGTCCTTTAGTCGTGGATTTTGGTGACATGCAAATAGAAGAATTCTCTGAATTCAAATCATCTATAAAGGTAAGTACATTGACACACACACACACACACACACACACACACACACACACATATATATATATATATATATATATATATATATATATTGTGTCATCCACAGACAGCTGTTTCGTTGTATCACAATTCTTTAGTGTGGCTATAGACTTTTGATTATCCCATCCAGTATCACGAGGCAGGATTGAAACCTTCGAAACCTACCTCTGGGCTACGGAACTGGACGGTCAGTAAGGCTGAATTTAGGCAATATATTTATCATAGGTTAAATTCCCCGTCCACCAGGGTGCTCTATTCCTATGGAAGATATTTCAACGTGACAGTCTCACATATATATGTGTGTGTATCTTAAGAAATGGATGTATGATCCGACAGAATGATTATGAATTGCATTATATTATAGAGAAACTCTTATTTGAAATTATATCCCGTCATTACACGGTTGATGTATCACTTGGCCTAGACAATGTAAATAGAATAAACAACAGCCCCATTTTCTTTAACAGTTTATACTGTTTAAGTTGTCCAGGCCAAGTGTTAAATTAACCGTGTAATGAGGAGAGCTCATTTTTAATAAGAGTTTCTATATAATATAACGAAATTCATAATCATATATATGTGTATGTGTGTGTGTGAGTGTGTGTGTGTGTAAATATGAATGAGTGCTTATGTGTGGGCTTGAGTAGATATATGTACTAT
Organism: Thysanoteuthis rhombus; assembly: GCA_963457665.1. NCBI lineage: Eukaryota > Metazoa > Mollusca > Cephalopoda > Oegopsida > Thysanoteuthidae > Thysanoteuthis > Thysanoteuthis major. The sequence goes on from OY735204.1 coordinate 37,802,741, forward strand.
ATTTTTTCGGATTGAGGGTTATGTTGTTATTGAATCCTCACAAGAATAAGTCATCGGTTTCTGTGTATGAGTTTGTATCCGTAGAATATAATCCAGAAAATACCGAATAACCATCCTTTAGAATCTTAAAAAAAAAACATAACATGAATGAAGAATACACTATACAATTCGCTTCTAGGTCGTTGAAACTAAAAACTAGGAAAGTAGATCTCAATTCTGTATCGGTGTAATTATAGATTTTAGTAGGTAGCCCTCTTATTATATTTGTTTAATTGGAATTTGCATGAATTGTATGTTAAAAGTGGAATTGAAAACAAAGGTAGGTGATAAAGTTGCATGATGATTCTAAAAACATGACTGTCTAGATTAATCTTTCTAATATATATAATGGAATAAGGATTCGCTATACAAACGCGTTCACGTTTCTGTCCTGTTAGGGCTTCTTCAGGCCAATGATTCGGTTCATTTTAGATTCCTATTTGGGACATTTTTCTTTTTTGGGGCGCGTGTCAATTTTTCTAGGCGGTAGGATCCTTCTTTTATTCT